>CM020222.1:3410000-3455000 GCA_009819775.1 Phoenicopterus ruber ruber | reverse complement strand
TTCATGAAGATTCCACTTACGCTGGGCATAGATCCAGCTTGGATGCTCCATGGTTGCTACTCTGAAAGCTTCAGGTAGTGCCAGGTACAGAGACTAGGCTGAAAAACCCAACAGTGAAGAGATTGCCCCTCACGATCTCTAGGAGCTGACCCGGCCTCTCTTCAACGGGACTGGGTGCTGGGGGGACAGGAGCTGCTTAATTTGCTGGCATGGGGGAATAAGAGATGGGTGGTTGGAGACTGCGGTTTGCTACAAGAAAGAGACTGAAGCAGGGTAAAATGGATCAAATCTGGGAATAGTGTGAGTCACCAATTTCACCACTACTGTGTGCTAACATGTCATGTAATCCCTTTCCTCATGCACTTCTGCCTGAGTCAGAAAAGTCTGGCCCACTGGAGCAAACTTCCCTAGATCTTGAAACAAGATCTGAGATATCTGTCTTGTCATCTGTTTCTTGCAAGGAAATATTCTGGAAAGTAAAACTGCCCACATGCTGGTCCATGTGCATCCTGACAGGTTACTATGACTACGGGTTTTTCTGTTCGCTTTGTGTGGTGGACTTCAGGGTTTCATCTGCTGATGATCCACATAGCCATCAGCAGGACACCACATGCTGAAGTTTCCGAGTTTGTTTCGCTGTGTTTTCTTTAAGACAAAAAACCTAGGAAAGCCCACAAGTGTTTCTGAAAAGACAAAAACCTAAATGAATAAAACATTATTTAGGGTACATATTAAAGAATCCTGAAGAAAACAATTCCAAGTCACCTCCAGAGCAAGTTAAATCTCCGTATTGCCTCAGGCAGGCATCCTACGGAAAACCCACAATGAGGTGATGAGATAACGATAACAGGGACTGAATGAGGCACAAATGAGTCGAACTAGCATCACCCAGAAAACTTCAGTATGTTTTTCCTAACTTAGATGTGTTTCATTATGCAACTTTAATAACGAACTTTTGATATACCATGTGCACATGAACGTATTTCACATCCAATGGCTACAGTATAATATACGATTAACACTAGCAGGGCTTTCTGTATGAACGTATATCTGATCATCTACGCTAAGTCAGGTATGGCTAATGGTGTAAAAAATACTACTCCCTGCATATACCACTCCAGTGTTGGGATACTATTTTTATTATTATATCACATCGGCCAACAAGTCTAAATTCTGAGCTTTAAAACTGCAGAAATGCCCTTGTAGGATATCAGGGCTCTCTGAGCTTTCAAGGACAACTGAGAGCTTTCTGCAGGGAAAAAACTTGACTTGGTAGTGATAGGTTAATGGTTGGACTCGGTGATCTTGGAGGTCTCTTCCAACCAAAAAGATTCTATGATTCTATGAAAAACCCCACAGCCTTACTAAAGTAGTGTTGGAGGTTAGCCTCAGATCCCGTTTGCTGAAGACACTTTGCCTGGGGAGCCTCATCCTGCAATTGAAATGATGTGATGAAGGCTGGCATGGCTGAGGGATCCCACTGAAGTCAACAATGGCTCTGCATGGATGCAAGATCCTGCTCACCTGGATCTGATGGCTGGATTAATTGAGCAGAAGGCAACAAACAGTACTGGTCTTCAGGAGAGCTGCTCTGGACTCCTTGGTGCTTCCAGCTTGTAATGCAGCAAAATCTTCCTGGAGTGCCCAAATCAGACAGCAGAAAATCTGGGGGATAGCAGTATGAAATGCGCCGCCCCTTTCCCCTCCTAGAGTTGAAAGAAAAATATTTAAGCTACTGAAATAAAAATATGAGTGGTCATTAAAATTTGTGGAGTATGTATTTATTCCCCATAAAAAGTGTGAGTTAGAATTGGACATTGCAAGGCTGCTCCATAAAGAAAATTGCTTCTTCTCTTGGCACTCTGCAGTTTTCCTTGTGGAACTTTTCCATCAAAGCTTCGAAGTGCAGTATTTCAAATACCCATTCCCTCCCATCTCCCTCCAAGCAACTGAATGCTGACTAGGATTCATGCCCTGGTAGAAATTTGAAGCACTTCACTATGGGATAAAAAGTTTCGGACATCACCTGGGGTTTTTAGGAGCAGCAGTAATGGAAACCTCAAAGAGGATCTGATAAATCAGAGTCTCCCAGACATCTGGTGCCATTTCTTTCCAGACTACTCTGCCTGCTCTTTGAACCAGGCTCCATGACTCCAGATGGAGCCCACCTCGCCATTTTTTTCTATTCAGAATTTGAATAGACAAAGCCAGAAGGTTCAGACCCAAACCTACAAAGGCATCATACAGTTCAAATTACAACATATAATATTTTGGTGCCTTGCCGTGCCACTGAACGCACAGCCTTGCGTTAGAATCACAGAATCACAGAATGGCGGGGGTTGGAAGAGACCTCTGGAGATCATCTAGTCCAACCCCCCTGCCAGAGCAGGGTCACCCAGCGCAGGCTGCACAGGGCCACGTCCAGGCAGGGTTTGAATCTCTCCAGAGAAGGAGACTCCACACCCTCCCTGGGCAGCCTGTGCCAGGGCTCGGGCACCTCACAGCGAAGACGTTTTTCCTCCTGTTCAGGTGGAACTTCCCGTGTTCCAGTTTGTGCCCGTTGCCCCTTGGCCTGTCGCTGGGCACCACTGAGAAGAGTCTGGCCCCGTCCTCTTGACACCCGCCCTTGAGATATGGATAAGCGTTGGGGAGGTCCCCTCTCAGTCTTCTCTTCCTCAGGCTGAACAGCCCCAGCTCCCTCAGCCTTTCCCCACAGGAGAGATGCTCCAGTCCCCTCATCATCTTTGTAGCCTCTAGGCCCCTTTGTAGCCTTAGGTCCTCTAGCTACCCGCATGGTGCAAGAGGAGTGCTCAGTGTCTCAGGGGGTTAGAGCCTCCACCTCCATACAGAAGCAGTCGGTCCTGTAAATGCTTAGGGAAGCAGAAATGCCTTCAGGTTTTAGACATTTAGGCACCAAGATTCAGTGACAGAAGAATCACAATTGGATCCAATTGCTTGGATCACAATTTTGGGTGCTACAAAAACACTTGAAGGATTCTCCCTGGACTCTGAATGGCTTTTATTCCCGTAGGACCTCACTAACTTCTGAAAATCTCCACTTTCTTCCTTTTCCCTCAGCCTCCTCAGTGTGCCCTGGTACAAGGAATGAAAGAGGGCCCTTTGTTAAGCCAAACACCATTTTTTGCCTCCTGCCTCTCCAGTGCTGGTAGCCCAAGGGATGCATGTTCCTTTGAGTTGTGTTTCCCTGTCCGCTGCCTTCATTCTCAGTAGCTACATCTCTGTCTGCTGCTGACCACGTCAGGGCCATTTATCTCGATAAGACGGCTAATTTCCCTTGTCTGGTAGATCAGAAGTGCCAGTCGGGATCTCACTGACACCTATATAAATCCAGATTAAACCGATTTTTAGAAGTAGAGGAGCATCTGACCTTAAATCTTTAGGGGTTTCAGGTTTGTTGCCTAAATCACTGTGTGGCTAATTTACATTGCAATATATAGGCTCTCATTTTGTGCGTCTGTGTATGGTTTGAGCAAACACTGCTCTTACTTGCTAGTACAAAAGGGATACTTCTCTGGATGACCCATTTGCTGTGAAAGCTAGAAATTGGAAAGAAGAAAACCACAGGAATTGTTTTCTTGGGTTTTTTTTCATTTTTATAAGCAGCACAGTGAACTCCAGCAACGGAGACAGAGCTGATGACAATGGCTGCCTGCCTTTGTCATATCCTTTGGAATCCTAACACAAGAAAATGCCAGTAAGTCCTGCAAAACCTGCAAAAAAACCAACGGAAGATGCTTTGGCCAGAGCTCAGCAGCTGCGTGGTGTTTACCAAGTCTCAAAAAATTCTTAGCAATTATTTTATTTGTTAAAATTCTCGATGTCCATTTTATAAATCAGTCTTTAGAGTTCTCTGATGAGCTAAGGAAATAAATATCATTCACCTTTTGGAAACAGAGTAAGTGAAGAATTAACTGACTTAGTAAAAGCAGCAATAGTGGAGGTCAGGTCTGGATTTATGGACTTCAGCCTCCAATTCAGCCTCTCTGAAATTCGGATCTGACATGTCTCAACATGAAATAGCACCAAACCTGATAATCTCAAATTTTGGTTATTACAGTTACATCTTTAATTGGCATGACTGTTACATTTGTAGGCTCTGTTTTCTCCTACAGTAGGCAGATACAATTAAAAAATTACCACCTCTGCTACCAAACCCAATCCAATTCTAAATATCAGAAAACAAAGCTTAGGAGTGTGGGAACAAAATTTAGCACTCTGTTGTTGTGGTCAGCTGTGATACTTCTGTCCTGCTATCCGTTGTGAGTAAACAGACAGATACGCAGGTGTTAATCAGGACAGTCATGAATGGTGATGCTAGGCCGGTGGTGATGCTGCACACACCAAGAAGCATTTTACATTTCTTTTGCAGTGTCAGTACATATGGTCTTATCACTCCTGTCAATATTTTAGCCCAACCAGGACTGCCAGCCCCTCAGCTCTGTCTGACTCCACACTTTCTCACAATGTTGGAGTTCTGATTTTTGATTTAATGTGGTTCTGACCGAACTACTTTGCAATGAGGAGGCAGCCAAAACCCTGAAATAGATAAGCATTCGTTCTGATGGACCTTATTTGTAGCGTCAGTTGTAGTGCATCCTACAATATCTTGAGTCCATAGTTTCCGTCTTTCTACTTGCACTTCCCACTCAAGACTCATGCTCCAGGTCTTTATTTAATCCTTCTTTCCAGTTTTGTCCCATTAACCATTACGCCCTGCCAGCATGCAGCTAACCGGCCAGGTAATCACATCAAGGTTCTAGTTAAATTTTGATGTCAGTATAGCAAGGGGCATGAATTTAGAGAAGACTGCACTCATGTAAGAGCCTGTAAAGGAAGGTGGCAGAGGTGGGGAGCAAAGTGGTGGATGTCCAGGTTGAGGAATGTGCAGGAAATATGAAGACCTCTTCCTGCAAGGCAGAGGAAGGAATCTCGGTCTGACGTATTCCTTTCCACCTGCGCTCGCTGGGAGATGTTTGAGCAAGTTGCACAAGGCCGGCAAGAACAAAGAGGATCTAAGTTTTAAGCTGAAGGCAGTGAGATACAGGATAGACCACCCGCTTTGACCAGGCTTCAGATTAAGTTGTGATTAAGACATACTGAGAAGATATTCTCAGGTTTCTGTCTCAAGATTGGGCCAATGGACAAGCTAGAAGTCAAAAGTCACCAGAGCTGAGTAAGTGGCTGTGCCTTCTTGCTCCTCACAGTGCATGTAACTACAGACAGGAGGGATTTCCAGGTGATGACTGACAGCATCATCTTCTCTGCTGGGAAGGAGAGCTGGCACATAAAGAAGAAGTTTTTGCTTCAGCTAAGGGCTGTTAGTTTGGGTCCCCTTACTTAGCTTCTCTCTTCCTCATCATTTGACATCCTCTACACGGACCCCACAGAGAGTCTAAGTGGAGGAACAGTATAACAAGGCAACAAGTTACTTGTTCATGTTAAGTTCTTAAAAAGGAGAGGAACAGATCAAGACTGGTATTATAGCTGCTGTGGATTAATATTTAAGCATACATCCCTCCTTGCAGCCTGTCATACTGTCATCTGCATCACTGTCCTCCATCAAAACCCTCTTTAAAGCTTGCTGCTACAGCTGCCACCTCCACTCAATCAGGGCAGCAGCGAGGCTGGATGAGCTGTCTTGCAGGCTACCACCTCCAGGCTGAAGGGCCGGCCATGACTGCAGAGATGTCCTCCCCCGCCTCTCCAGCTGCTGCAAAGTCAGTGCAGCAAAAGCAGAGCAGCTCATGTGCTGGGTGGAACAAGCGTGGCATGTGGGCAATCCTGGCAAGCCTTCACATAAATCCAGCAAGAGGGTGAGAATCTGAGAGGGTGTTTGTAGAGTTCTGTAGGTGCTTCCCCAGGTTCATCAGTATTTTGTCATGTCTATTGCTCCTCCAGATAGGTCCAAAGCACCATCTGCACTGAGTGACCCACCCCACCGTGAGTCCTAGTTTTGCTTGTAGTTCAGGCTACGCAATTCAAAACACAGATGTGTCACAACTGGAAAAGCCTTCCCTAGTTCTCTTGTGATTCCTGGCAGAAGTCAGCCAGAAAGAGAAATGATACTTGTCTGGAGGTGAGTCCCTCCTGTTCTACTCCTAGAATCGGATTCAGTCATAGGAATTTGACTGTCTGATCTACAGGAGAGAGGAAGTCCACAAACAACCTTGGTTAGATTCTGGAAGCCCCTTACTATGGACTCTTCAGGATTTTCCAGAGCATGGAGAAAAACCAACTACGTCATTTTCTTGGTAGCAGCTCCTGATACAAAGGGACTGAACATGTGTGTGTGTCTGTGAAATCCAACGGTCTAAGTATGATGTAATTTAGGTATTTTGGCACAGCAAAATGGAACAGAATTACTTTTCCTATTATCTTCCAAAAGTTATTGAAAATGATATGAAATATATTCTCTAGGAAAAAAAAAATCACGTTTTTATTTTAAATGCAATTTCTTTGGCAGTTTATTCATTCGTTACTCATTCACTCTCTTTCACGTTGCGAAGGCTTTCTATTATGAAACATTCTGTGAAAAAAATGAACAAAAAAAAAAGTATACTACTTCTTTAAAATATATTGCAAGAATCCTCATTTCCAGATTTTTATTGCAGCACTAGCTGGTATTCTTGCATGCAGTTTTGTAATTTATTCTGAACATTCCACTTAAACCTTTTTTCAATAGCATGATTTTATTAGAGTCAGCTCACTGGACTTTCCCAAAAAGGTATTTAAGATCAAATAAAACCAGTGCTTGGAAAAATATCATTACAATATGAAAGCAGTTACAAAAACATTAGTACTGCAAAGTTTTATTTCAAATGGCTGAGCCTGCTGTACCCCAGGTTATTGCACTTCTACTTCCTCAGACACACTCACTGGAAAAATGGGAAAAACTGTCATCTTAGCAGTTTTTACCTGTTTCTCAAAAAAAGCACCCAATTTATAGGGAGGCAGCAATTTTTTTCAGCATGACCATTAATAAGAACAGCAAACCATCCTTTGTTCCTGCATTCCTTGTCTATGCAGAGGATTGTTCCCCTCATGACTTGGCAAGTGGTCGGCTCCAGGGACCTCAGCAATTCCCCGGCGTGAATGGGTTTGGGCAGAACAGTGGACCCAGTGACGTGGAAGCGTAGCTTGGCAAGTAGGGCAAATCTGCTGCTGGTGCAAACAAAAATGGCTCATTTGAGAAATACTCATAGGCTGACTTTACCTGCACTTAATACAAAATACCCTCTGGGCTTTACCCTGTGATGTTGCATAGAAGGTTACTACTGCCCGGTGTAAGAGAGTGGTGTGCCCCACGCCGGGCAGACCGGGCTGTGGCACTGGGTCCTGTACCAGCCAGTAATGACCGGCACCGCTCCCTGCTGGGATTACAGCAAATGGCCAGTCCTGCAGGACTGGAGTCGTCGGCTGTCTTCTCTCCAGCACCAGTAGGATGAAGCCATGACTGAGCCAGCCAAGAGCCTGCCCGTCCCTCATTTCCCGAAGAACCGAGTCCAAACCTCCGTGGCAGAGTCAGCCTCCGCCTAGGCAGACCCACGACCTGGAAAACACTGCCAGACTTGCATCTCCCGTTCAACTTCACAGCCAGGCAGTCAGGGCAAGTATTTTCCTTCTTCGGTTGCTACTTTCATCAGAAATGAGATAATTGCCAGCTGGCACTGGTGGACCTGGAGTTCAAGCTGATGTTGGTTGGTATTTTTGAATTTCATAGGATGTGTTTTAAAAGAGGGGTGTTCCTGCTCATAACCTCCCTCTAAAAATTGATGGTGGTCAATAGAAAAGAAATCCTTAAACTCAACTAAATTAAAATCTAATCTAGAGTATAAATGAAGATGAAGAAGTAAAATAAAGGAAAACTTAATTGCTGTATTATCAGATTCTCTGACACAGTATCTTATTTGCTGTTCTTCGTATTTGAATGCTTATATTTATTTTATGTGACCAATCTGAGGAGCAAGAAGTCATTTGAATAGTATCCCTTGGAAGCAAGTTGTGTTCCCCTTTTTCCCAACCCTTTTCTAGGCTATTTTTTTTCCAAGCAGTATGTGTAGCAAGGCAGCATCAGCACACTTAAGTTTGAAGATTAGGTGTTATGTGTGGACTTTTAAATCCTCTTTTAAAATTGCAAGTTACTGTTCATATTACTTTTCTAAGTAGAAATATGCTTAAAAAGTAAAGTCTTTATTGCTTCTTAAAAGGCGTAGTGCTCTGTGATAAATTCTCATATTTTGACTGTTAATATGTTTGAATGAAAATTATTTATACATTTTGGTGAGGTTGAATGGTTTTCATTTGATTGCTGCCTCTGGAAATGAAAGCAGAGTAGCAGGAAATTTACATGTCATGCTGTGATGTATATCCAGATTATGAGATGATTGTGCAGCAGATGAACACCAAGTAAAATCATTTGCATCAAACTGTGACAACTGCAATTCCTGACAAGGCCTCTTAGTTTTTTGGGCTATTATCATTGTACAAGAATATAATCTATTGACAGCAGGGCTGTTTAATACATTTAAAGGCAGACAGTGGAAGAAATCTTAACTGTTTTCATTCACCACTGCACAAGGGTGCAGATCAAAAGTGAATTATATTTAAAAATATGCATGTATGATGATAAGATGCATGACATTCATCAACCTGTTTAGTCATGGTTAAGCTGCGATGGTGAAGATCCAATATTACTGCCATATGTGGTCTGAAATAGAGACGTGAGACTGAAAATTATATTATTGCCCAGTAGAAGTGAATAAACAGGGGAAGACATTCTTTCTTAATCTTTCTGAACCTTTCTTCTCGGACTAAATTCTGCCCTTTTGTACTTCTGTAGAACTATTCTGTCTTAACTTCAGCTAAGCAAATTTAAGCTTTTTAAATCTGCTGGGGTTTTATTCCCTTTTCTGTGGCAAAAAGCATCCCCGTTTTTTTCTGTAATAATAATAAAAAGAGTTGCCTTTGTAGGACTTCCAGTATCAACTGGCTCTGGATCAGGATCCAAATAAACACTAATGCGTTATGTTTCCTATGTCAGGTATGATCTTTAAAATTATTGGACTCAATTAATTAAGGTATTAAAAGAGAGAATTAAGGCACAACCTATCTAATCCTAGAAAAACATATTTTGGTGCTATTTACAAAATGCTGCAATCCCCTCCAAGGTGCAGGGCAAGCAATTCCTGATCTATTTGTTGTTCGGAGCATTTTAATGCGAAAAATACTGTTCAACCTGTTCATCACAGCAGTGGAAAGGGAGCTATTAGTGTGGACACAGCCCTGAAAGCACAGCTCCCTGGCAGCGCTGGGCTCCAGCCTGCGTGTGCACTGCAAGCTAGTGAAACACTGATACTGGTGTGCAGTTTCCGTGCAGAAAAGACCTGCCACAAGGAACCTTCAGGGCTGTGTTGGTGACTGTAGCACCAGAACTGACTGATGGGATGTAGATGGGGATCCTGCCAGGAGGTAAGTTTTAAAAGGTTTTGTTAATTGCTCTTAATCGTCCCAGGGAGAATAGGAGAGTAGGGCCAGAAATGAGAAGTTTGTGGGAGGGACATCCCTGCTAAACTGCACAGGTGGAAGGTAGCTGTGCTGGAAGCAACCAGTGTCCCCAACAAAAAAAGCAGAACCAATGTGGGGAGGTGCAGCTCAACCACAACCCAACCAGTTCTGTGTGAGTGGGAGCAGATTTCGAGCACGTGTACAAGCTGGGTGCTTTCAGATGAGCACACTCAGAATTGCAAGTGTGGTGCAGGAACACTTACGCAATGTCAGCGCAGGACCGTGGGCTGCATGGTAGCCCTTATTCTGGACCTGACCTGTTTTCCCAAGCTAAAGAGCTTGAACCTGAGCAAAAGCAGTTTAACTACTCATTGGTTCAGCCTGGTTTGTCTCGGCACTATGCTGTGCTGCACCGCCTACCTAGCTCAAGGCAGGGCTCACTCCAGGGTCTCCAGAAGCCCATGTTGCCTCTGTGGAGCTTCCCCAGACAGCACTTACCAGGGGAGGAGACAGTGGTCAACCCCCCGGAAAGGCTGTGTGCACTGCGGACCCCGTAGGGCACTGGCAGCCTGGGGAGCACAGAGAACCACAGGCAGACACAGGGTGTTCATTTTACCATAAAGAGAAGAATTTCAGCATATTTGTATTGTTATTAGCGCCAGCATTAAGAATAAAGAGAGATGGAATAATTAAAAAGTGCTAGCCTTTAAAAATTGCTTTCTTGAATTTTGCTTGCAGTCAGCAAGGCTAGCATTTTTTCCTCTAAGGTAAAACAAGGCTCTCACGTAGGCATCTCACAGATGCTGTAGGTATTTTGGAAAAGCAAGAAAATTACTATTTCTGAGATCCTCAATAAAATTGCAAAAGTTGGCACCGTAATACTACACGCGTGGTAATGGCAGGAGATTCCCAGGTGCAGTGGCTGGATATACCAAAGTTTTCATTAGCCCACTATTATGTTAGAAAACTAAGCAAAGACGAAGGGCTGAGAACTCCCGATTCTTTTTTCCCTCCACTTTGGACTTGTGTGATGCAATACCAGTCATCTAAGCTAACTTTTTGTCAGTCCCTTAATGATAAAAGGGGAAATATGCAGTATTTCTTACCTCCCACAGCTGTCAGCAGGGTTGATTAATGTTGACAAAGGCATTTCTGGTGTGCTATGTAAGGAGTAGTTGCTCTCTAGCCACCTCAGTCCAGATTCCCATCGGTAGTCCTTTCCCGCCTTTGCTTGCACTTTCTGTGAAGTGAAGCGGGCTCTGGAGATCCCAGTGGGATGTTGTAAGCTGTAAAAATGATTAGAAATAAAGAAAAGGTTTTAGTGATTTTGCAGGGAGGCCAACAATGATGCAAATGTAGTTTTCTCTTTAGACTGAAACAGAAAACCAGGATATGCTCCTAATGATCTGCCCTGCCACTATGCAAATTCCATTATGATTAACACTTGTTTTGCTTCACCAAACGCTCCAAATATATGTAGGGTTTCATCTTCTGCTGTGCAGTGTTTAAGATAATGATAAAAAGGGGTCATTTCCTGTGGATAGAAGGGTGTATCATTCCTGCTTCACTAAAAGGGGAAAAAACCTGTCTGACAGGGACAAGAAAATTTTACCTGTGCTCATTTTGGCGATAGAGAAAAACATGCATAAAGGAGTAAGGACAACTGGATTTCGTATCGTCCAAAAAACAGAGAGACCTTCCCATGTATTATCAGACCTTTCCTTTGACCCTCATCCTGAGAATGTTTTATCACCGGTAAACACCGTATTTTCTTCCTGGTACCAAACTGCTTTTTTTCCATTGTAGGTGCTCACCTTGTTTCATTAATGGCAATATAAAGATTCTGTTTCTAATACTGCAATGTTACAATCCTACTTCTATAACAAGAAGCACGAGAATGCCAGCAAATATCTCATTATCATTACAAAGTGTGAAGAGCCAACAGTGCTGCGATGCATCGAAGTCGTTTGAGCACCCCAAGTCTCGTGGTTCCAGTGTTCAGCCTATGGTGCACTTTGGTTTCACCCGAGTGAAATTCCTTCATTTTTGTTACCCTTATCGATTCATCTGAGACCAAGATTCAGCTCTATGGGTCAGGAAGATCCCACACAGAGCAGACTCAAAGACAGGTATTGAAGCAGCACTGCACTTTTCCCTTTCCCCTGATACCCGAGTTGTTACCCCACTTCTGCCCCTGGAGAAGAGGACACCCAGCCAGTCCCGCCTTTTGATGGCACCAACATGCCCTTCGTTGGCATGGCCGGACCGCCGGTGGGAGCTAAACCCCACTGCAAGGTTGTAGCGCTCTAGAACATTTCCATCTCCTGAATGGAGGCTTCTGCGCGTTGCTTTATTTTGACATTGTAGAGGTTGCTGCATTTGGTAAGGCAGCTAAATACTAACCATTTGGGGGTCTTTCAAATGTCAGCGTAGCGCTAATATGAAATCAAACCTGTTTTTATTAGATACTCCTGATTCACCAGAGAAAACCTACAGATTAAAAAGTTATCAGGTTTATGATGTCGTCCTTTTTGGAGCTGAGGAGCAGCTGTTGCTACATAACAGCTCTGAGCATGATGAACATTTTGGGAGAAGGGGTAATTTTTAAATAAAAAAGAATGTAACTATTCTGGAAGAAAATCTGGCCACTAACTTCATTTGACATGTGTAATAGACTGTGATAGTTTTTTGGGGACTGCACGATGCAAAGTAAAACGAAGCTGGTAATAAGCAACTTGGCATTTATTCTTTATGTAGGAATATTTGTTCCTCAAAGTCAGACTATGTGGAATATTAGCATTTGAATAAATTATTCAGCACTTTCTAGAGAACGCAAGGGGAAAAAATCTTTTCAGCATTATAACATGACAATCTACAGGGTAGTAGAAAAAGAAGGCTGTCATTTTTTCTTCAATTACAAAAGGCAAATATTTATTATTTATAAGTATTCGCCTTGTATAGGCTTAAATGTTATTTATGAACCTGTTGCATAGTGATTTTCAATGTAACTCATTATTTTTAGCCTTAGGGTGTTGTAAAGGAGCATGGATATATTTAATGACACTCTGCTAGTCAGCGCAATTACACTGTAATCATTATGTAAAATGTGCTATTAATTAAACCAATTTCTAGTTAGAACATTCTCTTCTGCAGGGCTTAATCTTAATCTCTGGCAATCTTTCTCTCTGTTTTTCACCCATTAATTATATGATTACTTTTTAAGTTACATACGATAAAATATGTTTTTATTTTTAAGCTTAATATGCTCAATTATTTGTATTTATCATGCCATTTGCCTGAATTATTGAAAAGGCTTTATTTGCCAAACAAAAGAAAAGAAAAAAGAAACATAAGATCAGCCAGTTATCTGGGAGTCAACAGTAGTTTGATGGTTGACAATTGTTTCTGATACTCTTTTTAGAGTTGTATGGCTGAATTTAATTTTCAGTTCTCAAATATCTCCTCTTCAGTCTTCTCCTTTTATCCTAATTACCCCACAGAAATCTATAACCATTTTTAAACACTTCATTTATACACCGGGGCAAATCTCCTTATTTCCCCCCATTGGACTGTCTCTTTATGTTACTATTTTGTTAAAAGAAACATAGTTATAGTAAGACATTGCTCAGTCTTAACGTAGTTGACATGAACACCAACCAAATAATTAAGTCATAATGGTATTTCTCAGCTACAAATTAATACTGTTAACAATTCTAGTTAAAATAATTGCCTCTAAATGTCTACTACACCTCAGAAAAGGAAAAAATCACCTAGTTTTTGAAGTCATCCTTGCTCTGCTCTGCGATGACCCCTTGTGGAAAAAAGACTTGAACAGAGGAGGAATTGGCTTTAAAGGCTCTGCATATTCCCTGGAAATTTGATATAGATGTGTAAGAGCAAAAACGTTTTGTTCTTGCAAAGCCTGATGGTCAGGGATTATGGACTAATAATTCTGAAAAGCATTGGGTCCATTTTATCTGAAGTCCCAGGCTTTTGGGAGGTCTTCAATTCCGGGTCTCCATGTCAGGGTCTCTATTGCAGCCTCCCAAGGCAGCTCCTCCTCGGTCCACGCAGCAGATGCGGGTAGACCACCACCGCCTCCCCATGCTGCTGCATGTGAAACCATCTCTCCTGCTTAACCTTTGCAGTTGCTAAAGAACTCATAAGGGGTGGTGTAAATCAGAAATGCCTTTTAAAAAAAACCAAACCACCACCCTCTGGATTTACACAGGCATCAGTGGGGGGAATAGGGCCCTACACGGTGTATGCGCTTCCTCATCTCATCCCATTCTGCAAAGGTTGTCACCTGCACCAGCAAACAAGAAGCAGATGGCCAAGAATCACATAGTCATCAATCTAAAACACCCACTGAATCCACCACGTAAGCCAGCAAACAGTTGCCACTGCGCTAAGAGGCACCCAGCAGAAGCTTGGGGTCCCGTTCCCAAATGACTAACGTCCTCTGTGCTCTACGTTTAATTGAAGAAGTAAAAACCTCTGAGAAAAGTGTTCCCCGGTCAGTTAATAAGGTTTTGCAGGTTGGGGCAGAGCCACTTGAATATAAACTTCTTTCTCCTTGAAAGTATGAGTAGAGAAGGGTATCACAGATTCCCTGAAATCCTCCTGCATTTTCCAAGAAAAATTCAAGTATAAACCAACATTTCTGCAACCTGCCTGCAGCCCGATCTCATTAGATGGCTGAATCCAGCCCAGCTTTCATTTGGCCGTACTTTGTGCTCCACCTGAGGAGAATGGGGGTCTTCCCACCAACAGCACCAGGACCTGGACTGTGCCCTTCTAGGACAGATTTGTAGGTCTGTCCCAACTTCTTTTCTCAGTGGCAGCCAAGTACCTGACCAGGAGTGAAGCGATTTGATTCTGCAGCAGCATTCACTCAATGGGATACACTGCGCAGAAGGGAAGGATGTAGTGGGAGCAGAGACCACTTTCTCTTGCCGTCTTGAAGGCAGGTCCTGACCTATTCTGGTCAGATGTATAAACATCTCGGAAGGCTCATCAGCCAGGGTAAATGTTCTTTTGTTTCTCCTCTATGTTGTTTTATAAATAGCTTGTAACTCAGTTTCTCCCTGACCTTGTTGTGGTTACTGGAGTAATCTTATTTAAAGATGAAGTGTCCTTGAATACTCTCCTCTATACATTAAGTGCAAATATCAATTTCTTCAGTATTTGGGGTGTGTGTGTCTTTTCTGCCCCCAACTATTTATTTCATGAACAAACCCATCAGCTGCGGACAATACAAGGAAACCTCGCTTCGTGTTTTTGGATTACTGATGGTTGGTAGACAGCACATCATCCCAGCTGCATCCCTTCTGTGTAGGGTACCATAGTATCCTGGTGGGAATGATGATGATAGCCTGTCAGGACTATGTCAGTTGGAAATATTAAATGGGTTTTCTTGCTTTTTAGGTGTAAAAGATCCTAATGACCCCTCCTGTGGCCAAAAGCACAGCACGTGTAATGGGGGAGACAACTGGTAGGTACTCTGGAGGAAGAGTACACAACCATTTCACACCAGCCTTATACAACAGGTTCATTCAGCCACACTTCATCCAGCACAAAGACTGTAGAGTCAAGGGTCTGGTGTTTGCCAGCAAATCTCCTTAAGTCTGTGATAGGAGGAGCAAGGTCTGTGTGTGTGTGTTTCTTAAAAAGGGAATCTTTACCCAGATGAAGAATTCATGCTTCTGGTTAGTGCTGCCATTTCAGCCGTATCAACACTTTCTCTACCACTGCCATCCTGACTTGAGACGTTTTTGGAAATAGGTTTTATGCTGCAAGTCAATTATTAGAGACAAAAAAACCCTGACATGGGACTGAGCCATTTTCCAAGAGCACGAAAACAACTCTTCCTCATTAGAGGAACTGATAACTGCTGCTGTAGTCAGCTCCACTCAGAAACTTGGACTTAAGATCAACAAACCCTTTCAGCTTCACTTACAAGAACACGAGACTGTCAACTACACCTGCCTGCCATGCTCTTTTGCTTGTACTGGCTTCCGACTCCTTCTGCCACATGCTGCCTTTGCTAAATATCCTTAAAATGCTGGTTTGTCCAGTGAGGTGGCAGCTGCAGGGGTAGGCAGCCAGAGAAAAGCAGGTTTGGAAGGTGGAAAGAGGACTTCAGGTACCACGTCTCTCATTCCGGAATTTTTCTTATGGTCCAAAACAAACCAAAGATGTTGAAGAAAGATGCCGCATCCTCAGACACTGCCCAGACGCTGGCTGCCCAGCAGCAGTCTTGGGGCTGCTCTTGCTTGTGCTGCCCTGAACAGCCCCAGCACCTTCTCGGCTAGAGCAGGGTCCCAGGGCACACACAGGCTGCCCAGCCATGGCTCCCTATGAGCAGTTGGCGGCTCTGCTGTTTGCATGGCACTCCAGCACCAACTGGAAATCCCTGCAAGACCCATTACAGCAGTTTACTGGTTTCTCAGTGTTGCCTGGGGTGGGAAAAGCAGCTGCAAGGGAGAAGAGGGGTCAGTCCCAATATACCTTGCTATATCCACAGGACAGCAGCGCACCAAAAGTGCCCAGTAACAAAGGCCATAAACTCCGTGATGGAAAAGTAGGAATTATGGCTTTGGGGCACAGTGCATGCCCACTGCCCATCTCCCCAACATAAACCTGCCCAGCCTCAGCCTCATCTCACACACAGTAAATACATATATAAGTAGGAAAATGTATAAGAATAATGATGTCTACAGACAGTCCGTAATGTAAGTAGGAAAGGGATCACGAGATGAGGTCTCATCTGGGATCCCACTTTACATTTCATCAAGGTGTTATCCCCCCGTGCTCAGGGTGCAAGAAACAGCTGGTGGAGCATCTGAATGTCTTGACAATTCTCCTTTCCTCATTTTTAACTTTATTTCTAGGCTGCTTTTTCCTGGACGAACCCAGTCTTCTCTTGCAGGCTCCTAGGGAGCCGTGAGCTCAGTGATCTGGCGGCAGGTAGCTTGCAAAGAATCCCTGGCGAACAGTTCGCTGCAACTCTATTTTTAATATACATTGCTGACCCTAATGATGGTCTATTGAGATGAGGGCAAGGAATGTCTGATCAAGTGGAGATTAATTTTTGACTGTGCTGTCTGGAAATGCATGAAAATGCACTCCTTTTTCTATTTAGACTCACAGGATGCTTTGATTGATTGACTAGTTTACAAATGAAGGTGATAAAATTAGGTTGAAGACCACATACATTTCTTAAAATGAGTCTGGCTGGTCGTGGAGACAATGAGGTTTGGACAGATTGTATTGCTGGTTTAGGCAATCTTCTGAACATGTCAAGATTTATAGACCTGTACTGTAATGTTACAATTGCGGCTCACTGATATAGGTTTCTTTTCAAATTCTTTCCCATTTTATTTGAAAAAGGCCATTAGAGAGTTATAGACTATTGAAAAAGCTTTTTCTTTGCTAACCCTTAATAAACTCTTCCAAACAAGGACTACTGCATTTTTGTATTAAATTTAGACCAAAATCTATAAAACATGTTCTCCCAGGTTTGGATAATTTGATTATTATTATCTAAATGGAGTTATGGTTCATATTGGCTTGCAGCAGCATACATAGTAAATAAAAGGTAAGTTAAGGTTTGTACAAGATCTTAGGACACCGAGGATTTTTCACTCTTCATTTGGATTACTGGATTTTGGGAATCGTAAGTATATTTCCCCAGGTTGAGAAATTATAAAAATAAAATCCTCAGAACATGGTGCTGAAATTAATGTTGCATTGAGCTAGAAACAAATTACTATTAACATTTCTTTATTCTTATTGTTGCACAAATACCCACAGAAGCCTTGGGATTTTCTTAATAAAACAGACAAGGTTTACCAAACAAATGAAAACAGACGACGATGGGTTTCATGCAAAATTAAAAACCATGATGACATTAAAAATCATTACATGAGAAGAGCAATAGATAAGATATCAAAGCGCTTTATGAATTAATAATAAATTCTATTTTATACATTTTGCCGTCAGACTAATGTTATCCAAGAACTTTGTCAGCGATGTCCTAGAGAGGGGGCCTGGCTACATTTAAAATGTGAGCTCCCAGATTTTGTTTTCATGCCTTCTCCACCTGAAAAAACACCAAACTGTGATGCTTTCATGTGTTCGGAGTGCTTGAGGACTGGGAAGACAGGATCAAGGTTCAAACAACCAGTCAGCTATACACGGCTCTCAGGACATCAATAAATATCATAAATACAGAGCTCAGCATGTCCTGTCTCACTGGGGAGAGGGGTGAGGATGCCCTGACACGGAATGAGACTGGCTCCCTTTCCTGGCGTGGAGAACATACCTGAGGAGCGGGGTGTAAGGCTCTGGGAGCAGCAGAGGCATTTTAGGGGTGGGAGCCTCAAGGGAAATGCTGGATGCCACCACGACCCATCAGGCAGATGAAAGAGGCTGCTGTAATGAAAGCCCTGTGGGAGCATTTCCACCTCCCACAGAAGCTTAGAGGTGGGAGGATCAAACACGCCTGGGCAGCCTGTGAGCCTCCCTCGTTCCCTGGGCTGCAAAAAATACGTCCTTTGTTGGGGTACAGCATAAAAAACCCGACTCCATCTGCCTCGGGGGCAGGCTTCTTCCTCACCCAGCAGTACCTCGCTCCAAGCTTTGGCAGAGCTCCTCGTTTCACCACCTCCCCAGGACCTGCCGGGCCATGAGGCAGGATTTTCACTTAATTAATTTACCTGTGCCTTCAGGGGACATTCGTCTTTGCCCAACCTGAGCACGGCATCCCTTTCTTCAAAGTTCATCCTTAAAAACCAAACACTAATGGAGATTTTGGAAGGAGGTGAGGATCACAAAGCAGGGTAACGACGAGGCAGCCCCTCTGCAGAAGGGGGGCAGGAGGTGCACAGCCACGCGCGGCAGTCCCCGCAGCCACGGCTGCACGCGAGCACTGCAGAGGAGAACACGGTTTCTCTGACTGCGAGTGGTAAGTTGTTGATTCTCAATTATCAAGTGAAGAGCTGCAAAGGGAGGAGTGGTGAGAGATGTGCCCGGGAAGTTCACAACGCCGAAACATTACTCATCTAACACTCGGATGTTGACAGCAGCCCATCCATGAGCTGCGGCTTGGCTTCTACACTCATCCAGAGCTTGCAGCCAGCCCTCCACAGCTCGTGGGACACTGCTCTGCAGTCTCTATTTCAACCAGTTGGCATGTGGTTTCTCTTACTCTGCTGGCTCCAAATTTGAAAAGAAATTTGATACAAGAAGAAAACAGTAAATATATTAAGTCTGAAATTGGCTAGCTACTAAGGACCCAGCGAGTGTGTGGGTTGTTTTTCTGTAGGGCTCTGACAATGTAAATAAAGGTTATCGGAAGAGGGGATTTCTCTGGCCAGTGGACTGACCACCTTCTGAGCTTTGCACCCTGCTGCAGATGGTCCGTGGTGATTTTTAATATAAATAAAACCCTGTGTATTGAGGAAAAAGCAGCATTAAGCAATTGTTCCGGTTTCGACTGGGACAGAGTTAATTCTCTTCCCAGTAGCAGGTATAGTGCTGCGTTTTGGATTTAGGATGAGAATAATGTTGATAACACAGGGCTGTTTTTGTTACTGCTGAGCAGGGCTGACACAGAGGCGAGGCCTTTTCTGCTCCTCACCCCACCCCACCAGCGAGGAGGCCGGGGGGGGCACAAGGAGCTGGGAGGGGACACAGCGGGGACAGCTGACCCCAACTGCCCCAAGGGATGTCCCACACCATATGACGTCATGGGAACAATAAAACTGGGGGGAGCTAGTTGGGGGGCGGCAGCCGCTGCTGGGCATCGGTCAGCGGGTGGTGAGCAATTGCATTGTGCATCACTTGTTTTGTATATTCTTTTATCATTATTATTATTTTCCCTTCCTTTTCTGTCCTATTAAACTGTCTTTATCTCAACCCACGAGTTTTACCTTTTTTCCGATTCTCTCCCCCATCCCACTGGGGGGGAGCGAGCGAGCGGCTGCGTGGTGTTTAGCTGCCTCCCGGGTTAAACCACAGCAGCAATAGAACAAATGATCTCTAAATTGAATGCTAAATTTCTGATCACAGATAAGCTAATTTTCAGGTCTTTACTTCTGATGCATAAAAAATAGATTACCTATTAAAAACACAGTATTAAAGCAGAAGAAAATAAAAGCTGGCAAATCAGAAAGGACCTTGATATTCCTGGCTTAAGCATGATTACTTCACTCTATCTATTCTAATGCACTTGAAAGCAGGTTTACTCTCCTCCCCACCCACCGTAATATGAGCAACTCCTGTAATAGCTCTAAGTGTTTTCTAGGAATGTATGAAATCTTCCAACAGAGGTATTTAAAGGTTTAGATATGTTTGAAATACAGCTATTTTTCAATCTTCTAAGCCAGCCAATCCAGGTGCCTGTTAGTCTACAAGTGTCTGCCATCTTTCTCGGATTGTCAGTGGAAATAGACTGATGGATCACTTCCCTGTGTCACTGCTCTAGACTGGTGACAATCAGGGAAATGATTGTGTCTGCCTCTACACATATCTGTAATTGATTGCCTAAACCCTAAGACTCTCTTTCCCAGTTGATATGATGGAACATTGGACTGAAATCACTCTCGATGAGGAGGAGTCAGGACCATTTGTTATTTACTTCTTTCCTTGCGCCTTTCTTCTACCCTGCTTGAATTGTCCCACAAGAACACATTATGGTAATCAGACAGAATGTATGTATAGGAATCAATCAAAAGGAAAGCCGTCACAAGAGTTATGACATTACAAAGTCTGTTTGTAACTTTTGATTTATGGAAGATTTTCTGTTTTATAAATTGAGAGTGAGGCATGTTGGGATGGCTTAACCCTTGAACTCCTCGGTGAAGATAAAAAAGCAGTGGAAAAGGAGAATTAATACAGAATGGGCAGAGCCAGTCTTCCCTTACTCATAATCACTTGATTATAAAGTGAGACTACTGTTATTTTCTTTGTATTTCCAGCTAGTAAATGTTTTTGTATGAACGAAAGATGCTTTACAGGAAAACAAATAAATACACACCCTGCCAGAAGACTTTATAATCGAAGGCTACGAGCCTGCTAAGACTATACATATGCTTAATTTTTGTGCTGTGGCATCCAACAGCAGTCCATCCCTGTTCACCAAAACATATGCTTAACTTCAGCTCTGAGCCTTAATCTTATTGAACTCAATGGGTTCTAAGCACACACTTATCTTTAGACTTCAGGAGCTTTGCTAATACTGATGAACTTAAACATCTGCTTCCCGTCACTTTGCTTTTCACCTCTGCACGGTCCCACTGCCTTCAGGTCTGAGACTCAGGCCTTAAGCACATGCTTAACTACACAGACATGAACAGAAAAGCTGTATCAAACCAAGTGCATGCATAAAGGTGTGCAGAGCTGGGGCCTAAATGAAAATATAACACGTCAAATGAATGCTACAAAAGGTGTAGAAAAGATGTAGAAACAGCTTACATGGTTATTTACATCTCGGGAGATGTGTGTGTATGCATTCATGAATGACTCTGTGCGTATGAGAAAAATATTTATATGTATATACCTGCATATACTTATTTTCTTCCCCAGTCTGAATACCTGCATTACCCTTTTGATGTTTTAAAGATATTATTTTGGTTTTTAGAAGTGCATTTGGAAACTCTCAGCCCCTACCACATCTTCATCTACCACTAACCCTTCCTCCTTCAGGACTTCCACACACCATCTTGTTTCTAATTGACTACACCACTTTGTTACTCTGATTTAATTTCTGACATGATGCTGTCTGAGCTAAGCAGTTGGTTTTCGGGGGAAAAATGTTTTTCCGTGACATTTTGCTTGAACACATCCTCATAAACCAGGCCCCATTAAATAGCTGCTATGTGCTAGATAGGAATGGATCTCAGCAGGGGATACAACAGCTTCTGAATGTGTGTATACAAAAATCTAGTTCTCAAGAAATGTGAGAAACCGATGTGCTGGTAAGACTTCGAAAAGCGTGTATCTAGTTCAGAAGACCCGTCTATTCTCTCTCCCTAAAACTACACGCTGCCTTCATGGAAAACATTACAGAAGTTGCCTTTTGGATCCTTTGCTTCGTGAAATGTATCCAAAACACTGGAAAATCTAAGACTGGGAATATGAGCTGGATACCCATCATTTCTTATATGGGACATGGGAGCTTTTACCACTTAGAATGTTTAGAGGGACATCAGAACAGCAAAATGGACAAAATGGAGAGCAGCAGTATTACCGCTATTTGGAAAGACTTTGTGAAGTCTTTAGGGGGAAACTGGTATACAGAGGTAAATCACCAGAGTGAAGTCACATTGCACTACATTCCAGATATAAATTTGGAGCTGCTTCGCGCGACTTCAGTGGGATTAGAATTTTATTTTCGTTATTTACTGTGGCAACAACTTAGAGCTTTAGTCAAGGACCAGACCCTATTGTGCTGAGAGCTGGATGAAACGCAGCACAAAGAGGCTCTTCAAAGGGAATACCAAAACCTGTGGTTTACAGTAGAATGACTCCAGCTTTAAAAGTCATCCCTAAGAGCAGAATTTAGCTTATCCCACATTCAAAAAGTGGCACAGTTTTCAAATATGCACCTGATAATCTCGCTATGTAATATATTTAGCCATTCTGCTGACAGCCGTACTCATTTTATTGGCTAATGGCTAAAAGAAATCAGGTTTTCTTTTTAATAGCACAGCAGTCCTTCTCTGCTTAATCTCCTTCCTCAGCTTCAAACTGAAAGCTAATCAGATTGCAGATCCCACTGGGCAGACTCTGTTTTTTTAATATATTAGGAAACCTCTATCACTATCACTGGAAAACTTAAAAAAACATTTAAAAACAAAAAAAGAAGAATAAATGAAAATGTTATGAACCTGGAAATGTTAATTAACTCATTTTCAAAGAAAAGGCTTTTGATTCAGAATAAAATGCCATGTCACTTATTAAGAGTTAACATTTTTCCCTCTCAAAAAGGTTCAACAAAGAATTCAGATTCATTAAAAAAATTAAGCAATATAAATGGATGCTATGCAGTTCTGCTGTAAACTGCTACAGACAAGCTAAGTATCGAATAAAGGCCTAGTATAGTATTTTTATTAATTTCCCTGTGTCAGGATATCACCTTTGATCTTTTATAGGCCTCTTTCACCCTCATGGACAATACAACAGAGAATAATTCAACCTCTTTCGCATCATCATTATTTTTGTCCTTCTTAGAGATGCACTTGAACCAAAAATCCAGACCAAATCCTGAGATGTTAACATTTTCAAAGTCCAAAGCTTGATTTGGATCTAAATTTTACCACTGGCATGAGATACATGTAATGATCCACAACAGTTCTTTGGATCCAAGCCTTCATGAAGATATACTTGGGATCTTGATTTTACTGATTGGTCAATATTTAACATTTAGAAAAAAAAAAAATCTGGTGTCGAAGGTCGATAGACCTTATGAAAGGTAAGAAAACGAAGACAGGATTTTGCCACCCACCCACTGACAATGGACAGAAACCACTAAACTGCAGTTCCTATAGAGCTATGGTTCCCAGCAGCAGATAACTCAAGAAGTCTCCACACCTACATAGCTGTCCCGTGCCATCGCTTCTCTCCCCATGGACCAAGGGTAGCGACAGCAGTTCTTGCTTGTGGGGGGAATATTCCTGAGCACCGTGTCTGACCGACCACAACGCAGTGCCTATGCAGTGCCTTTCCTTTTTCTGGCTGCCAGGGTGAAAGCTGTGAGGTGCAGAAAAAGCCCCAGACCCTGCAACCGGAGGCAGATCATGAAAAATTAGAGTTGTTACCATAATGGTTCTGGTATTGTGAGGGCTTCTGGAGCCTGAAAAAACAAATGAATAAATCTCATCTCCCTGAAGCACCTTAACAGAGGGTCCTTCTTCTGTTTGCTTTGATTCTTCCCACCAGTACACACATATACTCCCGTACACCCTTCCCTGGCAGCATGGATCAGAAAGCCACACGGACAACCGGTGATTCAGCGATCTTGGAAGAAAGCCTCCTGATCAACGATGTGCCACATCCTCATACGAGCCTTGGAAACACTTTGAAAAATGAGCCCCTTGTCCAGATACAATATGATAAAATAAAATAAGGGCCAGAAAAACAATCACATCAGAATCAGTAAACAAAACTGCAGCATCAGAACAATTTGCTCTGTGCAGGTACAGCACTGTCAGAGTATTAACTAGAGTATTTTCCTCTTCCGGAGCCCTGCACTGCTGTGATCAGGACACTGTTACGACCTACGGAAGAGAGGAGCTGCTCTCTGCGATATTTCATTTTTTTGGTTAGCTTGGGGTAGTAATGAACAAGTCACAGCCAAGTGAATTAATCTCTCTGGCTCTCCAGAAATGAAACTTCATGTACAGCAATTTGGTCTTCATTGCTTTTTCACTGTGCTCTTTCTATAAGATTCTTCATAAAAAAGTAAAATTAAATTAAAACCAGTGGAAAGTGTGTTTTAACCACTCCAAAAATGCTCGTAGATTTTCCATTAGGCACACACACATTCCAGCAGCACGTAAAATTAGGTGTCTGTGGTAAGCATATTACATATCATTTAGACTTATCCAAACAGATACCGCGTGTTGAATTAACCTCACCAGCTGGCTATTCAGTACATATTTGGGGTCCGATCATGGCCCTAGCAAACTTTCATTTATTGCAATGCGATCAGAAGCAGTGTGAATTAATCTCAGCATGAAGACATGCCCAGTTAGTATAACTAGACCAACAGTAGCTCTCAATCAGTGGGCCAGATTTGAGACGGTACCAAAAGCCAGAGAGGAATCTGAAGGCCTGCTGCATGGCAGAAGCCCTTTGGACTTTCGCTTCTTATGCCCTACCTATTGCTTGGTATTTCTATGATTTTTTTTTTTCCATTTCATTTATCATTCTGGTAATTCCTGGAAAATTTAATTGCTCTCCACTCAACAGATCATTTAAGCCCCCGCTCTCCTATAAGCACGTGAATTATCCCATGCCTGTTAAGCACATACTGAATTCCAGTTGCTTGAATGTTATGTTGATTTAAGCCCTGATAACTACAGAATAGGAAACGTGTATTTTAATAGTTAGTTAGATCAATTAACCCTCATTAAACCAGTTGGTGTTTCATCAACATAAACCAAATATAATAAATATCTCCAGAGCCCTACTGTATATTGAGTACCTGCCAATTAATTAAAAACGTAGTATTAGCGGTTTACCAATGATGGCATAAATATGTATCTATTACATCATTGTTAATCTCTGTAAATATGTTTTTAATAACCTCATGGTATTTAGTCAGCATACAATAACTGTCTCATTAAGCTTAAATTAAATGCATGGTTAAGCATATTAAAAACACTTAATTTAAAACGTTGCCAACAATCTTCATATTAGGTTTCAATGTGGCTACGGTTTCTCAGGATTGTGGGTGACTGCCCGAGTTTGGCAAAATCGCTGGCCCTGTGACTTTCTTCTCAATGTCCATTAAGAGTCTGAGTAATTTAATGCTATCATTTTATAAATACAGAGCCACTCAATCCATGTAAAAGAGACTAGGTTTTATTTATGGGAAAGAATGCTCATGTGCCAAAGCAGACAGAAAGCTTTGAGCAGATAAAATGTTTTTCAAAAAATAAAACAGAGGCTCTAATAAAAAAAAAAAGAAAAAGCCCTCTGTTGGAATAACAATAAAGAGAATGTTGCTGTACATGATTTTTCATTTATGGATAGCTGGAGACATTAATATACTTGCCTATGGCTTGTGCATTACTATTCCCAGCTATGCAGAAAGGCAAGGTGATTTACAGCCCCCCGCGCTGTCTTGCTGCCCCAGCTCACCGACTGTCTCCGCCGGCCGCGGGTTGGCTGGTGACGGCTCCGGCGGGAGGGTGCTGGACGGTGCCGCAGCCGCGCGGGCAGCAACGCAGGCGGCAGGTATATGTGACCTGGGATTTTTGGGGTTTGTGTACCCAGCAAGCCAATCGCCGGGCAGAGAGAGCAATAGCTGAAGCTTTTACTGCTCTTTAAGTTTCCTCATCAATTCCCTCGGTAGCTGATTATATCACAGAAGTTATATAAAAAACACATTAAACGCCAACTAAATCAAGACTTTTCATGACTTTTTTCTAAAGCAATGAAATTCAGGACAAACACTATACTATGCATGGAGATCACCACCTGGAGAACAGAACTCTTCATTTCACACCCTGTCTTTCCAAATGGAACTAGAATGAAGTCGTGTGTTTTATTCATTTTATTATTTCCTGCACTATTTATATTGGCATTTAGAAAACATATGGCAGAAAATTCAAATTTACAACAATACTCTGCACTTCTGTATCACCATCCATGTAATGATCTCCAAAGGCTCTATGAACATGGCTGCACTTAAGCCTTATATTCTGCACTGGACGGTTCATAATAATGTATGTAAGAACAAATAGCACCGGGAACTATTATCGGGGTGACTCTAACAGGTAGGGAAACTGAGGGACAGGAAAGTTAAAAGAACACATGTTAGAAGAGCTCTGAAGTTCTGCTGATGTTTCCAACCAACATCAACAAAAGATGCAGCACTCCTCACCTCTGAAAATCAGGTCCCGTAAAAGATTTCCACATAGTTTTGCATGATGTCTGTGAAAAGTGGAGTTTAGAGATTTGGGATTTCTGTGTCTGTGCCTTCCTCATGAGAACAACCTTCACGCCAGCAAAGGTGGATGACTACCAACTCCTCCTGCTGAACAGATCACCACGAATCATCAGGCTGCACATTTGGTATCTGCTGGACGTTCAGATTGGATAGTCTTCCCTTATGTTTTTAACAAAAGACTTTTGAAGGCATTATGAAACTAAAGGGATTTATGCTGCTGAACTTCTCACCCACAGTCTCTTTATTTTTCAATTGTATGGCTTCAAATTTCCTGATTTCATAATACTTCACCTTTTTCTTCACTGATAGGGCATAAAATTTCAAAACCCACTTGCTTGCAATGTGCTTCCTGTTCTCTGAACTTTACAGACCACATCAGCATAGCCTCCGACTTTGAACAGACTTGGAGGGATTCATGCTTTAGAACAGAAGTCTGAGCAAGCTGAGTTTGCTGTGAGTTTAAGTTTCCTTATAAGTATCATGTACACCTCAGTCCAACTTAATCCAACTTGGTATTCTAGGTCTTCTGAGTGTGTTGACTCATTATTCTTTAAAACAGCAAATACACCGTATCTTTAAGCAGCATGACTAAGTCAATGGAATGATGGATGGACAGGCAGACAGCACGATAAGATTCACTTGAGATATGAGGTTTCTACTGAAATTCTTATTAGGATCAGTTAATTAAGACAATTTTTTAAACATTTGGGTAGTACAGACTAAGTTTTAAGCTCAATATTGTAAAGTTTGTTTTCTGCTCTTTGTGAAAAAGTATCAGAGAATAAAGAAGGAAAAAAATCAAGGAAATACTGTCAAAATAGAAATGGGAAATGCTATAAAAATAGAACAGGAAATGAAAAGGAGAACTAAGTTAGGGCAAAAGTTAACATTTTTATATAGCATCCTTGCTTGTAACAGCCTGATCTCAAATATTTTAAAAATGCATAAGTTTTCTTCTAGAAAAAAGCAGCAATAAAATTTTAAAAAAGGGTCCTCTTTAGAGGAAAAAATGACTTGAATGAAGGACAGAGCGTTTTTGAATCAAACGAATACCATGAAACAGGATACTAACTAGAACAGTTTGTGGACATTTCTGCGTGCTGAGTTTGCACCTCTCCAGCTCACGGTACAGCCACTGCACCGAAATCCCCCTGCCTTTGCCCCGGAGGCTCCTGACTTCTCAGGGAAGCCGTTGGTGCTCAGGGAAGGAAAAGATGGGTTTCAGTCTCGGCCTGTGTTTAAGGCAGAGAGCAGACAGACTTTGTGCTTGGGGTGTCCCCAGCATGGGGCAAGCTGTGGCCTTGACTCCTGTCCATACCAAGAGGATGAATTGGAATCAGTGGTTTGTATGTTGGGGCAGCAGATTCGGCAAGTCTCTCCAAAATCCTTCTGCACAATGTGTTTCAGTACCTGAAGGGGACATACTCGTTTGCACAAACAGGATCAACTTAACAGTCTGGTGGGGGAAGGAAATGTCAGCAGCGTTCACACTTCCGTATATATTATTTTTGTAAATCTGAGGTGCAAATTGTTTGTAGAATCTCAATTACACCCCTTATAATATTGTCATTTGCAATCAGCTCACTATGAAAACAGGGCTTTCAAAGGGTAAGAAAATCATTTGAACTTGTGATCTACAATAGATTTGAATATTCAGATAAGGTCACTGGTCAGAGCAGGGGTGACAGCTGCGGTCAATAAATAGGTTCAGTGAGACAAAATCTTTTTGTCTATGTGGGAATAGCCTGAAGAAGAGAGGTTCTCAAGAGGGATCAGAGAGATTAAATTTAGCTGCGTCACCATTTTATTTCCAGGACGCTTAAGGCATGATGGAAGCCTTCGGTGTGGCCACCACGCCAGCATGCTGATCCTGCTGACGGTGTCACTCCGGTGCCACCAGGTCAGATGTTCTGCTTCACTGTGAATATGAATCTGATGGAGAGCAATATCTTGTTTTGGCTTCCTGCTGATTGACTTTTGACAGGCTACAAGAAGACTTGAACGAAGCCAACTATAACAAAAATGACAAGTGGTTCTAATGTCCTCAATTCCTGGGTTCTTGGCATGACATCTCTTTAAAGAGCCTGATAATCAGAAAATGCTGAGACCTTGGCTTCTGACAGTCAGGGTACTAGATGTCACGGCTGAGCACCCAAAAACAGGGCACCCAGCACTACTAATAATATTTTAACATCATGGCTTCCCTTTCAACATCAGTGAAGAATCTGTCTCCTAATTAACTATAAACCACAGCACTGCTTGAAATTCCCTGGTAAGCATGAGCAGTACTGTTAAGATCACACTTAAGAAGCCAAGGATGATTAACCTTTGCCTAGGTTATAAAATGGCCCATTTAAGAACTGTTGCTACTGAATATATCACCTTGATATCAATTGGATTATTGAGTGAGAAGTTATACATGATGTTTGGTATGATGATATATGTATGGTTACAAACTGTTTATGAGAAGTGGAAAAGCCAATAAAAGACTAATGCAGATTTAAATAGATTTTTCCTCTTTGCCTTCTTCTGGTTAATTTATGCATATGTAAGCCAGTTTTCATATACTTTAGAAAGGTGCCACATTCCTAGTTGTACTAGAGAGCTATCCTGATGATGTTATCAATCAAATTACACTGGGACCCAAGTAGTGACATTTAGTTTACATCTGCATTTCCACAATGACTTTCTTTCCCAAAAGCTACTGAGACGATGTTTTCAACTGAAACTCAACTTCCTCCACAGGCATTTATTAAAGACACAATACTTAATTTTCTGAATCACAGCTATGGTTTCAGCCTTTGAACACCTCCGTTTCAGTGCAGTTTGTATAGATAAATATTTACCTGCCATAGGCGTTAGACTTCAGGTAACAGCGTAATTTTAACTTCTGGACTAGAACTACCATTTCAATGGACTGGGACCCTAATCCTGACCCTGCCGCTGACCTGGGTGAACTTGTGCAGCGTGAACTGTGCTTCTGTTTCTCCTCACAATCTTTTTCTATCATCCAGCTTATTTCTTGGAGGGGAATAGCCTCCTACTTTGTGTTTGTCCCTGGGGGCTGTATTTCATAACAGAACTAATTCCTCCTAGTAAAAACAAAACAGGATAATGATGGTGCTGCGATGCTCGGGTGAGGCTTCCAGTTCTCCCAAGGTTCAGGAATGCATCTGAAAGGGGAGATTTTGGTTCAAACCCATCTCTGCTAATATGTACAGTCTTAAAGCTTTAACAAGACAGTCTTCTTTCAAATTTACAACAGCCTGTGTTTAAAAACCTGACAAAACCAAAATGTGCTCTCCATAAACTATACTGGCACAATTCGTGCAGCTGTAATGTAGGTTGTGTCAGCATTTCCATTATACTGTACACCGCTATTTTTCAGGGGTTTAGATCTTGGCTATAAAAATCCACCTGGGGTTGAGAGTTGGCAAGTTGGAATTTCAGCAGGGGAATGAATTTTTTCAACTAAATTTGAAAAATAAATTCTATTAAAACTGTAGACAGCCCAGAAGAGCAATGTTTGAGGATGCTTCTGTTTTCCACAGTTTCATTAATATTTTTTAAATTTCAACAGTACTTTTTACCACCTCTTTTACAGATCAATAGCTAGATTCATTCTGACTGGAATTCCATTCACCTCTGTCGTTTCACATCTAAAACGATTTTGCTCCCATTTTTCTTATATAAATAAATATTTTTTCATACTGGCTTTTTTTGGCTTGTCCCTACTTCTATGCAGAGATGCCCAGAAGGTAAAGAGAGCGAACCCAGTCACGGCACAGGGCGAGTAACACTGCAGACGACTGTACCTGGAGGCTGTGCAGGACGTGACCCAGCCACAGCGAGGGTCGGGGGACGTGGCGAGATGCTCTTTCAGGAAGAGTAACCAGGTTCTGGTTATGGATGGGGAAAGGGCTGGTGGGTCAGTCAGGGAGGGCGGGGAGGGAGCTGGAAGCAGCAGGCTCGATTCAGCAGGGAGCGGCTTAGAGGAAATCTAACCACCTCCCTGAGCCAGCCCGTGACCCAAATCCCACACCGGCAGGGCAGGATAACGTCAGGCAGTAACCAGCCAGTGGCAAAGACTAAGTCCTCAATCCTCAGCCTCCCTGGGGAAGCCTGAAGACATTTCTCCTCCTGTTGTCTTTCCTGGGCTCATTCTGTTTCTAAACAGGTAGCAGTGATCTGCAGGGTCAGCTGCCCTGTGCTCTCCTCAATGCTGTCAGGCTCTGGAATTACAATATTTCTCATATTTCACACTTTTGCACCACTGTTTGCAGACACAGAAAGTAAAACTGCTTCCCGAAGCCTGTGGTTGTAAGATCCCCCAGTGGATCTGCTAAAATCTGGTTGTCCAGCTCCTGTCACTAACACATCATCACAGCAGACATTCAAAAGCTATTGGCAGCTCTTCTTCCCTGGAAGGAACCGGCTCTGGGTTTGCTGCCATTTGTGTGCCTAACTGCAAGCTTTTGGGGGGGTTTGCCATTTTATTTTCCTAGAAGTCTCAAATTAGAAAACAAGGAACAGAAAATATAGATGAAGAAAGCTCTCAAATTTACTGATACTTTCAGGCAACGTAATACCCAGCTTGTGTTATTTTTGTTTTCCACTGATGATCCTTAGAGATTGTGAAACTGCCATAACTACAAATACGGGGCAGTAGCTCCTGCTTTCCACTCCAGGGGACTGGTTAAGATGAAAGGAATTAGAAACACTAAAATCAAGGTTCACAAATAACGAGCTATTAATTTTCATTATGAGTCTTTTCTATTTTAATGATACCCCTATTCCTCAGTGCTTGATCAGAGATGTATGGAGGGAAATGCAATATAAATACACAGAATAAAGTTGTCCCTTTTGATAAAAAAGGCCACATGTTTCACGTCCAATTGCACCTAGTGACTATTCATAAATTACTAACTTTGAAAATATTCTTCTATTCATAGTATAATACCCAAACAGCCTCTTGGCAGAGCCGTGGTCTTGATGACTTACTATGTTTCTAATTCCCACTCTTCAATTTTAGAACAACTAACATACTACAGTTTCTACCTTCCATTAGATTAATATTTGTGCTTGATTTTGGAACTACCAGCATCAGGATATTTCATTTAGATAAAGGATCTAAATGCATTTTTCCCTTCAGCAGATTTCAATAACTCCTACTAGTGCTGCAGGTGTGGAAGTGAAGGATTACTCTGTGGAACTTCTGCTGCCGAGGTCTCCACTGAGCCCCGGCACAATTAAGTACGCTGTGCAAGGTCAGGATTTTGTCTTAAAGGCTGGAAGAGACGAGTCAGCAGAAACTCTTCCAGGCCGTGATAGCTGGCCATGGAGAACAGCAAGTGAAGTGCTCAGAATAATGAGCTCCTCAAACCCCGTGATAGTTTATGTCTGATTCATCAGATAGTCAAAATGCAGATCTACAGCCAAGGAACACATTTTTCTTGGAAGGGATCTACTTATAACCAGAGAAAGGATTAGTCTCCTGTGTGGCCACAGCCCTTTGGCGAGCATCTTTGGGCTGCCCTCAGAACATGGCAACCTGTTTGGGGCTTGAGTTTATTTAATTTCTTCCCGAATCACAGGCTTAGGTTTGCTTGTACTTCTGTTCAGTAGGCTCTTTTGTCCCTCAGTGTCACCCTGGATTTATACAAAAAAGTATTTCAAAGCTGGCCTAAGTCGGAATTAACCCCATTCTTAGCCTGCTCTCCCAGCAATACCGTTTACTCCCACCTGGCCTTTCAAGAATGCACACCACTTGCAATCAAATGAAATCTACTCCCGTGGTGCCTTAAGATGTGCCCATCTTTTACCTCAAATTTCTAAATAAGACCACAAACTATGTAAATGAACAATCTTCCTTTCTCTCCGGGCTGCTGTCTATATAGATTTTCAAGCACCATAGCTATATTCCATACAGCTGCATCTCCGTTCACTTGGAACGGATGGAAAAACCTTTTCGATTAATGGATTTCACTATGTTGGAGACTTACAGTGTAATAAACATGCATTTCTGTTACTATAACAAAGTGTAAGCCAGAATTTACATAGAAGGGTGGTGGAAAAGCATTTAGATGATGGGAGAGGAGAAAGTTGGGCTGGACAGAATGGGGTATGAAAGCAATAAATAGAGAGTAGGGAAAGGACAGGTAACGTGGGCAGGTTATTACTGATAGCAGGGGGAGGCAGCAGAGAAGAAATGAACTGGAGTTTTTACTGGATCCCAACTTTCCCAAAGTATCTTTATACACAGGGCTGGACTGCAGGTTCTTCCTATATTTCAGAAGGGAGAGTTAAGAAGATGCTATGGGAAATAAATCCAGGCAAGAAATGGGTAGAAAAGGTCTGCATGGAGAGCTGGAAGCCAGCTCAACTGGCTGGAGTGAGAAAGCAAAGGAAGAAAATAAGGCAGGAGTGCAAAGGCAGAGCTCAATGGGACTGGTCTCACCTGAAGCTGCTCCCGCAACCTTGTGTTTATAACCAGGACAACGGCAGGAATCCCCTGCTATTTGTAACGCTCAGGATAATTCAGTGCCTTGTTGAAGGGCTTCTCACTGTCCCACTCCCCTGAGACCAACACATTAATGGGGTCACAGTGGTAACATGCCCCTTTGCCACAACAACCCGTTTCACACAGAGGGACTCTTGCCTGAAAGCGTGTCATTGCCATTAGTAAAGCTTTGTAGAAACGGACAACAGCGACTGCTGATGCCATAGCAACCCATGCAAGAGCAGGTAAGGTGGGCTACACTGGTTGAAAGGTGCCAGAGAGCTATTAGGAAAGTCACAGCCTTGCAAACAGCCCCTCTTTCTCATGACAGCAGGTGGCAAGAGGTCATGGTAAAATGCTCCCCTTGCCCTCAGAGTACCTAAGGTGAGGAGAAGCAAAGATCTCACGGCTGATCTCGCAGACGATAACAGTTTCAGCAATGGTTTGGTTCCTGGGCCTCACTCCCCAGACAGGAGATGAAAAGCAGCAGGCACCAGGCAGTGCTTGGAGCCAAACCTGCTGATCCTGTGAGTGCAAGTGCAAACTGCTCAGCACCACGTCTGTGTGTGACACTTCACATGTTTATTGGTCCTCACCTGAAAAAAAACTAACCTACAAAACTCCAAGAGAGCCAGCCAACTTGAATGAGTTTTAGAGGTCCTCCTTCAGGCTAAATAACACGTGAATGAAGGGAAGCAATACTAACAGCTAACCAATTGAATATTTCAAAAGAAGTAACTTACTCATCATCTTGCACCATTTTTCTGTTCATATGTTGCTTGTCAATGTAACGTGTCTGCACACAAATGTAATCATTAGTCCTAATTTCTATCACCCATCGTCAGCTCATCACTCTTGGCCAGCAGATCTCTTCTGTACAGTTGTAACATTTCAGTTGGTGGTATGTTGCTCCCGCTGCTTGTGTATGGCAGGTGGTGGTGTTTCTCCTGATCGGATGGCTTATATGATTGACTAACATGATGGCACTAGTTACAAATTTTACAGGATAGACTTTCTGAACGGCATGCTAGGTGAATTTTCAGGCTAAGAGTTTGGTTTGGGGTAGCTGATAAACTAAGAGGGGCAAAAGATCTTCAGTGTTTGCAAAATGCCTGGGGAACACGTCTGAATCAAAACCGCGTTTGGTGTGATCTGAGAAAGAAAGTGCACGGGACAAAGCTGCAACCTGGTTACCAGCCTTTGCCACACCACAGCCTTCACTATCCCAAAAAAGGCTCATTTGGAAAGAAAACATGGAAAGCCTGAACACTGCGCAACCACTGGCTGTCAGTGGGTTGCATTCCGCAGCCATGTGCCAACTAAAAGCCACCAGAATGTAAAAGCACCTCTAAAGGGCACTACTGGCATTTCAGGGCTATTCAAAATCCCATAAAGTAACTCTGCACCTCTCACATCTCTGGCGTAAGTCAGCCACTGCTCTGCTGCATTCGTTGCACTTACACTGGTCTGCGACCACTGTGAGATCAACATCTGCCAACAGCACACCTTCAAGATTTTCAGCACTTACTAGCAGAGCTTTAAGAGGTCACTTCATTCGCCTTGTTCCCATTTTTTCCCTTTTTAAGGTATTTCACATTAAAAAAAAAAAAGTTAGCCAACAGTATGTGGAAAAGCCCCAGTGCTTCTTCCACCCTACCACTGAGAGGGGTTCAACATGCGGATTACAAATCCAGATTAGAGGCTGAATTTCCCTGAAGACAGCAGGTGCTCCTACGCTGGGTTGCAGCCTCTCCAGTTTCCAATAGCTGTTTCGTACTACCTCTGGCTCTTTCCTCTCCACATGGGAATACAGCCTGGTTTCCATGCTTCTCTTGGAAGAAGTATTCATTTTAAAGAAGACTTGTGCAGCTTGATGTTAGGCTGGGAACACTGGTCAGAAATTGCTTCTCAAGGATGCCTGTTATTTTATAGCATTTTCTTTCCCCCTGTAACACAACTGGATGTTTGAGCCAGCGGCGGGAAAGACCATCATCTACCACATTTGTCACCAAGCTTGATAGATAGTATTCCCAAGCCAATGCCATAAATGCTGTTTGGAAATTGCAAAGCCAGGCTGCTGCCGCTGCTGGTCTGGCCAAAAAGAATTAATTTATAATCATGAATATAAATTTCATAGATAGTATTATTGTCATTCTGCTTTTGAGTTATAGGGCATATGGGGAGTGGCTTGTGGAGCAGAAGCAGTGTCACCATAACTCAGTGTAATTCCGATGACAATTGTTCAATCTATCACACAGATATAAATCAATCAATTTCCTACATTAAAGGGACAGACCTCACCTCTCCGAAGTTGGGGGAGCAGGAGGGGGGTCCAAGTGTTACTGGTTATGCTGACTAAGGCTGGTTTTATTGCAGATACCAGCCCCACTTCATGAATGTATTTCTACTGTACTCTGATCAACTGAATGATGCTTTCCCGTGTGGCTACACGCACGTTTTTAAAAAAATCACACATCATTCATTCAGGTCCATCTTCTGTCTCCGCTGCCCTCTGCTACACGTTAAATTACTGGACTTTCTAAATGAATGATAGTTGACAAACTACAGTAAACTTACTGTCCTGACTGAAATGACATTAATTCAACCGGAGCCCAATATATTCAAAGGTCTCTCTGAAATGCCATGAATTAGGGAGCAGATCTTTTCTATTAATGTGTCTTAGTCCCTCCCAAAGGCTACCGGCCTCAGGGAAAAATAAAAGACAGTAGAGCCTCAGTGCCACTGAGCAAGCATGTAATGGCTTTGCGAGCACACTGCTGGGAAGAAGAATGCAGGACTCTCAGAAAGCAATAGCTTGCGTGGGGAGGAAGAGCCTCTGCGACCAATGCAAAGGCATTTTGGAAAGCAGAGAGTTATATAGTTAAGCAACCTATTGTTCACCGTAATGAAAAAGCATGACTATTCATGAGTGTGTTACAGTGTGTAGTTTGCCAATTACCCAATCAAGGGACATGCTCATTCAGCCATGAGTGAGGGCAGTACCCATAATATTTTATTGCTATTAAGCCTCAACTTTGCATGTTTTTATATAGACTATAGGGTGTTTAATAGCCATGCAAAGCTATGACTTTCTTGCATGCATTACAGATGGGCATAAGAGGATAAATCCTACTGCAAGCTGCCCACACTAACCCTTCCTTTGTAACTGAAAATACGTAGCTGTGCAATATTTTGTCACTTGGACTTGTTTGAATGGGTCATGTATGCAAGATCTCATCCGTTTTTTGAAAATGTTACAAAGCTCTGCAGGAGGTAGTGTCACAGAGTCGACCGCAGGAACGGAACATTTGGGTTGAAATAAAGATGCCATTTTTTAAAAGTCAGGAAGGAAAATTATGTTTTTACATGTCCAGAAAAATAAACAGTAATCCAGAATGGTAAAAGAGAATGAGATGCTTTTGGCAGAAGGAAATTTAAATACATTCCCATAGTTTAGTGTTATCCATTCGGTTTTATAATCGCAGGGAATAATATTTCAGATACTAATATCCTCAGAGACAGGGTCAAGCTATGAAAGCTGCTTTCCCTCTGAATCAGAACCAGGGAGATGTCTGTGTGTTCTGGCCTACCCTCCTGGATCAGCTGCATGTGAGAAGAGGACATATTCCCAGTCTGAACCTGGATCAACAAACTTTGAAGCTTGGGGCTGTTACAGTGTCCTCTCCAGTTCAAGCATCCATGGTTAATTCACCAGTAGCCTTACACATGAAATTGAAACGCTAACTATTTATTTATACTCTGGTATTTATACTCTGGTATAAACATGCATGTTTACGTTTGTTAATTACTTCCACTTCTGTGAAACTTCCGTGGTTTGAGGTCTGCCTTCCTCTCCAAGAATGGGGCAGTTACGACACTCGACTGTCCTGTAATGCCAGATTTTTCCTGCTCCTTCGGAGAGGAACCACTCAATGGTGTCAACTATTTTTTGACTTTGATAAAAATGTATTGAGAGTCAAGATCATCTCTTAATAGTTCACATTTCTATTTAATAACCTGCTGCAATGTCAAAAGATACAACCATCATATTGCAGTTCCAAGAAGTATTATGCACTGCCATCCTATCTATTGATGCACATCAGACATGTCCATGTTATTCCATATTCTGTCCATTCCAAAGAAAGGCTAAAGGAGACAGAGGGTGCAGATCTTGTTAGGTACAGCCTCTGACACTATCACTATCAATTGTCTTTTGCTAGCACTGATCATCACCTCAATTATCTGGTGTCCAGCCTACCTGATAGGTTTTTGCAAACTATAACTCTTCTGTCGATGAACATAGAATAATGACAGCTAGGGGCAGATGGACAGAATACAAAAGAGATAAACCTAAAAGTATACACATGTACACACACACGCAAACATCCGCCGGTGTCTCTACATTAATCAGAAGCTGCAACAATTCAGCACATCCTCTTGTTCTCTTAAGATGCAACATTAGAGTATACAAACCAGAAAGAAGTGAGTTAAAAATGCCCTGAATGGTTCTTTTTCTTTTCCTCTCTCTTATTTCATTCTCAAGCCTGTTACATGTACAAAAGGTCTTGGAATACAGCAGAATACAGTACCTAAAACCACACCTGGTAAATAATGTTTGGCAACTCATTCAGAAACGGTTATTGTATGTTTAAATAATAGGAAAAGAAAACTGGTTTTGTGATGTATGTTTGGCATGATTTTAATTTAAAGGATTTTTTTTTTAATAATGCCAATACCACAAGCTTGAATCAAGGACTGAAAAAATCAAACAAGAACTTGTAGATAGCACGCTGCCATTGTCGCTGTAAATTTTTACCCATGCAATATTTCCCACAACATGAGAAAATGGATTTTAGTGCAATATTAATTGAAGTTTTGCCAGTATAAGGTTCATGAGGTTAATTTGAAAAGAATACATTACCAATATATTTATAGCATTTAAATAAATTAGGATTACACTTCACACATCAATAACAGCTGTTAAATAATATTTTTATTCTATGTAAATTCTATCCATTCATCTCTGTTGTATAACAAATGACCATAATTATGGTGCTTCATTGGTAGGAAGGTCATTGGTAATCTTGTAATTTCTCATTGGTGTAAAAAGAGAAAACAGAACTGTTTGTGATGAATGTATTCAACCTTTTGCATACTTTGGTGCTTGGGACTATGCATTAAAATGCAGCAAGAAATTAAGTTCTCCACTTACACAGCATTTTTAATCTAGTGCTGTTGATTTGTTATAACTAAGGCATTTACAATGCTTTCTCAGGGGACTTTTTCCTGTAGATTTTGTGTTTCTTCCTTAGAAACTAATAAGGTTCAACCATTCACAAAATTCCCCCCCTTCCAAAAAGCCCCACCAGAGCCAGAAATCACAAGCTCCGAACAACTAGAAGCTCCAGTCTTTTCTTTTTAACTTGCAGCCGATATATTTTGGATTACTGAAAAATAATCAAATCGATGTCTCAAAATCGAGTTGTAAAGAATGTGTGAATAAAAGTGAGAAGACAGACTGCTTTCTAGTAGTCTCTGAATTGAGATTACTGAGATAGACTTGTAGATTGAGGGTTTTTTCCTAGTTCTGTCTTAGTTTTACACAGAGATTTGCTTCTTACTTTCAAAAAGGGAGGAATCCCAGTGTTTCTTAGAGGACTCAGAATATATTTAGGAAGACGCATTTCCCTGCTCTAAAATAGCTAATACGGTTCCTGTAAGAAAATCTCCTGTATAACTTACTAAAACATACCATATGTTGTCTAATTCAAATACAAACTTTTCTAGTTCTCATTGTATAAACTCACATTCTGTTTTCTAGTGCAATATGCAGTGATTGTACAGGCTTTATTTACGCGAAATGAAGACAGTATATTGATTGCTAACTCATAGGGAGAAAAACGTTAGAAGGAACAGTGCCCTACACCTGGAGTATCATTGCAAACACTGATGCCGAAAAGGTCCTCAGAAGCAGGGATTCATGCATAGGGAATTCTTTTTAATGAAGCTTGATTTAATCCCATTATTCTAATAAAGTGTAACCAATTGACGCAGAAAATCTGAAGGTCTAGTTCAGCTGCTGATTAGAGTTTGGTTGTTTTTAAGACAGTGGATACAATGAAAGAGAAGTAAGTTAATAAGCTTGTGGTCCACTAATCCACACCTCCTGGAGCGAGTTTGAGTTTTGAAGGAGGGCAATTTGGAAGCTGTCTTAGCATAAATCTAAAGCAAGTCTCTGGCTGTCTAGGGGGAACAAGCCCCTCAGCATTCACCAAGACACGCTTCAAGGAGATTCTACTCCTAATCCAATTTACTCAGCCGAATAAGTCCCACTGCTTCAGCTTGCCAACAAATTAAAATCCAGCTTCATAAAAACACCTTGAATTTGGAAGGTATTGGCTGGCCTGCTAGACTTGAAACTTCATTTATTCTGGCTAACTTCTCAATTATCTTCCCAGCAGTGGAGATGTGTAAAAGTGCAAAAATCAATAGGATTCTATTCCCTTTCTATTGGAAAGGGAAAAATTAATGAGATAGGACACTCTCTTAATCAGAAATAAATGTTTTAATTCAGATAATGACATAGTTTTCCCTCGCTGAAGGATGACAAATGCTGGGCTGCACCCCCAGCAGAAGCAGTTTCAATTTTATTGTAAATATAAAAGGTATTGATCGGTGAGATGCACAAACCCTATTGCTTACAAAAGCCATTCAGGGGGACTGGGAAAACTATTAAGCACTGGGTCAGAAATCAATAAACAACACTGAAATGTAGCAGAGGTCGCCCTAAGGCTTCGTGGCATCTTAGAAAGCCAAGTGGCAGAAATAGTGACAGAAATGTCTCTTGTGGAGCAATGTTAGGGATGAAGGGGTCATGCGTTTAATCTCTTCGGAGCTTTGACAGGTCTGTGGAACAGAACTAATGTAGTCTTTCCTCGCTCCCTTTGATTTAAATACATGCTGATTCATCCGACAGCTGAGTGCAATGATTGTTTTGGGTCGTGCAAATATATTGGCTCAGAAAATATCGTAGGAGTATTTTGGTCCAGCTCTGCTTATGTAAACGGGATTTTAATTTGAGCTTTGTTTGCCCCTTTTAGAAAAATGCGAATACAAAAGCACAAACAAAGAAGCCTCTGAAATCAGGATCTTCCAGCATGCGATTTTAAAGACAAATTTAAAGATAACATCTAAAGAGGTAAGATGTAGAGACAAAAATAAAAAAAACCCACCCAAGTATTTTTGCACCATAAAAGTTATCCAATATGACATTATTTGGAACAGTATAATGAACAGCTTATTTTTTTCCTTTCTGCTTATAAGATGCTTTCATCATAAAAGGTTACTTCCTCTGCCAAAAATCACTTACCATCACTGAACAAATCACAATCACCCCAAGCACTTGCTCTCTGGTGGTCTTTTTAGTTTGAAAGTGCCATATCTGATCCCAACCTGAATCTCTTAAAATACACTGAGGACCACATTTAGCATGCACAGCTACCGCTCCGTAAATACACAGCAGAAACCACCTTGAATGAAGAGAAACACCAGCGAAAGCAGTGTCTGTTCACCGAGGTGGGAGCTGATTTTTTGCACAAGACATTGATTTGAAAGGCTTAAAGCAGAGTATTGAAACTTTTAACAACATCATTCCAGAAGCAGAGTCAGAGCCAAAAAAAAATAAAAACGAGTGACTGTACCTTCTGCTCCGGGAAATGCAGCTTCCCCCTTGACATGGATATGATTATAAGATTGGTTAGGGTCAGGTTACCCATCAGTAGGTGAAGTGTTCAGGTGCTGAGGATTTCAGTTTCATCTCACCTCAGATATTATGTCAGCTCCATGTCATTTTCATCACGGGGAATGATTTGAGGGCTTGCTGTGTCCCCTGTTATTGCGGTCACTTGACCTCAGATGTAACTTCTGTTTAATACCAGCATTTTAACAAAGCCTAGGAGTAGCACACACACGGTGAGCCACCACTTGACCTTTCCCTGCCTGGAAGACGCCAATTGGCTCTGGCCTTGGGTTCCGCTGCCCCCTCCATTTGCAACAAATGAATGTTAAGGCCTCAATGAATTGGCTCATATTTGAAGTTATATTTTTTCATTGCCACAAGCGTTTTAAAATTGAATCCCCTTTTTATATTTTGTCCTGAAGTAATGGTATTTTTCCTGTTGCATTTGGTTTGGGAGGACAGAAATGGGCTTGTTCTTAAAAACAATATTCAGCTCCGTCATGTGCTAATTTTAAGCACAGGGTATTAAGGGAGGACATGTAAAGAGCAAAGTGCCTTTGCTCTATAAAAAGGATCACTTTATGTTTCTTAATGAAACTGTTTCCTCTTCTTTATTGATCATGCCTGACTAAATCTGGAAAATAAGTAGAAAAAACTTTTTAAAAACATTTAAAAGTATATGGTACTTTTAGTCACAGTACAGCAGGTTAGTAATACAATGCCCCCGCCCGTACAAATATGTTGTTACCATCACTCAGCAATTCATTAATCACAGCTCACGTCATATAAACACATTACTAGCGTGGCTTCCTGAGATGTGGCGAGTCTCAGTGAGCAGCACAGGCTTTTTACATTCATTATTATTCTGACTGCGATCGCTGCTCAAGCTAACAGCGGTTCTGATGATGCCCCTCAGAGCTCCTTCTGGCCCCATAGCAGCCAGCACGCTCCTGGAGTGCAGCTCGCAGCCGGGGTTTCATCCAGAAGGAGCCCAGCTGCAAACTCCAAGACCGCTCTGCGATGCAAACCAAGGTGTCATAGGTGAAGGAAGCTTCAAAGGTGTTCCCGATCCAAAATTAAATGCTAATATAGGTGCAGCCTCACGCTACTTTGCCAACAAGCTAACATGCAGGGCCCAAGGACTCCACGGATATTCAGCTCTCGACTTCTCTAGTCATACTACTGGGAAGAAGTCTCTAAAACAATATATGCTGAGGCAGTGAGGGGTTTTTTGGTGACGCAGATACCATTACACAGGGAAGATCACAAGGCCTGTACAAGCTACACCAGGGAGCCTATTTTCCAGCACTCCTCACTAACCGGGAACAAATTCAAACATGTGAGATGATAGGCCCATAACAAATGTTCTCATCTCTGTTACCTTCCTAAAAAGTACTGAATTAAATTAAAGTAATTATCTTTAAAATTAAAACACAAAATGCAGTACGCTGTCTTCTGAAAGGAAGGCATAAGATAGCACAATCAGTCATTCAGTTCAGCAAGCAGCCTGGCTTCCCTCTCTTTACCCTAATGAGTACTCTGGGTCTCTCCATAATCCATCTTCATATCCCTATTATGCCAGGCCCACCAAGCTCTCATATATGAGACTCTTAAAAATAATGGCTTAAAAATATGGCAGTTCTAGCAGGACAAGAAGCCTACTTTCCAAAAATTCAGATTTGCAAGCATTCGCTCGATTCCAGAAGCTAAGGTTTTCAAAATCCCACTAAATGTTGCATGACCAAGACAAAATCCTGAAGGCTGGAAGTGCTGCAGTTGCTAATCCTGCTTGGAAGATTTCTGGGCTGGAAGCATTTAGCGTAAGACATACCTTATTTCCTTGGGCTGACTTTTAATGAAAATTGCCGGTAATAGGGAAAGAGAGACTGACAATGACTCATGGTCATTACTAAGATCCTTCAAAAGGCATTGGAAAATACCACATTTTCAGAAAACATTTATAATATTGACAGTTTTTCATCAAATGCACTATATTGTTTGTTTTTAAGTGATCACCTTATTAAAGCAATCTTTTATGCCCAAAAAATGTGACTGGGATAATTTCTTCCATTATTCACACGGTTGGGTTTACCCTGAGTCACAAAAAGAAAGCAGGGCAAAAGGGCTAAACATCTCCCAGCTGACACTGTCTAGTGAACACCATCATCTGTGTCCCAAGGTAAGACAGGTCCTGCATGGTCCCTCGGCAATACCAGCCTGGCCTCCTTGGAACTGAACTGTGCCAACCAGCCTACCTCATCCTTTAATTCTTCTTTAATTCTAAGTATTTGGCTCCAGTCTATCATCTGTCCAGCATGGCTTGTGCAGTAAAACTGGTGGGTTTCTTCCTGGGACAGCTACACAGATGTTCTTTTCCCAAAGGAATAATAAGGAGTCACTACCGTAGGGAGAAGAAATGAGATGCTGTCTTGTACGGCTTGCATGGACCAACCACCAGTGTGAACAGCCCCTTCTCTCTGTAACTAATATGTGACCACACAGCTCCTTCCAGCAAGAGCGGTTCTGCCTGCATACCGCAAAAATCAGCTCATAAAAGGTTCAATGTAAGAAACTTGAAATACGGTACACCATTAGAGGTGAGCTTGATAATTCCTGCCCCATGCATTTTCTTTGCTTTTTAGCTTATCCAGTCCAGGAGGAAGCTCTGAGGAACTGATTTTCATGGCATGAAGGAACAGCTGAACATTTCCTCATCAAGTGTGTAATGTACAACCCACCACAGACTCTATGTGCCCAGAGAGGATCCTGGGGAAGGGTTTGGGGCAGAAAGAGTGAGCAAAATTCTCTTGTTGTGCTAAGTTGGAAAGAAGTCAAACATGACACTATGTGTCTCCTGCTCCTCCTCTTGGGCCTTTGCGTTTCAGACGGGGAAGCAAAGACTGGAACTTTCTCCTACTAAATAAAATCCTGATCAATGCATTTAATAGCTATCCTATGTACAAATATTTCTTCAGATTTATTTAATAGAGAAACCAACTGGAGATTATTATTTTGCTATCCTTATCTTTTATAGAATAGAGAACACTGAAATCAATAGCCATTAATTAGAATAACTTGGCGGGGGGAGTGTGTGTAGAACAATATAGGGCATTCAATAGGCTCCTGCTAAACTGAAGGTCCAAACAACTATTTCCATACAAGACAGGAAAGTCAGGTTTTACAGAAGAAATGATACCTCATATTTCCCTGAAAAGACTTTAAGAAAATGTGCAGCTTCGGCTACAGACGTATCCTCCTTCATGGCAGTGTTCTCATGCTTCACCCAGCCCACATTTGTCACCCTGAAGTCCAACCTTATTTACGGCACTAGTGATAAAATTTTCTTTAAATTTAATGAGATTAAATATGCCCTTCTCTCACATTAAATGAGAAATTTTAACAGTGCATTCTGGAAGAAGGACAAATTTAAGCATGAGCTTAGACTTAAATAATTTGCTGAATTAGCACTTAAATCTTTAGTATTCTTTTAGGCTTTAAGGGCTGTACTCTGACCGTGCAACGGTTTCACTGAAGAAAACCCAGTCATCGGTAGTTTAAGAAACACCAGAAGCAGGACTGTGGATTAGCTACAGTTTATAGTCCCTGGTCTATTCTTCCACACTTTTTCATTTTGCTACTCTTCAAATTAGAGAATACCACTCATTCAAAGCGCCATTTATACTTGTTATCTTTTCCATAAACATTGCCAATTATTTAACTTTGAAAAGGTAACAGTTATAAAGTACTTACTGAAATCTTTAGGGTTTCAAAATGCAACTTAAGTCCTGACTTTGATTAACTCTAATAAATTAGCTATATTTCATCCGCTCACGTAATGCCGCCTCTGCTGTGCTGTAGCACGGCAGCTGCGTAGCAGCACTGAGAACAGCCATTTAGCCAAGCAAAGAACACTGCTGAGCTGACTTGCGAGGGGGGACAACACCGGGTGGGACATTCAGGTAACGTGATACCTTCCTACTACAACCATTTGTGGTCTAGATCTTGATTTGCTTGGCTGGAATTTGCTGGATGCGGTCCTCTGAGCATTTCTGCTCAGCAGTGGGGATGTGCTGGGGGCGAAGGGAGAGCGGCTGCAGCGCTGCTGAGCTGGTGGGAAGCCCGTTTCAGAGTCCCCAGTTCAGGCAGGACTGGAGCGATGGCAACTACCTCTCGGATCTGTCACCGCTCCTGTACTGCAGCAAAGCACACGGTGCTCTGCCTCGTTCATCTGCTGCACCCCAGCACTCGGCAGTGCTTTTGGTTTAATAATAGCAATAGAAATTTCTTGCCAGCTCCATAGTACCACTCCTGGTAACACTTAGAATATCCTCTGATTTCAGGACTGGCCCAGGTCAGCCCCATTTACTCTTATTTTTAAGAACTGATATTACCAATGGCAACCTAAAGCACAGCAATTGTAGGTTGTATGGATTTTAAGTGGTGCCATCCCTTAACAAAAAATCCCCATTTTATTAATTTATATTGGAGAAGTTAAAGGCGGGGGTCAAACACCTTAAAGGACAGTGCTGTGCTGTATGCCAAATGGACCAACCCAAG
>CM020222.1:3000000-3405000 GCA_009819775.1 Phoenicopterus ruber ruber | reverse complement strand
CAAAGAAAGATGAAAGTGTAATTTATATTCCGGGATTTGTAATAGTGGTCTTGTCTTTAAGGCAGGATATATGTCACCTCTTTAGGAAGAGGGAGACACAAGCTTTGGTGAGCCTCGGGGCTCTAATAGGCCTGAGCAGGTGTTGGAGCCGGGCTCATTTCACAACTCAGTGGGGCCTCCAGACACAGAGTCGCTGTCGCTCCCAGCCGGGACCGGGACGAGACCCTGCCTGTCGTAAGAGGCAGGACTGCAAACTCAAAGAGACCGTGGCCTTTTTGTGTTTGCTCACTGCAAACGCAGGGGTTAATCGATAACCCGGCACAATCTTTTCAAGGCTCCCCGTTTGATCCTGTTGCATTTTGGCCGCATTGTAAATTCAAATTTATCACCCGATAAGAACAAGACATTTGAATAAAATCCCGTGATATAACAACCACATGTAATTTGCCAGTGTGCAGATTGTGAAGGGAAAGAAGATTTCCCCTATGAAACCCTTTCAAAATTAACCAAAAGAAAATTTTAAAAATCCTAGTATAAAAACTAAAATGCAAATGCTCTCTTTGTAGAGAATTATTACCAGGGCTGAGCACGAGATCAAACTAAAATGTCTTATCATAGGTAAATAAATTTATGTTTATGCATTAACTGTATCTGTCAACATTTCTTTACACTGTTAGCTGGGTTTTCATTAAAGCAGGATATATTAATTTAAATTAAGCAGAGTGAGATCTTTATTATCAAAGTAATCAGCTACAAATAAGTCGGCTAATTCCACTTATATATTTACAAACACTTATCTTTCAGAATGAATGTTTTCCATTGGAATAATTTCCAAGTGGTTAAAAACAAAGCCAGCAGGGAAACTTGCATGAAGTATTCCACATCACATTTGCTGTGCTGTTGTTTGCTTGAGCTCTATTGGAGTCTAGTATGCAGGCACTGGAGCATCTACTATGACTGTATAAAATGGGTTTAATTGGCATGAAAAGGCACTAACAGAGTGCTAGTGGAGTTTCCATTATCTGAGCGGATATCTTATTTACTTTAGTTGAGATGGAGGACAAGACGCAAGTGATGGGAAACTGCGTGTGTGTATGTGTGTATGTGCGTGTGTGCTTTAGGGGGGAGTGGAAATCACACACGCTATAAAACCCACAGCATTTATAATGCCACTAACCTCAAAATCCCCAGGAGAATGGTTTGCAAAATGTTTTCCTAATTATAATTTTGCAGATTTATGTTTAACACGGTTTGCCAGTTGTGAAATTGGCAATGACGATAATACAATTTGACGGGTATTTCACGTTAAAAAATATGCATTTTTATAACATACTTTCCCCACAACCAAGTAAAAGAACCTGATCTGAAAGGGAAGTTTTATTTTTTATGCCACACCATACAAGTAGCCTGCTACACATATACGTACGTGCATGCTTTCATTGTAATTTATATAGGAGACTAGCCCGCATTAAGAATTGATGTGGTACTGTATATATTGTATTACAGTCACTCTAGTGAGTCTATGAGATACCAGCTCCCTGCTGAGTACACACTTATGTCAATATTTCTGTTAATTGTTGCATTACAAATTGTTACATATCCCAGTGGTGGGAGTTCGCATTTGTGCCTGCAGTGGAGTTGACACCACCTACACGTGGTCCCAGGAGGTTTCAATATATTGTGGGATTTGCCTTTTGAAAACGTTATCACAGTTTATCAGTCCAATGTCATCCCACTTAGCACTAATAGAACAGAACCCCGAGCTATGCCGTGGTGCGGTGTATTCCCCCGTCTCCCTCTATGCACCAAGAAAACACTCTGAGCTTAGAGCATCTGCATGAGATTACAAACCAAATCAAATGAAGTTTGATTCCCTTCTAGTTTTTGCATTGTTATATTACATGATTTTTTTTCCTAAATACCGGCCTCTTCATGCAGGAATTCATTAGCGCTGCATTGATGTTATGCAGATTCCTGAACGGGTCATACTCAGTAGAGGAGATATTTTGTTTGAATTTTAAAAATAAATGGCATTCATTTGGTAAAATTCAATAGTGTTATTGCCTTCAACACACACAAGATTTGCAAACCCAGATCATAACAAAATATCTAGATGTAATTTTATGCACTGGCTACTGAAGGGATGACCCTAGGAGTTGACTCCACCAGCCACCGAAGAGTTGATCACTGCAATATATCCTCGCTGTGCCTTGCAAAAATCAGCTACTGCCAAATCGCAAGACAGCAACATTTTTGTAAGATGAACTTGGATAAGCAGCATGAAATCGAGTTTATAAGAGTGTTAATATTTACCGTGCTCTCCAATTCCTTTAATTTCTTGCACTTCAGCGAAGAGGAACCTTTCTTGTGTGAACTAAAACAGGACAGCGAAAATTCTCCCTCTGGTGACAGATACATATGATTAACAGGCAAATTTGCTGTCACCGACTGATCTGACAACGAATTTCTAAATCAGGGTGGCAGGTTAGCCCTTACTCTGTGAAAAAAAGCATGTAGTGGGGCAATGCATTTTTCTTCTCCTCGTCTTTGAGAATCTCAAAGGGACCTGCCGGAGCCCCAGAGCCATCGGAGGGGAAGCCCTGCTCCTCAGCATTCCTCCCAAACCCCAGCACCCTCGCCAGCTTCCTGCCAGTGGGCTTTACTGGGGGCACTGGGGGAGGGGACTGGTGGTTCATTGCCCCTGAAAACCCTCATAAATAGAGATTCCACAACAAGGAGACTCTGTGCAAAAGGCTAATTACAGCCTGGGGCTGCATTAACCTTTAGTGTGGGTTCCCCACTGGGATCTTTGTGAGACTCTGTGTGTGTGTGTGTGCGCGCGTGCGTTTTCACGGGCTTGCGTATGCACACACAGACCTTCTCCCTGTCCTTTATTTTCCCATTCTCCTCTGTGCTCTCCCATATATACAGATTTTTTGGAGGTACAGAAAACCTTCTTCGTAGTCCAAGGATTTCTTCACTGGGAAAGTCAAGGAAGGGATCAGACCTCCCCACCTCCCCTCAGTATGAAACAGAACTGGCTACAAAATTCCCTTCCTTGATGGAAGCTGGTGGGGCAAATTCAACAAAGACAGTAACAACTGGCTTGTCTATGGAAACCAGCTGGTACAAAACCACACTGTCAATGAGAAGCCATCAAATTCTCTTTGGAAAAGCAAATAGAATACAATTAATGTGAGCCAGGTACATTAGTAAATATTATGACAGAGGTAAATTTATTACTAAGAGCTACCAGTTGTCTTACAGTTAGTAGGAAAGCTTGCAGAGATGATGTAGAAATTCGGACAAATCTCTGCTTTTCCTGGATAGCTACTATAGGTAAGTAAAATTGAAAGCAAAAATTAGGAGGATTTAACTCACCAAGGTTGATGCTGCAAAATTACTATAATGGAGACCACAGTCATTCCAACCTTGGAGATCCTATGAGTAAAATGCTGTAACTAATCTGATTTCTGGTCTTGCCCACACAATAGTCTGGCTAAGAGTGAAAATACCCATGAAAATGTCAGCCTATATCAGATCTTCACATATCTGAAAGCTCACAGAAAATTCACCAAAGGCCTAACACAGTCTCACCTAGCTGATGACAATAACGCTGCAAGCTCTCGGGGTACAGTGTTGCTACTGTAGTGACTGGTTTTAGCTCCTCATTAGTAGATGGGGAGGGATATGCACTCTTATCCTGCCGGATCCTACCTAACAAGTAATACTAGTTACTGCTGGTCCTGAGATGCTACTGTCTCACTGAAAGAGTGTCAGAAATCCAGGCAACACAGCAAAGTGATTTATTTGAATCCTTTCTGCAAGGAAATACACAATGAGGAACAGCAAGAAATTGTTTCATTCCACTGCGGGTTTTTACTTAAGGGCTCCCCAGAGGACCAGTTTCTCCCCATGTTTTAGTCACACTCATATTTAACTATGGAGCACCTTAGCCAGACGACAGGGACTCAATAGCCAGCAAGGTTCAAGTGAAATGTCCGCTCTCTTCCAGCACAGTGGGCGTCACAGTGCCCACCACCTCTGGGCCCAGATGAGATCTGCTCATGGAGGAGCAGGCAGGGGAAGCAAGCCGAAGCTTGCCACCAGAGCTGCGCTGCAGTGGTGCTTGTGGGCAGGGGGGAAAGGCATGTTGAAGCTTTTAACTACAGCAAAGTTTCCTTGGATGCACAGCAAACCCCTACAAGGCCAGTCTACCAGCAGCTTAAGAGAACTTGGAGGCCACACGGCTTTCCTGAGACCCAGCCTCTATTATGCATGTGAAAAGTAGATTCTGTTTGGTTCTTATCTTCAAAATGTTTCTAGGGTGTCCAAGAGGGTCTGAAGTGCTAAGACACAAGCCACAGCCAAGAGCTTCACTCGCACTCCCATGGGAGGTCTCCCGGCGAGCAAGCGAGGACGTGGCAGGATTCCCACCACACACCAGCCCGAGTCTCTAAACACATTCACTCAAGTTAAATCTCATCACCTTTCACTTCAACTGCAAAGCAGAATTTTTTGGAGTTGCCTTTGCAAACATTTATCCCAATAGATAGTTTTGTGTAATAAAATAAAACCTCAGCAAAATAAAAAAGCCTCCCATACAAACGATAAATCCCTACCAAAATCAGGTCTGCCACGGAACATCCTCCTCTCCTCAGAGACAGGAGGAGGGAAAAAACACATGACAGATGTTAATCACCTTCTTTAATGAACTGCTTGGAGATATTTAAATACGGTCGTGTTGATTGTGGTATAAGAACATATGTACAATAGTATAAAACAAAGTAGAAACATGATGTATTATTAATACACACTAATTCCTTTACATCTATTTAGAGGCATGGTGAAGGAAGAACATACTGTGTATTCTCACCGTAGCTCTTCTTGGATATAAAGAGACCCTCTGAAGCAAATTCTTCAGCCTACTATACTTCAAGAAATAGTAATCTAAAGCATCAGACATTTCCTATTAAAGTTTTAAAAACATAGCTTTAAGTCATACATTACATTGAATGCTTTAATATCTCATTTGATTCAGTAGGTTTTAAACCCCACAGAGGTCACATTTTGAAGCACTAGTCACTTTTTACAGCATCTCCAAACATTAAATAAAAATAAAAATTATTAGGAGGAATAGAGCCATCTGTGGAGGCTAATAATGTGTCAGTTTGATATTATTATTAATAATACTATTATTTCTGTTTCATATTAGGGAGATCATGATTGCTAATGGCTATAAACTAGGAGTGATAGCCTTCATTCTGGCCCATCTGTGTTGCAGCCAGAGCGGCGTGAGAGGATCCAGTTACAAAACAGTTGTTTCTCCTGACCCTATTTGGTGTCCAGCTTTATCCTTGCAGCTAAAACTAAAGCCTTGGCATGCCCAGCTCCGGTCTGTGATCTAGTTACAACGGGCTTGGGCCCGAGCCCTGCAACAGGCTTTAACGGTCTTGTGACCAGGTCAAGGTCAACCACATTGTGATCAGGTACCCAAGAATGATTCATTTAGATGCACAGTACAAGATCCATGTAACCAACCTTAACTTCATCAGCCATGGCAGGAAAAACTGTCCTACCCAACCTTTGGAAAAGGGACATGGTAGCAGAGCAATTTAGGTGGTGGCTTGCTGCCGATTTAGAAATAGGAATGCAAGCCTCGTTCTTGGTCCTTATCAAAGGCTTCCTTCAGTCAGCTCAGCTGTACATCACCTCTGAGGCTTGGACTAAGACGTAGGTCATACGCCACTAGCCACAACGCTTCTCTGTACACTGTGCCTTTGCCATGCAAAACCCACTTGGATGCAAATCTGCTTGCATTTTACACTTCTGTTAATGTGACTTGGGTTCAACATGTACAGTGAGTCACTTAGAAGAATAACAATAGTTAATTCAACTAATTGTAAATATTATGATAAGCATAAATGAAGAAGTGTCTGTTGTCAAGAAAATGCTTGAGGAAACACCACGTAGACAGCTCTAGTTTAAACATTACAGCAGTATAACTTCATTAACTGATTAAAACAGTAGTATACTGAGCAGGCAGTTTCCTCCTCTCTAATACCAAATACGTACAGACAGTGCTCCCTTTTCGCCTCTATGTTACTGTTGTGGGTCATATTTAGTGCTGATGATTTGTAATTTATCCAACAGGTACAGGCACATTTCCCCCAGGTAACATTTGTAAACAGAAATAAAGCTGGTGGTGTATTGTTTGCCTCAGAAACTCTGCAATTCTAGTGTGTCATAGAGTAGGCAGTGATGTGTAACCAAGACCAGTGATAAAAAGAAACTGCAATTGTTTTTTTTAAGGTACAGCTCTAAAACTGTACTATGTGGATTTCCATGGTGTAGTAGCGCAGACAGAAATTACTTTTTTCCCCTCTATAAGAACTAGTTATCTGATTCTCTTTTGTTTCCCTTATTCCAATGTTCAGTTGCATTTTAGTGTTCAGAGCTATAAGGATGCATTGAAACTTATGGAGCCTGACATTTTAACTATCTCATCTTAGCATGATTCATCTCAATTTACTTTCTTCAAAAATGTAGCCTGGAAGAATATGAACCATTTTGGGGGCTTGCTAGAAGGCCATAAGCTCCATTAAAGACTACAGTATCAGCTACCTTCCAAAGGGGGTTTGCTTGTTACGGGTCTCACCCTGCAAAAGTAATAGGTGCCTTCTGGGAAATGCCACATAGTCTCAAAGGTTGAATTCACAGGACTGGGGGGGGAACTAAGCCCTGGATCGAGTCCTCCATCCTCACAGTGTTTCTGTGCTCTGCTGTAGGAATAGCAGAACAAAGAAATTCACAGTTGTTTCTGCTCTGCATTTGAGTGTTAAGCAGAGCAGAGGCATCTCAATAGTTAAATAATGAGGAGATTAAAAGAGCCTCAATAAATTTGATGGGTTGATATGAGCAAATAAAATCACTCATATGATATTACACAAGTGTCTGTTCGGAAAACACATGATTTTGGAACTATGGCCACAGTCTGACAAGTATTCTGGGGCAGATCCTCTGTGTACATCAAGTGTCATCGCTCTACTGAAGTCAACTGAGCTGTGACAACTTAAACCCATGGGGGCTCTGCCCTTTTGTGCACAATTCTTGCAATAATCAAATTGCACCACAAACGGAGCCCTGGCTGCGCGACCATCATGGTGTAAAGTGCTCTACAGACAGCAAGCTGGACCGCGGCGCATCTAATTGCCGAAGGCAGAGGTTTCGGTGTCGAGACTTGACTTTCGTTTAGATTTCAGACTCATCTGAGCTCTGGCTACAACGATATGAACACAAACTTTAAACATGACTCATTCAGGCACCTTCCTTTCAGCGCAGTGAAGAGTAAAACACCGAGCAAACCCACGAGCAAAGAGCATTAAATAGCGGTAGGGGGCTGTGGCGGGGAATGGGAGGGCAGCATGCACGGAGCCACGCAACTGCCTCCCGCAAGAGTTCAATGACACTTAGCCTGGCCTGTTCCCCTTCTGCACTTGTAGTCACTGATACAGTGAAACAATAATATATCACTAGACCTGACCCTTTGGCCTTTATGAATTATCTGTTTTAGAAAGATGTGAAACCACCTTTTATATCCAACATAATAGATATTTAGACATTGTAGATCAATAGTGAACAAGTTTTCTGGTTATAGTTAATGGGTGCCAGAGGGGCATTCTGACATTGACCTCTGACACCCTTGTTGACAAGAAATCTATAGAGAAAAAAAATAGGAAAGACTGCCAGGTTTTAAAGTTATGAATATAGATCTACAGCGAATAATGGTAATTTTCATTGAGCAGAAATTTTTCATACTTTCAGTTTCAGATGAATTTCTCCAAAATCCTTAATTCTGACCAATGTAAAATTAATAACTGGCCCTTGGTGAACATGTGAAAACAACTGTTCAGCTGTATGACACAATTTTCCATTTGTTACTCGTATGATATTGTTCTGCTGTCAAAGAAGACTTTTCCCTTTACAAAATAGGCTGTCATTTATAATTCCAAACCAGCACAGATTTGTTAAACAGCCACATCATAATGGGTCTGGATAGGGAGAAATGCAGGCTCCTGGTTCTTGAAAGAAACCAATCTAAGATGATTTTTAAAAGAAAATAAGTTTATAGGAATTTAACATTATGATTTCTTACAAAATTGGTTGCTAACGTGTATTGCCATCAAAGCACTAAAATAAATCCTTATTCCTTAATATATTAGATACTTTAGCTAGCTTCTCATGTAATTAAGACTGCTAGTAGAGGTGGCAACAGCTATGAGTATAAAATTATATCACTATATCATATACTTCATAGTACTCGGTAAAGAAAGTTATATTCACCAGGAGCAGTTTAACCAAATCGGAAAAAGGGAGCTAATTTCCAGCAGTCTGTTCTACACTGCAGCACAATCCGGCATCCCTCCCGGTAATGAAATTAGCTCTGTCACCTCAACTCAAAATGAAATCTGTGTGAAAGGAGGGTCGCCTTCTTTCCAAAGCATATCCCCTCCAACGTACCTACTGTATTATTATGTCACACTCCAGTAACGCCGCACCGAGGTTTCCGTGGCCTTCCTGCAGCTAAGCACCATTGAAAACACATTTGTCCTGGCTGTTCTTTTCTTTTACCCCTCCTCTCATCTTGCGCAAGATGAATCGCTGCTGGATCCAGACTGACTCCGAGGGCAAAGCCAGGTCTTGAGGAGGTAACCTGCCTCCTACGGCTTAAACATTTTAATTAATTTTAACACTAATGCACAAATGAGAGTTAATCACTCTGCTGCGGTGCTTTCTAATTTACCAAGTTTATTCATTAAAACTTTCCTCACTGAACTTTGATTGAATGTCATGCTTTTTAAAAGGCCTCTCAAACAGCCTTAAGGCTTTTAAAACTGATGTCTCGGGCGACTGCTGAAACACTCTTTACAATTTGCTTTGCAAGGAAGAATGTGAAAGTTTGGTGGGAGACGGACTGACAGACACAGAGTTAAAGCAAGGTTACATGGGCAGCTTAATAACAGGGTTGCTTCGAAATCCTCCAGTAAACTCACACGTGACCAAAATTATCCATTAAACATGAAAGACATGTCTTAACTTCTACAAATTCTACTCCAAAACATTTCACAAGCCCCACAGTATAAAACTGTCCACAGGATCATCACGCTGGCTTTTGTCATTTAGTGCAAGAACGTAATATATGCTGTATGACTATTAATTTTATGAGATTGCTTTAGATTATACTGTTATATGTTTTATTGCTGTGCTATATAACAAAAAGCGCGGTGATAATGTTATTTGTTTTAGATAATATATTTGCAATGTGTTTGCTAATCTAATTATTTTAGAATCAATATAATAAAACCTTAAGTACACAGTTTGGTCTATTAATTGCTATAACTAAAATCTGAAATTTATTGTTTAAATGGAGGTTCTTTATTTCAAATTAACTGAAGCAAAATGTAATCTTTACCTTTTTAATTAACTGTGTTCAATATTAGGTAAAAAAATACCTCACATTTTCAGTTTCTTAATGAAGGCTGCAATCAGAAAGGCTGACATTCAATCATACATTTAATTGGCTTTTTTAAAGTCATTTACATTACTTGGATCTCCAAGGAAGTTGCAGTTAAGAAAAGATTCTCTGCATATAGTTTTGTGGGAAAATTCATCCAAAACCTAGATGCACAATACTTTTATAAAAATACAAAACCCCCTGCGGGCATGTCTGTAAAGCTATGTAAAGCAAAGTAAAAATACTTGTTTATTTGCATCTCTCGCTACCTTTGGGCACAGGGAGCTTTACGCAGCACCTGGGCTGCTTAGGACGATTCTCCGCAGAAGTCTGCGGTGTCCGTGCTCCCCTTCAGCAAACGCTGTGCGGTACACAACTCTGTTTATTCACATTTTCTATTATACTTTTGTGTTTTATTACAGTTTTCTTCTGCACTCTTCCTTTATTTTGGGAAGCAGCTAAATTGTCAGCACAGACGGTCCCTTAGGACCTAAGCTGTCCTAAGCATCTAAGTCATTTCTGTTAGGCAGACTGCTTCATTGTAAAAGCCCCATGACACCGTGGGTGGTTAAGTTAAGAAAACTGCCTCAAGTGTCTCTATTAATACCAAATTCCTGCCTCTGTAGCTACTATGAGCTCAAAGTTTACTCAGGCAATGAAAATGTCTAGCTAGAGATTAAGGCTAACCTTCTTAAAGTTTATAAATCACAGCCACTTCTGTATTTGAATCAATTTTAAATGTGAAAGTACTGTGATTCTTACCTCTCCTATTGCCTTTACACTTCACCCACTGCCCTATCGCTTTTCCTAACATTTGTTTGGGATTTCCAGTAGCCACAGCTCCAACAGACCCTGTGGGCAGTCCGGAAAACTGTTTCTTGTGCATGAGGAAAATGACTGACACGTCCAGTGAGTCTAAAGCATCTGGGACAGGCAGACTTCACTGCACATTTTCAGGACAATTGATTTGCACAGGAACAGCACATCCAATGTGACTGGGATGTGATCGATTTACCAGTGCAAACTCACTGCCCAGGATGGGTGACAAGACCTGGGCACATCCTGCGTGCTCCTTCCACATGCCCAGGCTGGCACATGGACATCTGTCCAGGAAAGCCAGGATGAGATCAAGGAAATACCGCGCCTCATATTGCAAATGCCCATCAACTTACATTGCAAATATTAAGACTGTCAATCCAAACCGCTCCTGAGTGCTGTGCATAGGCCACAAATCCCAGAAAACAGAAATCACTCCCTCCACTGTTGTTGTCTCACTGCTTCCCCATCAGGGACGAGCTCATGTCCCCAGACTGCAGAGCAGCACACTCTTGGGGTAACTTCTCACTTGCCTGGACTGTGCTGACAGCTGCAGTGTCTTTTTCAAAGTCAAAGCAAGTGTCATGATTTTTCCTAGAATTCCTCCTTTAAAAGTCTCACACTAGTGTTTCCTTAAGGACATTTTCCTCTGCTTATTCATATGCTGCTGTGTTAAAAGCTTTCTGCATCTCTTTACCTTTTTGTACAAACACACCTATTAGTGTATTGTATTTTTGGTTGGAAATGTTCATCAACTTTTCATTGCATAGTTTTTCTCATCTTCCTAGGAAATTTATGAATCGATATTTTCAGCTTCATTGCTGCTCAGATTCTGTGAAACAATCCTTATGTTCAGATCTTTCTATGGGCTCATCAAACTGAAAGTCCTATTGAATTGGCTGCATTGCTGTTTCCACCTCATTATGGTGGGTGGCACCGTAACACATGTACAATTGTAGCAGGAGTCCTTTCTTTCAATTCCAAACAGGAAACTTTATTAGAATAAGAATTACGGTCACTGATTGAATTACTCCATCTCCATCCTCCCCTCTGTAGTGCTTAAATCTAAAGCCTTCCCAGAGATCCTCCTCTTAACTCCATGTTACGGATTTAAGCAAATGCATAGGTCATAGTGACCATCTAAAATACCAATACACCAACTATGTACTTATTTCCATATAAACACGTGTCACATTTAATAAAATGGCTGGGATGAAAACTCTACCTCAAATATAAACTCTTACAAACAAAGACCTACAACAGCCATTTTTCTACAACCTGTGTAAATGCCCCTGTCCAAACCGGAAAGAAGCGACATGCTCTCATAAATGTGCCTCTGCTCAATCATGTCTGCACAGAACATCCCTAAATTAGTGTCAAATAACAAATATGTTTGTAAAAATTAGACTTTGCCAGCAGGCAATTCACAAACAAACAAAACCCACTACTTTCCTTTAAATACATTAGTAGTTATGAATAGCTAACCCAGCTCTAGTCATTACCTAGCAATGAAAAATTGACAATAGAGTTATTAGGATAATATACTTAATTAATAGAAATATTAAAAGATTCACCATTAACCTGCATTTGCTCAGAATGCCAGAGGGGTGATTAGTTAGAATGGCACAGAATATTTTATAGTACTTACTGCTCTTCTAAGAAGTCAGAGAGAGGAAAATGGAGATCCATGTCTCTACTGGATTTGAAGTATGACCTTAATGGTATTCGAAGTTTTAAACAGGAATGAAGATAAAGAGGACATGGAAAAATTATACCTTGAACTTACTAAAGGGATTAGGACACATCAAAAAGATACATTTTTTTGTAAGATAACTGATATTTTAAAATCAAGTTGTTCCAAAACTTTTTTGACTGGAAGCAACTATCCATCTTTAACACTTCTCACAGTTCAACATCTGTCCCTAACGATCAAATTTTTATCTGAAAGCACTACCATCTTCATCATGCATCAGACACACAATATAAGATGCATAGAATAATTCTGTGAGTCAGTTACAGACAATCTGTAAACCATTGTCTCAGCCAAATAAAATGTGTATATATTTCATGTATCTGTACTTCAGCAAAGCATAGCTTTAAGTTCACATTAGAAATCATTTGTTAAGTTGTAGAAGGTGAAGACTAGCAGAGGTTTTATAAAATGTATAAAAATTTGGTTCAAGGAAAAGTAACAACAAAGAATTGGTGAGAAGAATCAGAGAAGCATATTGTAGTTTATTAGTGACTGTGGCGGATGGGTGGATGTTGTGTAAGTTGGGATTGTGGATACAGAGAAGTCAACAGCTGAATTCCAGAAGGCTCAGATGGGGCCAGCCTCAACGCATTTCTCTCTCCCGATAAACTGATGTGCTTTGTCTCCTTTTGTTATATAACCTCAGACTAGTTCAGGCATTAATAACGGTGCGGTTAAAAGGAAAAAGAAAAGATCCCACACCTCATTATCCAGCTTCCTGTTTGAGAGGTGGTGTGAGACCAAATTAGTGTATGTTTGGAAAGCACACTGTAAGAGTTAAGCATTGCAATAGAGATGTTAATTTAGAATTAAATAGAACACTGGGAACCAAGTTCACCAACAATAAATCTGAATTCAGTCACCTGGAAACCCCAACAAGGCTTTGATGCTATAGAAATTGCATGGATTCTTCTTCCTAAACGTCTTCCTGTAGGCATGCAAGATCACTTAAAACTAACATGACAAGACAATATATGTTGTCTCCTTGCAGGGTGACGAGTGACTCGTTAGGGACGGATATAAATCGGTGGTCTGAATTGTAACTTTTAAAACTCTGGTTTAGGAAAGGAACCTCACGTACAGATTCAAACTTTACAGCTTCAACACCACTCTTGTTAACTAGTCTTTACAAAACGGTGAAGTAAACAGAGGTCATTGAAGTCCCACCCCAAGCCCTGCAACAGCACATGTATTCAACACAGAGCTGAATGGATGAGAGATTGAGAAAGTTAACAAAACCCACATTTTCTTCCTTAAAGAAATATTTCCTACTGACAGATTTTGGATTGCATGCTCTTTGAAATACTGAAGCTATCACAGCATGTTCCCAGAGAAAAAATATTAAAAGCTAGTAGCACTAAGTGCAAAATATGTGACATACACACAGACAAATACATCTCTGTATATGCATACATATAGAAACACACCCACAAAATGCCATATAAAAAACACATCTACAAAAAATAATACATGCTTCAATAAAAATATCTGCAAACAAATAATTTAATTTCTTCGAAAAAGTCCAAAGAAAAATGTTCTTGGTCATAGTCAAGGAGGACTGCTTGGCAAGTCAATCTTGCCCTGCACACGCCTTTTAAACTCTTTGCTACTCTAGGACTGTCTGGGATAACTTGTTACAGCAATCTGCATAGCCACTCGGACCCTGGAAGGGCGAGGTGGAGGGAAGGAAGGCTTTGGAGAGGAATTCGGGGGGCTGTGTTCACCCAGGCTATAATTAGCAGTGCTATATGGTCTCAGAACCAAACCAGGGTTTCATTTTGAGCTAGCTTTAAATTAATTTTTAAAATAAGAAAATTCAAGATAAGTAGTAGACAAATTTAAAAGATTTCTAAGAAGGAGAAATCCAGTGAAAGGATGGATCTAAGTCACAAAGTTTAGATTAAGGTCTTGATTTTGCTGTATGCAACATCATACAGTGAGGATGCTGAATCGTGAGTCTGGCTTGGATTATCCAGACTTCAAACAGAAGAGGGTTACTTTTTTAAGTACTTCTATTTCCTACTATGTAAGTAACATCTCTCATCTCGTCACAACCCTAGGGCTGATGCATTAGATAATTGCAACTGGGCACATTTGATTATATGATTTTTATGGCATTATTCATTCAAGTGGTCATAAAGTGACAGAATAGTCAAGACATGTTACATCTAGACACATCTAAATAAGAAAAAGTGGCCTCTATCTAGTTCACAAAAAATAGGATGGATTGGGATGAAAGAGCTATTTTTTATTTTCTCTCCTAAAAAACCCCACATATAAAACATACCAAAAAAAAGTTCATTAGAGGTTTCAAAAACAGAGGCAGTGTGGGTTTGTTACCCAGCAGGCCTGAGAGAACTATCACCAAGTAAATTTCTGATTAATCCAGAACAAACGGTAATCTTCAAGATGTTCTACATCAACTGAAAGCCAACACGTGAAAACCTCAAACCTCTTAGTTCTCTAGAATTTTAACAGGGGTCCATAAGTTCAAATTAAGAATTTCTTCTTCTTAGTCATGACAAGTCAGAAAAGAAAGAGAAAGAACAAAACAGAGGGAAAGAGGGAGCCTTCTTTACATCAACTTCCTCTACTTCCTATGGGAAGAAGTACTCACTGACTACTCAGTGGTCCTGGAAATCAAGCCATGCTTTCTTGTGTCTAAACATAGAGTTAGAGGTGAGGCTTCAAAGAATTAAAAATGAAAATATTAAGCCAGAATGGGATATCTTCATTTACCTTTTGATTGCTTTGAAAATTCCCTACCTCAGCTGTTATCTGGAGTAAGCAGAATGCAGGTGTAACGTGGGACTTGTGACCATAACCTTGGCTTCCCCCCATAAAACAGTGCTAACACCATCTCAAAGGAGTTCTGCAACAGTCGAATGAGGAGTTCTATCTGTTTTAATAATGTTATAAATACTTTCAAACTTTGTTTCTTTTTTAAAAAGTCAGTAGTGCATAAAAAAAAAATTAAGCAGAAAATTAATTTTCCCAAATGTCTTCAGTAATTGGAGAGAATTTCCAGCAAGCGCCAGATCTTTAGAATGAAAAAAAGGTCTCCTGATTTTGGCATTATAATCCAAAAATTCTCATTAGCTTCTTCAATTCATTTAATATAATTTACCCCTCCCTACAAGTTTTTAGGTGATGAAAAAGATTAAAAATGATCCCATAACAGTCTGTTCAGTATTTTACATTCACTGACCTTTTATGTAATTTGACATGTTCCTTTGGATGTCTGTTCCAAGTGTGGTGGGTGAGAGCTTGATTTATAAACAGTGTATGCACACAGGATTTTTATGTACTTTGTTCACACCATCAGTTTTTTCTGTAGTCATTTACAGTCTATTTGCAATTCATTAAAGTACTTTTCTTTTTGTTAAAATTGCCTTTCTTTTTTTTTTATGTTTCCATACTAAAGTAGGTTTCTTTCGAGAAAGGAAAGTCTTCAAATGCTGGTCTTGTGATATCTGTTATGGGGTCCCTTGCTTGTACTTCATGTTATAGATCTCACAGCTGTAGTAGAAAAGGGGCAGATCTGCTTTGCAGGAGGTTTTTGATAAAAATCCAGCTATTTCCTTGCCTTTGTCCTCAGTGTTACATAATGGAAGACCATTCTCCCCACTAAAATTCAAAGAAAATAGCTTTGAAAGAGCAGATTCTTGGTTCTTCCTCCTGATATCCATCAGGCAACACAGGACAGCGAACCTGCGCGATGATCCCAAGTGCACAATGCAGCTGAGGGAGAGATCTCATTTCGCTTCACCTGCTGTTGTGTGTGTGATGGTGAAAGTCCTCTTGAAAGCAAGGCAGTTCGCATGGGTTATGCTAAGCTTTTGTAAACGGTAACAGAACACTAATGATTTTTATTGGGAACTTTGGAAAGTATTTCCTTTGTACGTCTGATAATATTCAAGCTGTATAACTATTTGATCTCTTTTTCCCTCTGTAACTATCACTCCAACAAAAACCAAATGGTACAAATTTCAGCAATGACAGATGCACAGGAAAACTCTGGCACAAACAGAAGAGGACAGAGCAGGCAGTGTATAACACGTTTCATGCTCTTAGTCTCTGGTACAACTCGATTCTGTTCTTCAAAGTGGAAATGACCTTTTAGTGGCTGTCACTCACTTTCTGCCTCCTGTTTTCCATTTCACTTTCTGAGCCACCTACATAAGCCTTTTCTTGTGCTTTAGTTTTTATTTTTGGTACAGCAGCAGGATTTTTTCCCTTGCCCATAGTAAGACTTTAAGAATAGTACAGTAGGTGAAGATTGAAAGAACCTAAAAATTTAAGGCTTCTACCATTTTCTGCGTAGTTAGCAGCAGCTAGGTATGCAGCTTTTCCAGCACAGAAGAAATGGGAATCTTCATTGGATGAGACACGGAAGGAGACCTCTAGGAGATACACACAGTTCTCGCAAGATCCCAAGGCTGGAATTTAGGATAGCTCAACCTCAAAGTAACGAAGACCCACCTAACCAGTTGGCCAACCTTTAAGGATTCTGGGGACCTAGCTGATACGTGTAACACTATAGCGTTTATCAAACTACTTACAGATGTCACCATGGAACAGATTTGGATCTCCAGGAACAGAAACAGCTCAGAAAAGAACAAACCACAGAAATTAACCTCCAGACCCCACCGTACCAGCAGGAAGTTTCTTCTTTCAAAGACAATAGATCAAATTCAAGGTACAGCATAAAAAACTTTTTAGAAAACTGTTTTTCCTTCCCAGCTCCCTCACAGCCTCCCACCACTGAATGTTTCTCTCCTCTCTGCCTCCTACCAACAGTATCAGAACTTCCAAGAAATATTTTGCAGCATTATAGTGAATTCAGTCAGTGCTACTCACTGGGATGAAGCAGCCAACACTCCAAACTTTTGCTGGAGTAACTATGTCTATTAGAAGTGTGATGACAAAAGAGATGATATATGGTAAACAGGGCTGTGCTGACAAAAGCCTCTACACAATAAAGAAACAGAAAGAAAATTAATACATCTACAAGTAACAAAGGCAATTCCTTCTCTGTCACTAGCACTTTGCTCCAGGTTGGTGCTATTCTCCTTCTGAGCTCATCTATACTGTGTCTGTCCGTGTTCAGTCCCAGCTATACACAGGATAGATGTATTTTGTCCCAGACGATCACAACTACTGTCTTTCCTCAGTGACTTTGTGTTTGGTTGGGTACAGGTATGCTCAGCTCAGCCTGTTTAGTCACCCTTATGCTGCGAAGTTGGGGTATTCTGTAGCCTGAGTAATGCTCCAGCACTCATTTTGTTAAAATATAAAAGCAAACAAAAAGAGCAATACCACTGCTACCCATTTGTATCTCTGTGTAGCTGTCCTTTAACAAAAGCAGCATATTTATCAGTGCCATGTATTTGGAGGGATAAAAAGAGAGTCTCCTCTTTCTTCAGACTTGTCTTACCTTTGTAAAAAAAAAATCCAAATACCTCCAAATATTTCTATCTTCTTCTAAAGATTCTACATACCGATTTTTCTCTCAATTTCCTTATCTGCTTTTGCTTAGTGAGGAAGATGTACTGGATGAGGTAGTAAACTAAGGCTGGGGACTAAATGCCAGATGTCCAGGGGGAGTCAGGGAATGTAGTGTCATTAGCTATCCAGTAATCAAAAAAGAAGGCAGCTTTTAAGAATTTATATATGACCCAATTTTCTGTTTCCCTGCTACTTGTACACGTCATAATTTTCCTTGAGCATAAAACCTCCTGTATGAAAACATTTGCTGGCAGGAAATCTCTTTTTGTTGTTGGTTACCTGCTTTGCTACTCCAATCTGAGGGGTTTCAGAGAAAAAGAATGGTTTCTTCCCTCTCCCTAGCATAGCAGCTAATAAAGAATGTTTCACTGGTCTGTGAAAGGCTTTTTCTCTCTCTGTGGGGAGTATTATTTCTGATCCCCAATGTAGCAGTTAATAAAGTCTCAATAGTCTTTCCACCATTTCCCTCAGCATCCGTTTGCAGTCCTAAAACTCCACTGCTCCTGTCACTCTCCAGCCTCTCCAATCTTCTCTGCCAAATGATGTTTTCCTTAGCAGGAACTTCCAATGTAGCCCCAATTGTTTCTGTTTTATTGAGGGATTCCTCCTGAGTGGATTTTTCGATAGCATTTTTAACCACACCAGCAGCCACGCTCCTCTAAAGCAAAATTATCTACAGCTTCCCAAGATTTAATAGCAGTAAAGTTTTTAATGCTATCTTACTGAAGTCCCCTGAGCCTGCAATAGGTTCCTTCTCTTAATATTCCATTATGTCTGACATGCTCTTGCCATCCATGGAGAGAGATTGGATCTTGTACTCCAAGCTTCCAGACTATCACATTTCCTCCCTTTTCTAAAACATATCCTGCTCTTTCCTGGAGGTCATTCTGCCTCTTCTCAGAACGAAGCTTGCACACAAACAGGCACACTGTGCAGAACAAGATTAGCCAAGAAATCAACGTTTGAAGAATTTTCTTTTTTTGGCAAAGGCAAGTATTTTTAGAATATGTTTTAAGTTTGGGTCCGACTGTTTTCCTTCTCTCTAACAGTTATGAAAGCTGTTTCAGAACGAGATGTTTCTCAGTAGCACATGCAGGTCTCAACATGACGGGTAACTCATGGCCTTGATCTGCTTGTTCAGGTGCAAACCAGACCCCACCGGCCATCACTGAAATCAGCAGTGCAGGGGACACACATTGGCACTTGCATGCTTTAGGTGACAAAATTAAGATCTTAGGAAAAAGGAAAAGGCTCCATGCGACCATGAAAACTGAGGTTAATACTCAGCAGATCAGAATTCAAATCCTAGCTGTGTCAAAACCAAGCAGTGATGGTGCTCTCAGTAATACAGGTTTAAAGGAAGGGAGTAAATGGCCATCTGTGCAAGTGTAATTCAGAGCAACAAAGGCTCGGCTGAGAGGAACGTAGGTTACGGTGAGGTTTTCTAATAACTACAGTGACGTTAGGGACAATTCGGGTAGGGACTTGTGTTGAGAGTTTTGTCAGCTGGTTTCCATTAACTCTGCAGGTGGTAATGTGAGAATACAGAGTTAGTTCACTAATATTTGAGATTCTCAGATAAGAAGCAGTTAGTGAAGTGCTGTACTTCTACTCTGTCTCTGAAAGATAAATAAATAATAAAGTATATAAATAATATAGCGTATACATTTAGATATCTGTAAATAATCAGCAATTTAGAGTTATAATCTGCCACATTTCTACAATCTTGCCACTTTGTCATTGTTTGGTTATGTATTTATTTTCAAAGCTGAATTAAGACCAAATGTTTGGACGCATTCGCTCCACTCATAAGAATGTTTTTGCTAAGCCCAGGTCTGAATTCTGATGGTTAAAAATTAGTTGTCTATCTTGCCATTGGGCCGGCTGATGAAAGGATCATCACCTGAACCAATAATTGTTATCTTTGCAAACCCCAGCGCTTACACTGCTTGAACAGTGACAAAAGGTATAAATCACCCCCAAGGCTTCTAATTACTACCATTAGCAGTTGGTTTGTTATCCTGTATGTGAAACACTGATGCCACATTGTAAGGACAATAGCACGGCTCTGGCTCGCAGCCAGGCGTCCTGCGCACTTCGCATAACTACATGCTATATGCTAAGTGCAAGGCCGAACTGAGCCTCCAGAGACAGATTTGGGGGATGCAGCTCTGAAACTTCCACATCCTTAACATGTTCATATTATTTGCTTTTTCCGTTTACTGACATTACGAGACACGATGGCTTGCATTGCTAACTGCCAACGCTAATTATGACATCCAAAAATTCCAGTGTTTTCATAAAACACAGCATCATAATCACATAAGGATGGTTACACCATCAACAGTTGCCAAGTAATATTCACTGTATGTATTTATGTATTATCACTATCATCTCTATTATTCTAGCATGGCAGACACCAACAGTTAATACTATGCTGTAATTTCTGTCATGTTCGCTAATGTCTGGTAGGTGTATTTATTTGTTTAGCCTCAGAATAGAATTATTAGAACTCATAAATTAAGAGTTGGTTGCTGAAAAAAATACTAGGGCAGCTGGGAATTATCTATGTTCATGGAGAAAAAACTATGTTATGGTAATCTCCCACATACACAGCTACTACAGTGCATATATGTACTTCTGCTGGATGTATTTACATTTTATTCTGCTCAGCACTCTCTGTTTTCTCCCTGTTTGACTCTAATGCAATTCTACCACTGGTAAAAATGATAAGAGATTAAGTGTTTACCTCCTCTAGTAAATATAACGTTGTGGCAAAAACACTGCACTGGCAGCGCTTTACCTGCACCACTGCTTTCACAATTAGAACTGCAGGAGCATTAGCAAGGCAGGGAAACCTGATGTGAAGAGCACTGGATTTACTAGGGAGGCTGCGCATGGAGTAGCTGAAGTATTTAGATATGTGTGCCTCATTTGTGAGCATTCAAACAACCCTAAAAGGAATAAGTGAAATCAAACCCCGGGCTATCACTGTACTGTGAAGGAAAAGACGAACATACACGATAACTGCCGAAGCAGATTGACCAAAAGCTTATGCATCTTGCTTTAAAATTTAACAGGAGTACTTTAAAATGCTGCTGTACCACACCTTGTCTGCAGAAGAGGACTGCTGACTGTGCGGTTTTAGAGTAAAGATGGAGCGCAATCTGTATGCAAATGAAATGTTAATATGGCATATAAAAGTAAAATTCAATAAACCAAGTTTGCACTGAGCACTGAGATCACAGAAATTTGGCCACTCTTTGACTTTGTCTCCTCACTGGATTTTTGCTGAATCAGTTTTCCACACCTCTAATCTCCTCTGCAGTTTATATATATTGTGTGATTTAGCAAATAAAACCAAACAGCATCTTTACTGCTAATGATGTGAGATATAGGCTGTTACTTGTGTCCACTGCCGTTTAATGACCTAAATATCTCCAACACTTTTGATAGCCGGGTTAAAAGCCATATTGATTTCTCCGAAGTTTCTGTTGCTTGCATTGCAAAGAGCTTCACTAAAAAGCAGTGACTCAGCTAGGCAGAACATAGGGCAGTTGTTAACATGTCTTGGATGGGATACTGTAGTAAAGAAATCACAAGAGTAAGAAATTCCGGACTCAAGCATTTGTTGACAACCTCTCTGTGATTTTCAATAACAGTTGGAATAGTCTGCTGGTAAAATTCAACAGCATTCAAAGAGCCAACAAAGTGCTTAAGGAGTGAGGAAAATCAGGAGTTGTCCCTATTTGGAAGAAACTGAAATTCAGATCTAGGAGAGGAATTTTACAGGTTAAATAAAAACATAGGTTAACTATGGAATTTCCCTCAATACTCCTATTTGTAATAGAACATTTTGCTAAAAAAACACATGCTAATTTTCATAGAATCATTTAGGCTGGAAAAGACCTTTAAGATCACAGCACTTTACAAACATGAATTAGTGACTTATAGTTACAGAGGTGAGATTTTAACTCCCGTTTCACAAAGCAAGAATCTAAAAATCCTAGAGAGCAAAAGGCCCCAAATTTCTAACTTAGGTGACTCACATTCAATGTTTACGACTCCGGTCTCTCAGATTTGTTTATTTGGCAAAGTCAGACAGGTCTTAATTGTTCTCCTTTTGGAAAAACACGCACCAATCCAGAAGGAGAACTGAAACATTAGGCATTGCTCATGACAGGATTTACCCAGCAGAGTATGTCACTGCTCTATACTTAGTTTTACACTCTTCCCAGATTCACCACAAAAATCTCACTCTCTTTATCTCGCTCGCACACACACAGTGCTGTCTCCACTGTCACATGCTCTAGAAGTGCTGTTAATCCCAAGAGTGCCAGATGTCCTCTAATATGCCCAGTGAATGGTCTGTGCCAGCGACTGTCCGGATTGCTCATCCCTGCATTCAAACTCAACTCACACCTTGACCAGTCTGCCGTACACAAACCAACCAGGTCAGGGCCCACCGAGTCCCACCACGCTCTCTCTTCTGTGTGCACATTCTGTATGGGCTGTTCCTTCTTGTTTGCATCATGCACACACCACGGCTGCTAACACGACTTTCCAGCAGGCATCCCCAACTAATTTTGTTACATTACGCGTAGTTAGAAAACCAACATATTTCACACCTTTCTTTCATAGTGGGTAATCATCACTATGACATTTAATGTTGTGCTGTGTTGCATCTCTTGAATTCCACAGTACATATACGTTGAAGATCTATTTACCTCAAATCACCTCGCATCCTGGGGTTCTTCTGCCCAGCATTTTGCCAGAGAGACTTTCCAAGCCCTTGGGGGTATATTAGTGTGCTTTTTGTCTTACTTGCACAGTGCTTAAACTACACAATTGCAATACCTGTACTGTATAAAACTATGGATTTGACTCAGAGGTTATGCTAATAAGTGTTTCCTATAATTGTTTAAACTCAATTGACTAAGTTTTGTTACTATAACTGCTAAAAATTCTTAATTCCATTTTAAAGCATCTGGGTGAAACTGAAGAGTCAACATTTAGAGAAACTGGCCTTCTTTAGGATTTATATAAAGAATGAACATTTATTTTACCCATAAACTTAAAAACCCCTGACTTACTCCATTCAGTCAGCATTCCTAATTTCTAAGGCTCTGTCTTTGACGCAATACTTACTTCAATAGTTCAGAAACCTAAGGCTGTTTTTGCAGAAGTGGCATTTCTTCATGTGTCCGTGTTTTGTGCATGTCTGAGATTACGTCTGCAAAAATCTCTACCTTTGTCACATTCAGTTCAGAAAGGGCTGCTGAATCAAACTCTGTGCTTCAGAATACAAGATTTGCAATTATTATTACTTTGGTTTACATTAGTACTTCAAAACTCCACTTTTGCTACTAGGGTGCGTCAATGCTTGGTCCTGGATACACAGACGGAAACAGTCCGTGCGGCAAAGAATTGCACAGACCGTCTGGGGTGAACAGCACAAGCAAGCAGAGAAGGTGAGGGTATGAGCTAAGATGGAAAGAGTTCAGCAAAAAAATGGATAGCTGAACTCTTCGCTTGGCAAACCGGTATGAAACAGTAATGATTTGCAAGCATTGCAGAACAGATGATCTTTAAAGATTTAAAAGAGAATATGTTCTCTTCTTTAAAAGAGAAATAGTGACTTTTCAGATTTGAAAAAACCCTTATACTTTCACTTGCAGTTTGTATTCAGAAATTATAACTCCAAAAAAATTCCCCTCTTTACCTCTAGTGACCTATTGAATCTTGCAATTATCTGGCCTCTCTTCTAAGGTATTATAATAAAAATAATAACAGCATAGTGGTTTTTCTATCAGCATAAATATTTATAGTTACATTTTAATAATATTCATGCCATTTTCATAATAGAAAATACCCTAATGATCTGGCAGGTTATGCTAGTCTAGGAGTTACTTATTCGCAAATCAAGAAGAATTCTCTTATAGGCTGGGAGATATAAATTGGAGTGATCTTTATTTCAGTATCTCTGCCTCAAATGAGATGTTGCCTTTAATCACCCCAAAAGGCAAATGATTTCCTCCTACATGAATGAGGAATGTCAGGATTCTCCTCTGTTTACATTGGTGAAAGCAACTGTTTTTCTTTTAAAGGCCGGGACAACTCTGCTCTTCTTCCGTACCCCGGTGTGCGAAGCCCTTGTGGTTGGCAGAACCCGCTGGTTTCTCAAACAGCTGTGGGACAAGCCCTTGCACTGGACACCTCTAGAGCCGAAACTGCAAGCTGCCACTGCACGAGCTGTAGGCTCGCCCGTGTTGGCTGAACACTATGGTTTGAACAAAAGACAGTCTCACAGACAGTCGCAGGAAAGCCAAATGGATATATTCGGTCTGTGTCTTGTTAATCTCACTTTTTTTAGTTAAGGATTTAAAGCCCTTCTCACTCTCCCCCTCAGTTTTGCCAGCTGTTCCCAAACCACTCCAATGCAGCACTTGCTGACTCACCCCACAAGACTCAGGGTCAGAGGGATAAACACACGTTTTCAATGAGAATTCCTCTTCTCAGCGCTTATGCAGACCCGAATCTCAACCCACTCTCTGTGTGAATTAGTTTAGCGTTGCAAGAGCAGCTCGGCTGTCAGGCGCTCGCCCCTCCGGGAGCAGCACGTCAGCTACGTGGCACAGGTAGTGCCTACCTGGGGAACCAGGGCCCCGGGGAGACTGCTGCAGGGCCGGGGATGCGCAGGCTCACCCGCTCTCCGGGCCACAGTCCAAAGCCAAATACATTGGCTGCAATTCAGCGACAGAGGTTCAGTCCTGGAACTCCTAAACTATCTGAGTTCTTTTCTCACACCATGACGATGAACCCCAAAGGCTGTGTTAGAGTCTCGCTGGGGAGCATGCATTATGCTACACGTTATCTATCACAGCTAGTTGTCGTTCGGAAAAGAGAACTGCGATGATATATATGATGCAGCATCAAGGGTGATTGAGACCTATCAATAACAGCACTGTAGCGCAGAACATTTTGGTGAGTGGAGAAAGAAGAAGTTCTGCCCATTTTTGCAATGAATATCAGGTGTTTGGTAATTGCGTTCAACCTGGAGTGCAGAAACAGCAGCTGCATACCATTTAAATAATGTGCCTTAAAGCTTTCACTTGGATTTATTCCAGCAAATACTGTATATTTAGTAACAGCTGATAACAAAACATCATTTCCCATGCTATGACTAGTCTTTAAGCATCAGTAAAAATGTACTTAATCAATTTATATTAAATTACTGTGCAATCACCATGGCAGTTTAAGGCCATGCCTATGTATATTAGACATTTTATCAGATAATTATTATGTTCCCTTAACTTCTGAGCATTACTTGATATTTTATATCTACACAACTGGCATCTTTAAGTAGATATTTTATGATATCTGGACTACGACAGTACCTGGGACTGCATTGTCTTTAAAAGACATTTAAATATTATACTTTCTAATTGTCTGTGCTGTGCCTTTCAGTGTAGGTGCCTCATCAAACAGCAAACGCTCTCAGCAATAAACAACACAGCAGCCCCAGAGCAGTATTCCTGTGCAGCTGGTCATCTTCCTCCTGACCATCAGCGCTGCGGGTCCAGCTGAAGACTACGCGGCCTGGCCAGGGCTCCCGGGGGTGCCCTACGGCCCCAGCATCCTCACGTCAATGGGGCTGGCACACGGCTTGCCCAGGAAGGAAAAATTGGCTTCAATCCATTTTTGCCTGCTACTTGGCCTCTACCTAAGGATTATGGTCAACGATTCTCAACCTCCCTGATATACTGTGCCTCTTCAAAGCACTTTACAACTTAAAGACTTAAATAGGGTCTTTTTCTGTGCTGTTGCATAAGGACGTACCACAGCCATGCTGACACATCTCAGCAGGCCATCTGATAGCACCTGGTGATGCAGCACTAGCACCCTCTCTTTATTCCTGTGGTACAAGCCTGCCTTGCCGATGAACGTGAAGACAAGCAATTTTGCCATAAAGCAATCATGAACCAAGTCTTTCATCCCCCATGGTTTGGCTGGGCTCTGGATATGGCTTTTAAGGTACCAATAGAAACACTAATTTTGCGTTACTTCACAGATTGGCATAGCACAGTTGCTTTCTCCACTTAAGGACCTGGGAAACCTTGACCTTTCTCTACCTCTGCTGCTTGCTTCTGCTGTGATCTTCTGCAAATCCCTTAATTTCTCTATATCTTACTGTCTACATCTTAAAAAAGTAAAATAATGAAGCACATATGCTATTGAAATTTCTGCCTGCAAATGCCACGTCTATTTACACACCGGACTATATATAAGGAAGCAGTATGCACTTCCTTTGTCTGTCCCTACCAGTGCAATTTTTTGTTCTGATGTGAAATATAACCATTTTACATTATTACAATTTTAAATGTCTGTTGTCAGGACCTATTTATAATTACTGAAGTGTTTCCCTTGAGTACCCTTAGCAACTAATTTCAGGATCAGGATAAATAGAAAATAAACTTATGCTGGGGTGTGTAGACATTTATCAAATCATATGATTACAGAAAATTAATCTTTCTATAGTGGTCTATCAAGTCATGAGAAACCAAGTGCATTTTAAATGCATGAATCTCAATGGTAGGAAAAAAAAACAAACCCAAACCCCACAACCACCCACCCAACCATATACATTGGCCCTATGAAAGAAACTAAACATGGACCATTTCCTTCTTTTTCCTCTTACTGTCGCACTAGACCCTCACTGTGAATTTCTTTAGCAAACAAACCAATTGGATGGGCAAATATTTGCTCAGTTTTCCAAGTATATTTGGTCTGAATTTTTTCAGTTGCTGTCTGTTTGGTCATTTCCTTTTTAAAAGTAGGATTTTTTGGGAGACTTTAAAACACGGTCTTACATTTATGTGGATCACTAGAATACAAGGCAGAGGCTTTGGGTACTCTTAGAGGGAAGAATTTGCCCATTATGAATTGAGATAATTTAATGACATTCAGGGGGCTTTAGCTTATCTGCATACACTTTTTTTTAACCTCAAGTTTCTTTTTAGGAATTACATAAGCTAAAATACCAAAGGCCAAACTTGATAGGAGATTTGATGCTTTTGCAGCTGCGTCACTGTCAATAAGGTCGGAATGTGGCCCCGGAAGCATTAAGAGCCTTTCCAATCTGCCCTTGGCACCAACAGGCGCTTGACCAACCCAGCTGAGACTTTGCTCATGCATCTGTTGCTCTCCTCCCTTTGAACCCTAATCCTTTCATTTCCAGATATCCATGCGCAGAGTGTGCTGCCTTCCAACAGGTGATGGCATGGATCTCTGCAGAGACATTCCATGCTGAGTATCCAGGAGTTCTACAGCGAAAGCAGCCCGTGACCCTGCCACACCTGAAGGAAACACTCCTGTGATGCACTTGAGCTACCGCTGAGCTGGAGCAGCTCAGTGACCCAGGCCCCACCAGGCACGGGCACCTCTTCTCCTGCACTCCAACAGGCACATTCCTGGAGCCACATATTTATTTAATGTTAATGCCTCGTTGTCTTGACATTCATAATGTGCTAAGCTAGGAAAGTAATTAAAGTTAATTTCTGCTTGGGGGAGGATGAGAAAAGGTGGGGGGAGCATCCTCACTGTAAATTCTTATTCATATTTCTTTCCTGTTTTGTGATTCTCAATCGGAGTTTTCTAATAACAGATCATTTCTTTTTGTCTAACTTTAATCTGGCCCTGCTTGACAAGCACCATCCTTTTCATTGAAGGGTAAGACCACTTAAAGAAAGGCCAATAAGCCCTTGCACTGCTCAGCTGACTAGGGTGATTTGTCACCCTGTGCAGTGGTGGTCACACCAATGGATTTATCTCAAGGTAAATGGAGATGCTGAGACCTGGGACCTGGAGCTTTGATTAAGGCCCCCTTTTTGTAGTGTTGATAGATGTTGCTTGTGTTTATCTATTTGAAATGCCACTAAATCTGTGAATACAATGGAAAAAGAGAGTAGTTTGCAGCTGAAAACATATTAGTGATTTATGTTTCGCTAAGAAGCACAATAAAGAGACAGAGGCTATTAAGAGGAGCTATTTTCATGAGAAATAGTTCTGCTTTAAAACATTATCAACCACACCTTGATAAAGACCTACATGCATGCATAATCGTGTTTACTTATCCCTTTAGTTGAGTGCAATATACATTTGGAATGCACAGCCCCAAATTATTAATAAGCCAGTAGACGCTTTGCCATGCAAATGCATAAGAATAGGATACTTTGCATGTTAATTGTCTTTCAGAGAAAACGCAAGCGTAATGCACTGACCTGGGACTTCAGATGGACTCCACATCCCTTAAAACAGCTTCAAATCCTACTGACCATTATTGCCAGCATTTATTCACAACATTTTAGTAGAAATAACCAGTGGGGTGACACAAAAGGATTATAATGCATCGATATAACTTATAACATGAATCAATGTCAACAAGACGCACCCATTTAAATGAATAGGGTCAGATGAGAATGCTGTATCACCCTGACTCGTGTGACAGTTACAAATGCATAACCTAGTATGCATAATAGGAGTGTACAAACCAGTAGAGATTTGTAAACTTGGTTCATTTCAAGCAGAACTGACCCACAGGAATGGAAAAAGGAAAAGCCAACTGAGCTGTCTAGAAATAAGTGATTCTGTAGTTTGTTGTTTAACGAAAGGCATAATGAGGGTTCATTTTCTCAAGCTTGAATAGAGAACATGGACCTAAAACGCCATTAGGTAGCCAAGCTGCTATTTATCTACAATGTTCAATTAAAAGAAAAAGATAACACATTCACTTCCAAACGCATTTCTGTTTACAAATGCAAAACAAAGCTTCACTGGTCTGCCTCGTATATGCAAATATATAGGCAAAATGCAATTACATGTTTGGAATTAACTGTGCTGTGTTATGATTTATTGAAATGTTCTGAGGATTCCTCTTCAGCACTAATGAACAGCGGGGGGGGGGGGGGGGGGGGGGGGGAGGCTGTATAATGTGTGTGCACCTGGAGCATGAAAACTAGTACAGTAAGTTATGTACCTGTAGGGTGATACTCTGTCTGTGGCTTGGCACTGCAGTGTACTGACAGTCTAGCAAAGCTCTTAAATCTGGACAACACCTGCACCTCATTTGCTTTACAGAAGCGCCATGACCTGACTGCTGATGGTGAGCCCTCCCTTTCATCCTTAGGATTATGACAAGTTATTAATTGCCACCATTAGCTGCAGCAGCCTGCTTGAGATCTCTGCTGCTCTCTGGAGGTGAGAAACTATGTGCATGTGAATGCGGAGAGAAAAGACGTGAAGCATTGGGGCAAACAGAGCAACAATCTGCCCAAAAGGGATTGTGAGATTGTGAATAATTTATTAGAAAACATTTTTCTTTGTCCTTCCCACAGACCCACAAATCCTCCCTAAGCGCTCTTTACCAGCCTTGCAGATAATGTACTTACACATCTCAGAGCTTGCTAAATAGACTGAACAGGCCACAGAGTTCACTCTTAACGCTGCTTCTTCAGAGTGCCTTACACAGCTGAAACACTCTCATCCTTTCCTAGAAGTCCATCCTGTGGAATTTTTTGTAATTAGGTAGAAACGTGAATATAAAATGCCAGGTCAATGCTTGGAAAACATTTTTTTTCCTTTTTTTTTTGTAACTATGTACTGAATTTGTCGATTCCTAGCTACAGAAGACTAAATTTCAGCATGGATTCACACCTCATTTCACCCTTCTGCATGCACTTGCTTGAAAGTGCTCAACCTGTCTCATTAACATTTTCAGACACCAAATGTCATATCTCACCACCTAATAGAAAAGGTTGTGGTTGAATCTGAGACACTTAAAGGGAAAAGCAAGTTCATAACAGGGTAGAGAGAGGAGTGCCAACTTCAGTAACTTGATGTACAGCCACTAGCACACTATGGATAAATTTGGGTATAAGTAAAAGATCACAGTTTTCAGAGGGGACAGGAAGGGGAGATGATAAGGATGAAATAAGAACTGATGTCAGCAAAAATAGCTTTGAGGGAGCTGTGCTGGTTTGGAGCAAAAGAATGGACTGGTGTATGCCAGGCTCATCCAGGTCAGGAGTTAGGATGTGGCCAGTGATTGCTCCCAAACTAGAAACTCAGGAGGACTTCAGGAATACAGACATAGTCCAGTGGCACAAAGTAAAGAGAGAACCTGAATTATCAGAGGAGCCAAGGACCACTTTCCTGTATTTTAGCAATCCTTTCATAGTATTTACAAGACATCCAATACCATCATGTTCAATCTCTAATAGAATAAAAATATTCTATATGTTAACAGAAAAAATTTTAAATAAAATTTTTGCTGTATCTGTCCAAACTTTTCAGTTCCTCTGCCTGGTCATCTTAAAACAAAGTGTTTCAGTGCTTGCATTTATGTGTGGAAATAAATTATATATGGAACTTCCACACCTAAAGTACGACTCCTTGTTTGGCTGGGTAAGAAAGGATGGGGAATGCTTTTATAGGTCATATGTAGATAGAACGCACTTACAATTGGGATTAGAAATAAGAACTACCACTGAGTCCATCAGAATCCTCGCCAAGAACGACAGAGGCCAAACATTTTACATTTAGCATGCCATCCCATACTGGCGTACAGTGTTCTTCTATTTCTTATTAGATAAGCTTAAAAGTATCTTCTCAGGCTTGTTTGTTTATATATTTATCTACGCATCAGTTTCTCAAGAGCAGCACAAGATTTCATACCCCCACATAACTTTCATACTTCCACATGAAAGCAAAATCAATGTGGAGGTACAACATGCACAGATTATAAAATATTACTAAAAATAGTACTAACATAAATGCTAAGCCTGAGTTTACAGAAATGTCTACTGAAACTTTAGGCCAAAGTAACACAATTTTGTGAATCATTTGGGCCAGTTCCCATGACTTTCTCTGTGGGACACTTTCACACGAATAAATAATGTTCTAAGCTAAATGTCACCGAGGCAGTTGCACTGCAACCATGCTACCTTACTGGGAACACCAATCCCCTCCATGTGATTACCTTCCTGTCTGCTTTGATGAGTACGAGAAACTCTCCGGTTTGAGCCCCGGAACAGGAAACTGCTGTCAAGGTAGAGGTTCAGGACAGAATCCAAGAGACTGGAATTGAATTCAACTCCGTGAGCAAAGATTCTGTTGTCACGTAATGCTCAACTTTTAAAAAGAGTGAAAGAATACTTGTAGGCTTCTACCATTAGGGGACGATTTGGAGCTCTGAATCTCAGGTGGAAAGAAGTACTTTCTTTGAGCCTAGACCCTGGCAGATACTGTTATTTACTGGTTTGCTCAATTCCCCGAAGTCCCTTGGTGTTGATCAGTCTTTCACAGTACTAAAACACTGAACGTAAAACTCAGCTTTTCCGCTCCAGTTTGGCCCTGTACCTTTGCCCAGACACACAAAACACAGCTGTTTCTGTGCCTCACTTGCAGTCACCAGTCCTTTGATCCATCAGGCCTAACCTCCTTCCTGCCCATTTCTTCTTCCTCCTAAGCTTCAAAGCCTGCATCACACCATGCACTTGTCTTTTGCAACACGCAGGAATGATAACACTACCATTTTTTCATCATTTTTACATTAAAAATTACTATAAAAGTGTGTGAGTTATAATTCAAACATAACTTATAAATGAGTTACAAGAGTATAAGGAAATGGAGTTGTTGTTTTCTCAGTGTACTGCAAATCTACTTTTAATTGGCCTTTTGTTATATAGCAAGTTTAAAGTCCACCTATAAAATTACTGTAAATGTTTTGAATCCTTCATTTGGCTAAGGAATTACAAATGGAGAGAGTTTAGATTAGAGCTGACAGTTACAGACTAAATGAAAGACTGGGTTTTCACATTTAAACTCAGAGGCTTTCACTCCTGAGTAGTTCAAAAGCAGCTATTGTATGTTGTCTGTAAACACACAGATACAATGGCATAATCAGAGAAAGGATTATAAAGTATGAAATATTATCACAGCTGAATAAAAATACCTGTTTTTTAAATAAAGATACTGACAGAGACATTTTCTGTTGACTGTATATATTTAGATGAGGCCTGAAGCCTTTGGCATCTAACTGCTTTAAAATCACATCATTAATTCAAGTAATTATTTATCACAGATAAACAAGCAAGGAGCGTTCATCCAAATAAAGTAGCAGTGTTAAGTATCTTTAAAGACCAGCAGACCTTCATGCTTCTGTGCCATTTCAAGTGAAACCCTATGAGATACTAGGAGCCGAGAGAAGTCTGGCATGGCAGAAATTCAAATGGGAGAGCAGGCTGGTGACGGCAGAGAGCCGACACTCCCCAGCACCAACATAACACAGCACTGTGCCGCACAGAAATTTCTGAGATAGTCTCAAAAAAACCCACTAACTCATCTACGGTCTGTGTGCTTACTGCTCCTTGGCCAACACACCGGTTCCTGAGAAAGCCTGGACTGTGCCTCTCTGTTCAGGTGTCTTGGGAAGAGGATGGTGCTGGACGTAACGTGACGTGAGCGTGGGGAGTTTTGTGTTGAGCGAGGCTGTGTTTCAGTGCTAACTGTACAACGGAATCCCTTCTTCCTAAGGGTCTTTTATACAGCAGAGTGCAGCACCTTGAGAAGTATAAAGTGTATAATCTCTTCAAACATTATGTTGAGGTTCAGGTTAGTGATATGAAAGCTCTGGTGAATTTTGGGTATGTCTCTCAGACAGCTTGAGAGAGAATTAAAATTTCCGTGTGGTGTGGCTGACCCTCTCTGTGTTCCTGAGATCAATGGGCTAATATTCAGAATGCACTAAACTCTCTGCAGTGTGTAACATGACATGTGAAATATACTGGTCTTGATCTAAATCTTGTTAGACTACATAGAAAAACTTCCATTGAATTCAAGTAACCTCTGCTACTGACATGTTATTCTTCACTTTCAGGTGCTTGATTTTGCAACTGAAACACTGTTCTGTTAACACTGTTTTCTTATGGAGTACATAAAAATGCACTTTTCCTTGCATTCATCATCCTTTGATATAACCATTAAAATATTTTAAACAGAAAAATAAATTACGTCAATTTTAACAAGCCAGAATGTTATGGTGTCCAATATGGACAATTAACATTTTACCGGCTTCATTTGCCTAACATAAAACTTTGTTGTCATCTGCTCCCCCAAACTGCTCAGTAATACAGCCATTAATTTTCGTTCTTGATTGCAACTGATAGTAGTCAAGGAAAAACAGTTAATATAACCGGATAGCACTGCATCAGCCCAGTATTCCTCACTGGGAGCTCGCTGGGACTAGGAACCAGTATGGTAGAGAACTAGCCTATTCAACACCAATGCTGGTGATCAGGATTTATCTGTATGTCATGACAGGTGCAGAAATAAAAATATAGATGGTTTTATACAGGTACGGGTATATGTGCACAGAGCAGTGAGCAGCTTTACTGCATCCTGCTCTACGTCATTTTGCAGTACTCAGAAAGGGATTAGCAAGTTTTGAATTTTAGTTTGACTCATGGTTGTAGAAGAGCAGCGAGAGAAAAGGGAAAAGCCAGTCAGAGATCTAGCAGAGAAAGGTAAATTTAGGAACCGTAAAAATCTCCTTTTTGGCAAGCCTAGGAATCCACAGCTCCCTTCTAACCCACAACTGTGCTTTTTCAATGCCGTTTTGAGAACCAAACCTGTCTCTGATGGAGGTAGCATGTTACAGCTGTCAAAGTGAGAGGCAAAGGGTTAAGCTGTGGAGCAAGCTGTGTACACACTCAAAGTATGTTTGTTTCTGTAGGAATGAATAGAGTCACTGTGAGGAGCAGAGTGTTATTTTAACACCTATTCTCTCTTTGGCTCTGTGGCCAGTTCACATGTAACTGAGTGTTTCCATGGAGGAGCGAATCCATCTGTGTTTTCTCACCTGCAGGTGTTGGGGTTTTAATTAAAAGCTCTAACTAATATGTTGCTATTTTGTGAGGGGATGTGAATTATAGCAAAGGCAAATTATGAATGATAATGAGAGACAGAATAACTCACTTGGAATAATTTTCTGTGTGCTTTTTCCCCTTGTAACATAGGAGAACATACCTTAATGAAATAATCAAGGATGAACATTAATTTACTCTCATGCCCTCTTTGTATGTGCAAGCGAGACAGGTATACTTTCATTTGCCTGGGGGATTGCACCAATTTAATAAGGACAACCACTTGAAGCGCTTGACTATTAGTAAAAACACACCCGACCTTAAGATGCATCAAGGAAACCAGACTTCTTACAAAGAGTTTAAACAACCCTGCCTTCCAAATTCAGACGCTTGTAGCAAATTCATTTGCCATTTGCAATAATTTGCCATTCAAGCTGCTGCACAGTGTATATACAGACACACAGCTGAGTTTCACAACCCGTACTGGACCATCCCAGCTCTCTGCATCTCTGGGCATTTGGATCCTTTCTGCTTATCAGTATTAGAAAGCAGGATTTAACATAATGATCTCACTTTGATGCAAACATTAGGACTGGAAGCATTTCTGTATTTTTTGTATAGTGAAGTATGCTTTATATTTGGGAATCTCATTTTCGGAACAGGATACAAATAACTATTATGACTTACCAGAATGGTCCTACCTTTTTCTCCATGTATCTGACATGATGAGTATGGAAGGATTCTTGTAGAAACCTTTTGTAAAGGCAGTCATCCAAAATCTCCCTAAATTAAAATTAGGACAGCTCTCGATTATAATACTCTGCCCCAGATTCTTGCTTCTCCACACCTCACCATCTCACAAGGGCTAACAGCCAAGCGAGGCAAGCGAACACAGTGCCAGGCTGCCCTCAGTGCTCGCTGAGAAAGCCAGTGGAAGGAATGGTGAATAAAATTGACCCAAGGAGGCTAACAGAGCCTGGGTCAGTATCAGAGGACTCTGAGGCATTAAAGAGCCATAATATATGGTGCAAGCTACAACACAATTCCAGAAAGGCATAAGTCTCTTGCTCCCTATCAAAATACACAGTATAGATATGTCTCATGTCTATAAAAATTATAGAGAAATAAACTCGCTATTCAAGGTGAAAGAATAAAGGAAAAGAGGAAGGTGATGAAGGACAGGCAATGGTTGGGGAAAAAATGAAAAAAAGGGGGGGAAAAAAAGAGCCGGTAGGGACTTGTGAGTAGGAAGTAGTTGGTCATTAGGTCAAAGTGGCTAACTAGGCACTGAGGTAACAGGGAGAGAATGAAAAAAATAAGGAATAAGAGAAAGGGGGAAAAAAAACAAGGAAGAACAGCAGAGGAAAGAGAGATGGAAGAAGCCCAATGCCAGAAAAAGCAGCTGTTAATTACAGTTAGGTGGATTTGCTGTAGACGGTAACGTAACCTATTCTATTCTATTAATCATTAGTATGTGGGTGCCTCCAATGGCACATGAAGTATGTGTTATTTGTTCTCTGGTCATTTCTCTGGGGAAAAATGTGTGTTCAGTGGGTAGGGATAGATTCCTTTTCTTCTGTCTTAATATACATGTTGTTGTGTTTTCAGTTTAGAGATGGCAAGGTCAAAGAAATACTCCTTCCCTTGCACAAATGTGTCTTTGAGGCATCAGGGAATTCAGGAGTGAGAGAAGACTCAAATAGAGCTTGCAAAAGGAAAGAGATCTTTAAATGTGTTTTTTTCTTCACCAATTCCTTGGGATATTTTTTGTTCAGACTTTTGGGATCATCTCACCTAGAAAAATAAGACTGAAACCTCTACCATTGGCCTTTTTTCCTTCCTCTCCCTGCTGTTTTCATTTCACTGCGAACGGGTACACACATCAGAGCTCTGCTTCAGACACTTAGCTCCCACCAGAGCAGGACCTCTTGTACCTGCAAAGCTGACGCTGAAGCTCCAGCATGTATGAGAACCCGGGACAGCCCTCAGTCCCACTACCCAGGGATCTGGCTGGGTGCAATACCACACAAGAAAGGAAGATGAGACCTTTTTCCCAAGGAACCTACAATTTGAATGCATTTAACCTAATTAACCTCTCAGCTCTGTAACCACATCCTGCGTTAGGGCTCAAAGGCCCCCCAAGACTGGCCTAGTGCACTGGCATTCTCTGTGTGCATGGGTACAGCACAGCCTCCTCCGTGTCCGTAATTATATCCTTGCCACTGATCTAACTCCTCATCTTTTTATCAATCGTAAGTCACATCCAGACACAACTGATATAACATCGTCACTCGCATGTCTCGAGGCTCTGACACAGCACAAGTTCAAAGCACCATAAATTAACTTGCGATGTACTGAGCACTCTGAGCACGCTGCAACCTGGAAGTAGCTGAGGACACCGTAAGCACAAGGGCCACTCGGCATCGGATACCGTTTGTGACAGGCACCATTAGCAGTGTGTTTTTCCTTTTCTTAAGGAAGGTATATCACTGATCATTATAAATGGATAGTGATTGTAAGGCTAAATTCCCATCAAGGGGTTGATGAGTCATTAAAACCCCTCAAGCTTTGTTCTCACAGTTTATTGCCTCATCATCATCACCACCCCTTCATGAAATTATTGTCTTTTAATTAGCTCTAGCCCTTTCATTACTGTCTGTATCATTGCAGAGAAAGAAATAGGGAAACAGCTCAAATAAAGTATCTGATTGCCCCTTCTGAAGCTAGTAATAAGATATTAGCATAGTGTCATTTAAAATGATGGCCTTTATGACACAGCAAACTAATTTTTTTTCCTAAATGAAGGAAAACCTGGGTACGTCTCCTGATTCCTGTTCCAGGGGTGCAAGGATTTCAAAAGCTACTGCTGAAGCTTCATTCCCCTGCCACCAGGAAAGCCTCCAGTGGCTCATATCATCCCTCAGCCTCTCCCACCAGCTCAGAAGGCGCTGGGCTGCTCAGCAGAGGGGCTGGTGGGCACCGTCGCGGTGAGACTCAGCCAGCAGAATGCCCTGCGTGGGACCATTTCACCTGCTATATAGTAACGCTATATACTCACAGATTCTGTGTCTCCAATGGAAGATGTTGATTGGAATATGTTAAATAATAGCAACCATCCCAACTGTAGTGATCTCCTGTATTTAAAACACAGGTTTACATGCTTCATAAATTTCAGTGTTTGTAATTATACGATATATATGAACAGAGTAAGTGAAAGAGAGCATATATATTATGTGAGGAAACAGCATTATCGATCCTGTATTATACAGTGCACAAGAAAATTAGTTAACCATACAGCTCATTGGTTTAAAGATGGCAGTAAAGTTTAAAGGCATTCTGTTGTGAAGTTAAATATAACAGCCACGACACAAATAGAACAATTGCTTTACCCGGATTTCCCTGGCAGCTAAGGAATTCATGGGCTGGATCCCGTCCCCAGCATGCTGCTGCAGACCCAAAATAATCCCATAGGAACACATGGAGTTACTCCAGATTTACACCACAGTAGCTGGACCAGGAATTTGGATCCAGAGGTTTAAATAAGGCTTATGTAATAAAAGGGGAATTTATAATGGTTCCCTGTGGAGCCGGAAGGCAAGGTAAAAGCTCCATGTGCTTGTATCAGAAACGGAGTTAACAGCAATGGACTTCAGCTCCAACCACAAGTTATTTTATCTGAAAGACTTTTTTTTTTTAAAATGAAAACAGATCAGTGTAAGCAAAACTATTTACTAAATGAGGTACTTCTGGGAGTAAAATCCTACTCTACCCCAGGCTTCTCCATTTTCAGGCAATTCCAGTTGTGTTCCAGCTTTTAGACCACTTCTACTGGGGGTGGAGGCTGGCTGCTGTGGGAGGAGGGCTGGCACACCACACGCTGCAAGCCTGGTGTGGATGTCGGTGCACGGCAAGAACGGGAACGTCACAGGAAGCAGTGAGACTCCCAAGCCAGGAACCCCACGTCCCAGGTCTCATTCCTGCTTCTGCCAGGCCTTTGCTTTGTGACTTTCAACGTGTCACTCACTGTTCCTCCTCTCTGAGAGGTGTGAGATAGATGGGGACTACAGAAGGGACACAAGGTCTAATTATTCCACTCTCGGGAATATTTTCTGTTTCCCTAAGAGAAAATTCTATGAAAATACAAAATAATATCATAGCACTTCACACTGGCCAGCCCTCTGGAGCCATCGATAGTTCTACATCAGGCTGCTAGCTACATGCAATCCAGAAGGGGAGTGGAGCAGTGGTAGTCAACAGAAAATACAAGGAATTGCAAAAATACTGGGCAAGAAGATGGAAAAATAATAAATTCTGCATTTAATTTCTCTCCCCCCATTTCATACAAATGCGATCTAATTTAATTTCAAAGAAATCTCTCTCCTGAATGCTTCGAAAAGGTTAAAATGCAATTTTCTGAAACTAAGTTATTAGATAGAGGAATATTAACCTTTGAGCCCCATAGACTTTTACTCTTTTTTATCTCCTTTTCATTTTTGTTTGTGGGTCTATTCATTTTTTTGTGATCTCCGTCACGTTGCTAGGTAACAGGCACTTAGCGTGCAGGCATGTTAGTCTATCCGTCTCTCGGCTTAGTCTGTCTGGTCCGGGCTACCTACTTCCCTAGCGCTTGCTGCCGGCAATGCAGTCCCTCACAAAACACATTTATCACAGCCTCGCACAGTAATGGCCACTCAGTGGAGGGGAAATTGAGCTGACCTGAAGGCCAAAGCTGTTAGGGAGACTGGTGGGAAGGGTAAAAGGGTCACAGTACCCTTTTCCCACCCACTTAGTGGGCAGTAAGCAATAGAACAGCAGTGCCACTGTTTTCACTAACATATCCTGAGGCTTTGCACCTGAAATAAATGTTTGTTTGACATTAACAATAAAAAAAATAAAAATCTGGTTTCCTCACAGAAACTGGTTATGCTATTTAAACTTTCGCAAGGTAGGGGTGGAGTGGGGAGAACGGCTTAAGATGTGATTTGTTGTGCACTTCGGACAATATAATTATTTCCTTTTGATAGCAATAACTCTTGTACGTTCCCATCTTCTTTGATTTAGAGAAGGCAGGAATCACAAAACCAAAACACTAAGTCTTTTGTTTCCCTTGGGTCAAAAGCATCACCTACCATGAGTACCTGAAAAAACGAGTTCTGTTGACAAATCAAATACATAAATAAATTAATACCATCACCCCAAAAGCTACCTAAATACAAGCACAGTCTGATTTATACTTCTGAACTGTTATTGTATAGAAGCATTTTCTAACGCTAATCTAGGTGATTCTTTCAGGCTGACGTGGAAGCATTTACAAACTGAGAAACAAACTATCTTCCAGCAAAAAAACAGAGAGGGAAAAAAAAAATGGAGAGGCACTACCCCATCTCTGTTTTCCCTTAATAACCTAAAACTCCAATTTCTTCTAGAGATAATATGTGTTCACAAGAGCTGCAGGACTGAAATCCTAAAGGAAGCAGAGAGCCTGGCTTTCTGAACACATTTTAAAGAAAGAGCCATATGTATTTCTCTTGCTACATTACATATATATAGGGACCTCAGGCTATACGTCAACCCCTCGCAGGGGTAAGGCGTTCTCAGGCAAGTAACACTCTTCACCATTAGACCCTTATGGAGAACCTTTAGCTGGTGTCAGCAAAGAGCAGGATTTGGTGTCTATTAATTAGTAAAACATCATCGCTTATATTGCTTTTTTCTTATACAGATGCAGAACTGTTTTAGAATCATAACAAGATTTCTGCTGCTGTATCCAGTGTTCTCAAACAACAATATTTAACCAACAAAAAGAGACCGAGTCAATCTCGGTTTTAGTGATTCCCAGGAAAGTCATCAAATAAAAATGTGAACTTTAAAATTGATCAGGATTAATTTCACTGACACTGTATCATAACATATATCTCTTTGGAGACTCATTTGTTGGGCTGCAGATGCAAAGAAAGTAAGGAAAGAAATAAATCAGAATACAATAAGGCAATTAGACTTTTGCCATTGATAGAATACTAAAAATGTCTGATTTATCAAAGCATTAACAAACAGAAGTAAACACAAGACGTATATTTTCCTCCAAAATACCTGGTTAGGAAAAATAAAATAATAACCAAGACCATGTTTATCAATAAATTTAGTTTTGCAATATTGTACCTTTCAATGTGGAATGCTATTTCATCTGCTAATTTCAAGAGCGCAGCAATATAAGATGATTTATCACATGAATACCAATACAGTAAAAATCCTATTCTCATCTCTTTGAAATTGTCTTGCTCAGAAGAGAAAATTCTCTCTTGTACACTATTATATGCATATTAAGGATAAAATATTAAAGATTTACATGCACACACATATACATGCACATATACCAATCTAATTTCACAAACGTTATATTGAATTTCGGTGTGATTATGAGAGATTCCTTTAAAACTCAATGATTTGGAGCTCTGCAGGATTTACTAGAGACCTAGATAGTGGTAATACTCTTCATAATATTACTAAAGGCATGAAACACTTACATATTTCACAGTTGTTCTGTTATAATAATACAATGAAAACAGTCAGATTGCAAGTTTTATTTCCTATTTCTGGCTACAGTGAGGTAGAATCTAAACGATCTGATGTACTGCTGGCTCATGTATCATATTTAGGCTGCTTACTGTACTCGAACACCTGCAAAGATGGCAAAAGTGCAGTTCAGATAGTGTCGTCTTAAACATCTGAACAGAGTTAAATCTTAATCTGCAGAAAGATGGGATGCTGGGTTACCTAATGAACTTTAGAAATATCTGACATCAGAGGGAACAATTTCACCTGTGAAATGCAGGAAAGGGAACAATCCTCACATGGGGTCCCTACAAGGGAGTTTTCCTGCCATTACTTATCAATCACCATGGTATCCAAATGCCACTAGGGCATCTGAGCATCTGCAGAGAATTTCCAAGACTTCCCAAAAATGTTTGTCCCTCAGAACAAATACAAAGCTTTTCAGAAGAAAGAGCAGAACTAAAGGAAATTAATTATTTTAGAGAGAAAAGTGAAGGGTAGGAACTTGAGGCAAAGGTAGTTAAAATATGAGGTAATATTCCTATAAATGTCTATTATTGGTCAAAAATCTGAATTTTTAAATTTTTTATAAAAAATAAGTAAGAAATCAGATGACAGAAATAAAGCCTAATGAGAAATTTAACAGGTAAATGTGCAGTATAGTACCAATAAAATACAGATGGGGTATAATTCCCCATCAACTCCACAAGATGCATTTTCCAACCAGTGTTCAAAACTGGATATACATTTTCTCTTATCACTTGCTTCTTCAGAAAACAAATTGCATACTTATATTCTGATCTAACACATGTGTAACTAAGTAGTTCCCTAAACAAAAGTAAGAGCCAATTTCAAGAGTGGTCTCCAAATATATTCATTTAAGAAGACTGAATGAATTATATAGTGCTCTTTTATTGACCTGAATACAACTGATTGGACTATGACAGATAGATCCATTTTCTATAAATAGCAGTGGGAAACTCATCACTGAAGTTAGAAAGGGTCCATAAGCAGCAGAGAATTTGGCATAATGTATCTTAAATGAGAGATTATAAGGAAGGCAAAGCACAAGTGTTTAACTGCTTTTGTATGCTAGTATTTATTAATCATAATCCTCCAGGAAACCAGATTAAATGTCTTGAAACACCCCGGACTAGTCACTTAACTGATCGCAAATCTGGAAAGAATAGTATAATTTACTGAGCACGGTACCAAGCTAACTCCAAAAAGCTATTTTAAAAACAAAGCAGGATTGGACAGACTTTAAAATAAAGCTATCGTACTTTCCCCTCTTCCCCCTGTTATCCATTCCTGGAACTATAACATATTGTCTCTTGTCAGGGACCAACATGAAAAGGAAATTACACGGCTGTCTAAAGTTATGTCTTCACTGCAAAACAGTCTTTCACTACAGCTTTGCATTGATGGCTCTCTTGATGTTACAATATAAGCAAAGAGAAGGCCCGGTAGTTTTCTCTTGGTGTAACTTGTATAGGTCAACCTCAAATTGTGGGAGAGAAACCACCACAGCTAACTACACTGGGATGATAAGAACATCTCAAAGTCTCCTGTAATTATCTCTTATCCTATCTTGCAGAAAAAAAAATATGCTTTAAAAAAAAAAAAACAAAACAAAAACTAAGTTTTCACTGGAAAAAAAAAATTATGAAGACAATGTGGGAAAGATTAAGGAAGTCATGTAATAAGGTCTACCTGAGCAGGAAGAGAGCCTGATGTAAGGAGTGTTTCAGAAGCAGGATTGCCTCTTATTTACCTTAGTAGGTTAACAGCATCGCAACCTAATAATTAAGCACAGATGCTGCTAAGGATTCGTTGTTATCACTTCAGAGAAAGAGCAAAGAGATAAACCTGCCCTTTCCATATTTGCTGGGTCAGGATGCAGTACAGCTCCAAGTTCTCATCACTATTTCCTGCAGCAGAAATTCAGACCCTCCCATCCCTATTTGTTTGCACCTGGGTTTACTTCCTTCCTAAATATTAGTCTCAACTGCCTTATGGTTACCAACCCTTCTCCCCGTTTCTTTTCACTAGCAACAAGACTAGCATGTTTCCCAGCAGCTTCTACAATTCATTATTATTTCATTATATAACAATTATGACAGAAAATTTGAGAGCATAATAATGTTCACTGGATTTTAGATCAAATTAAGCTGCACTAACTGCACTAACCTGAACAGGCTTACAATAGGAGCAGCAAGGAAATTTTGAAGTCTGGGTCATTGCTTCACCAAAAGGGTTGTCAGGCATTGGAACAGGCTGCCCAGGGAGGTGGTGGAGTCCCCATCCCTGGAGGGATTCAAAAGACGTTTAGACGAGGCCCTAAGGGATATGATTTAGTGGGGGACTTGGTAGTGATAGGTTAATGGTTGGACCCGATGATCTTGGAGGTCTCTTCCAACCAGAACAACTCTATGATTTTATGATTCACAACTGAGGATATTCTCAGAGGCATCAGTATCGGTGAGGGGCTCAGTTCTCACTGAACATCGAAAACTGGTTCCCTAATGATTGTTTGTCCCATTGAAAAAGTCCCCTGAGATACCAGCACTTCTGAAACAGGAATTCTTCAAATTATAAATATTGAATTATTAGATTTGAAAATATTTATTAAGGAAGAATTTATCAACTATAAGAGAAGAGGGCAGTCAAGACCCACTGATCCTCCATGGAAACCTGGTGCTCTAGTGATGTCCTTTGAAAATCCTAAAGCAGAATAAAATCAAGTGACGAGAGCGGTCTCCATCCTTACCTGTCACACCCTGCTGCCTGTGCTCTCATCTCGCCAATAACCTTCCTATTGTTCAGACTGTTCAGCTGCTTCAGAAGCAACTTTCCAAGTGCTTCAATTTATAAACCAAACCAATAGAAATATGTGCCAATTTATTTTAATATGCAAGGTTGGAAACTACAGCAGTCCAGAAGCTGTTCTGCCATCAGTTGAGCTGTCCCTGCGGCACAGCCAAAGCGTCCAAAGAGAGAGCAGCTCAGGCAGGTAGGAAAGGAGGGTCAGAAATCCCAGTGTAAGATCTTTCCACCGCCTCAGAACTACTTTTAGGCACACTCACCCTAAAACTGTGAACTGTATCTCTTTATCAACAATTCCTTTTATAAGACTTTTTTATACAACTTAGGTCAATCTTTGATGAGGCCCTTAGATCTACTACACTTAAGAATGTTTAATTACCATTACAAATAACAGGCTTAATCTGTAACCTTCTCTATCTGCAACTGTCATTTCTGTCACAGAGCTTTACACACAAACACCACAAACCCATAAGGAGCTTCACGGCATCGGGCTTGCTTGTCCTAAATGTCATCTGGGAGGAGGTCAAGATGGGGGAGAGAGGATTTGCCTCATCACACTCCAACACCAAAGGAAGAAGCAGCAGCCTCTATTCCGTTAACACGGCTTGCAGCGGCCACTCTGCAGCACCAATCACTTTTTCAAAGCAACAGGATTGCAAACCAACTTTTATCAGAAGCTCAGGAAAGTTCAGCATTCTCCACTGCGCATTAGTGCCCCTGCGCTGCTCTCCCCCTGCACATCAGCTAACGTTAGAAAAATACAGCTGTCAATTCTCACGTAACAGCTGAGATTTGGTAGTTCTTAATGAAATACAAGCTGCGTTAACACGAGGCATGTTAAAACTGTCGGTTCAAATATGTGTTACTAAAACAGTCAGTAGTAAGCTTCACTTGTTCGATAGGCTGTTTACAGACTTACATACCGCAAGTCCAAGTTAATGTGAATAAAAACTGAAACTAAAGTATGAGTGATATCCTTTTGATGTGGCTTATGTGCGCACTTTCCTTTTATAGCAGATGGATATTTTTCTTGCAGGAGATTAAGCTATAAATTGGAGAATGTTTTCCTTGACGTTTGCCACTATGGTCCTGACGGAAATGAAAGTGAAAAATGAGTGCGAATGTTTTTTTTTTTAAATTAAATTACTTGTCTTTATCTCCTTGAAGTTTGTGGATGCTGAGTAATGCTGTGCTATGCCCTGCATTCTCTTCATAGGTTCTATGCTGGCTAAATTAATTACAAGACAAGCCTTTGGAATTAAGTGTATTTTAAGTTCAGAGGCATCTGTTTAGAGTCTTCTAATACCTCCAGCCCCTTTGGAAATATACTTGTTAGTATGAGTGGTATAATTTTCATTTCCGCTGGCATGGTTATAGTAGGACTTCTTTAGTTTCAGACACACTTCATTTGACCTATCAAGGGCATAAACTCCGAAGATGTTCTCTCACCATTTTTGTTTTCCTAGCAGATAGAAGTGAAAAGATTCATTTAAATATACCCTAAGTATTAAAAGAACGTTGCTCCTGCTGTTATTCTCTTTAAATACCAAGATGATTGTTATTTTTAAAGAAATAAAAAATGCAAGAGAAAAAATGCCTTGAAGATTACAGAAAACTGTAAGAACAATGTATCTGTCTTCCCTGTAATTGGTGCAAAAATAAAATGTGTGAATAAAGTATTAAATATCAAATTCATTAAGTGGAATGGTAGCAATAATAAGTGTGAATAAATTGGAAATAAAACTGAGACTTCAGGAGGCTTGAATTCAAAGCAGGAGTAGATTTTGCTCTCTAAAATGATAGAACTTTAGTTTTGTTTTATAATTATATTGTGAAGGTGCTGAATTTCACACAAATACTCAACTCAAGGAAGAAATTCCTCAAATATCTGCTTTGATGGAAAGGATTAAAGCCTGGCAGATCTATGACCCATCGATCCCTAATATTCTCAAGGATGCAGTTCCACCAGGCATCGCCCACAAGGGAAACTGAAGTTTAGGCAGGGCAGCACAAGTCCCCCACAAGTCCCCCACGTCTACGGCAGCATTCCTGCAACACACCGTGTGTTCAGCGAGTGCTGAACCGCAACCCGACATAGATATCAACACATATCTAAGCCACGCTCATTGACTTGCTAACAGAAAACAGAGCTGAATAGGTTCTCCTGAGACATTTTTGTGCACAAAACACACACAACTTTGTCACGTCAAGGTTCAAGTGGTGCAGTTGCTCTGCAGTGCCAGAACTGTGGGAAAAGCAGTATAAAAGACGTCATCTGGCTTTATGGCTTCTGCTATTATTGTTGCTGCTTCCAGCCCATGTTGGTGGCAGCCACAAGAAATACTTAGCAGATACAAGGAGCCTGGAAGGAAGAAACACAACGAGGAAACATCTTATTGCGAAGGGAAAGAACTGATGTAGAGGAAGGAAAGCTTATGTCTGGGGGAAGCAACAGTTCCCTACAGATCTGCTCTGTAGGACAACTGGAGGCCTCAGCTAGTGCAGAAGGCCAGCCATCTGTTGGGAAGGAAGGATCACGCTCTGCGCTTGATATCGAACGTATTAACTAGGACTAGGTCACCAGTCTAAATCTAAGCCCAGTTACTCTGGCGGCCTCCTTTCTCTTCACAGTATCTGTAATGGCTGGCGTGCTCTGACCCTCTGGTGCCTGTTCTTTGACACCAGGGAAGATACGGGGCGTTCACTCCCGATGGCTGAACCCTTGAATTCAGAGGGATCGGCTCTCTGTGCAGCCAAAATCAGGGAAGAGCCTCTTGACAGAGCAGCTTGACACAAACAAGAGGGAGTCATCAATGGGGCCTTCTCCAAGAAGCACCTGTACATTAGGAAGAGGCTTGTCATTTTTCCCTGGCTCCTGAGCACAGCTAGATGGGCACAGGAGATATTTCCTTACACGGGATCACTCTTTCCTTTATTGCACAATGATCAACTACAGGAATATCTTAAAAATCTAAAGAAAGCAGAATCAACTTCTTTCAGGACATGCACTGGAAAATTTTATGGCCATCCACTTGCATCTGCAGACATTTGAAACCCCTCATTACAATACAGTTACTCTGCTGTGTAAACTGGACACAGTTTAAAATGTCATCAGCTGAAAGTGAAATGCCAAAGTACACAGGATTTAAAAGGTCCTCAGCCATCAAGGGCTGTGGCCAAACCAGACATATTTTAGATTAAACATGTCAGCTAGCTAGGATACTTGTCATTGAAAGCATATCTCCCATGCAGACCCCGGGGCGCTCGGAGCGACAGGAGACTGCCTGCAGTGCGTTCCCTCATTTCCACACTTTCCGTTGTTTGGTTGTTGTAAGTGTAACACTAACTTAGAATTCATTTCCTGACATTCACTTGGCTCTCCAAACTGCACTCTTCTATTACCTTCCTTTCCCCTTCGAAATTATTTATATGTATTTACAGCCTTATCTTCACCTTAATAAGGTTTTTTTGTCTGGGAATTATATTGTGATGATAGAGCATAGGTAGGTGGTTCTGTACAGAGAGTACATTGCAAATCCATATGTACTGTAAATCTCTTTCTATGGGCTGTATTAATATTCTGCATATACCCTATCAACCCATAATCTCATGGCATTATTCATTTCTAAAGCACTGCTCATCCAGGTTTTGCATTAGCTTTTTCCTCAAAATCTTAACAGACAGAGAGTAAACTAAACTGATGTGAAAAAGCTCTGTTCATTGGAATCTAGGGAAAAAATAAATTGTGTTGGCACATTTTATTGTGTTTCTGAACAAAGCAATAAGGCTGTAGCCTTAGCTGAGAATAGCTGGAATTTTGGAACTCACTGAAAAAGTTTTCTCTTGGAAGATGGATTAAATTGATCATTTTTTCCTAGACGGAGTGCACTTCAGGCTCATTTTGCTTTGTAATTAAGAAGAAAGCCAGAAACATCATTTACACATTAAGAATTTAATAGATATATTTTTCTAGCTTTATGCATTAGCGCAGGACAGCCCATTAATGAAATAAGTCTTCCTTCAGGGTCAATTTAGATGGGCTGTAATCTTCTGCAAATATATTGCAAATGAGGATCATTTAATGATCTTAAAACTAACTGCCAGAAAAGGATTGTTATAACTCTCCAGACAACAAAAAAGGGGTTTGGCATGGCTTGTAGTACCTTTGTAATTAGCAAATGTTTAATTTCAACCTACCACATTACAAAATTGAAAATATCATCTGCTGTGGAGGTTAGTTTCAGCCTCTCTGACCCGGGAAGGTTAATTCTGAGAAAGGAAAAGCCTGTGGTTGTGTTTGTCAGTCAACAGAACAACAGCTCCAGCCCTCTTCTCAAATCTGGATGCTTCAGTTTGACATCTGCATCCCACCTCTAGGTGATCAGACCCTGATAGGCAAGGAAACCCTAAATGAAAGGGTTTAGTAACAGCAATAGCAAATGGGTGAGGAAAATGAGTATTTTACTCAGGCTAGAATTAGTAAGTCTAACTCTGGTAATTGGACAGCCATGTTTTTTCTAGGCTGTCACACAAAACCACTTCTCCATCTCCCACTTTGTGTTCTGTCGGTATCAATGTCTCGCCTTTCCCCATGTGTCCCTATAATATCTTAATGCAATTGCATTTTGTGCTCCAAACTACAGCAGACAGATTCTCGGGAATTTGGGAAGTACACATGAGTGTGTGTAAGTAGGCATTCGGGGACTCTGCATGTTTTGTAACTCACAAAACAGTCCCTCAATTTTACCTGCTCTACAAGCCTTTTCAGATGCTGTAGTTTCATCTCTGATATTTCATCCTGCAGCCCTCAATAGCAACTGGAGCACCTTGCTAAAGGCTTTGAACACCAAAGCGAAGTGTTTATGTTTCAAAATTGGACTCGTGGAGTTTGTATAATGAACCATCACAACTGCTATCAACTCATACCTGAGGGAATACGCCGTGCACTTCATTCACAAATACAGCTTGTACGCACACCACTGGCAGTGAGCACTGTTACTAACAAATGCTGAGAACTGCTTCTTCCTTTTCTTGATAACAGGAGCCTGACACAGACTTTTACTCTGCTTGTGAGAAATGGTGCCCACCGACAGCCTGATTCTAGCAACGTCTGGCAGCTAAGCATGAATGACAAAACGCAAAACTTCCCCTGGATTGTGACCAGAACATGATTTTTTTGCATCTTTCTACAATTTACATAACAATCTTCTTTCTACCTCATCTTTCTACCAGGCATAGAGACACACCTTCAGCAAACAGATTAGCTGGAGTGTTTCACTAGCCCAAGCAAGGAGAAATTCATACACTGTTGCCAGACTGACTTACAGTCCTTCTGACAGTTTTTCTAAGGTGTCTTACTCAAATAAATGGGCAATTTGCTAGCTCCATTTTGAAAAGTTGGTCTCTGTAGAACATTTCTGATTTCTTGTACCAGTAAAAACCTTGGAACAAATTTTGTATTAGTACAAGAAACACATTCTCGGTTCTATAAAAGGTTTCCAATCTCTCTTCAAGCTTATGAGTAAAAATAAGTAATTTTCATATTTTCTTTGCCTTCCTTCTTTCCTTTCTTTCAAAATCACTTTTAGGCATTACTTTCAGTCGATTCACATTTACTTGTTTTGTGTTTCATACACTAAGAGTAGCATTTTTTGTAAGTGGTAGTGGAGTAATGGTTGTTTTGCGCTTGGTTGGGAATTTTACCAGTGATTTCAACAGAGACCCCATTTGGGTCAACACCAAATATTAATGGAAATTTTAACCTAAGCTTACTTAAATCTGTCTAGGTGCTTTTAAGGGAAATAATATCCAGAGTTCAGGGATCTGCATATCCAAAAGTGACTGAATGGAAGTTAAGGATTCTGTGCCACCAACAAGAGGCCCAGGGTCTTTGTTTTGCTTTAAGAGTGACTTTTGACTGACTTCAACTTTTGTTTTAAAGAGAAGAATGCAGTAAACTGTGTTTGCCAAATTCTGACAGGTTTTTTTAGCTCCTTTTACTATCTGAGAAGATACTGTATCAGTCAGTAGCAAACTATTACTGAGCGTAGTATTTCTGCAAGATCTGGCCAATATGAAACAGATTTGGCTATCAGTTTCAAAGAGGGCTCTCTATTGACTAGTTGCGTAAAAACTCAAGGAAGGAAGGGTTTGTGGGAACGTCTCATAAGCAATTACTTCTCTAAGATCTTTTAATCTTTGTTATGTGTATACTGTTAAAAATGCAAGATTACACACAAATGGAATGGCAATCATTCTAGTGAAAACTATTTGCCAGCATGACTGCTTTAATTCACTGGCTCAAGCTCTAAGAAATAGTAGAGCTTTAAAAAAGGGCTCTACACATAGCCTGTATTGTTGTGATCAATTGAACTCCGTAAGGAAGAAAACCTCTGAGGCTAACTGGAGGCATTCTGTGCTTCCCTCTGTTTTATTGCACAACCTTAGACACAATGTGTAAAAAAGGTCAAGACATCATGTAGGCTTTTGCATTAAGCAGCAGAACACTAATTAGTTTTACTGACAATGAGGTTTTGTGCTTGTGTTCTAATATTTTGATGTTTAGTTTTGCTTGAAAACGAAGTCTAACATGATACAAAGCCTCTTCTATTCTCTGTTGTCTTTTCCTCAACATTATTTTAAAACTCATCATGTGTTCTCCAGCTTGAGTGCTGTGTTCTGTTGCTTCGGTTTTAATTTAATGCTCCTACTTCAAAGAGAATAAAAAAGCAAAATCTAGTAGGCCATCGTATTCCTCTCTGAAGTGGCATTTGTAGAAAACATCAGGTAGTAATTGTTTCCCCCAGCTCTGTCTCTGAAATTCATCCTACTGATAGCCAGCTGCAGCACTGTCTCTGTGTATTTAACTCACTGCACTCAAGACACATTTTTGTCTTTTTTCCCCCAGGATATTTGCTCTAGTTATAATGATGAAGGCCCTTACCTAAACAACAAGAAAATTTGTTAACAGGCTTTTGCAACCAAATGATCTTTTATGAGTGCTTTTTGGCTCTAGATAATGCTACTGTTGCATTAATTCAGACTCTAGCTTACTGTCTATATATATATATGCATGTTGGAAACAAAGGCCAACCTTAGTGAGCTCTAAATGTCCCCGTCTATAAAACAGTCACACGTCTGATTAAGATACACAGTCATTTGATTGCTTTTTTGTAAAAAGTTAAAAATACGTGTAAATGTCGGCAAGATTACAGTCTGTTAACATTGTGGTTCCCTAACTGATGTGAATGCATAGTGCCTACCCCAGTGAAAGGCTTATTACATCAGAGTCACTAATGGGATAGAATTATTATTATTATTATTATTATTATTAAAAATATCACCACTCAATTATATCCCAACAGTTAAAATATATCCATCCTGCACATTCTCAGAAGAGACGAGCTGCCTCTCACTATGCCGTGAATCGGTCAAGTGCTTCAAGACAACTTTTGCCCAAATGCAAATCCAGTTTATTTAGTCAGGCGCAATACTGTGTTAATGCGGTTGCAGGGCTCTTGATTGGCTTGGAGAGCAGGCAGACTGAATGTTTGCCGGCCCAGAATGTACTGTGGAGAAATAACCTCCATTTTTGGCACAGAAGTGCTATTTCATTCAAAACAATGATACTGTTAAAAGTACAACAGTTAGGAATGAGAGCATTGCAGAGGCATACTCAAAAGCTCAATTCAACAGCCACATGACAGGCTCAGAGGCAGCTGTAATGGCAGCAGTTCAAAGGTCTAAAGAGCTCAAAGAAGAAGGAAGCCAAAAGCTACTGCGGAGAAGAATTTGTCATAACTTAGTATCCTGAAGCATCCAAGTAAATAAAGCTAGTAAAAAAAAAATGTGCACTATCCTCACCTTCTAGGAGAAATGGGGAAGGAGGAAGAAAACAGATTAAGTCATGCATAATAAAACAAGAGGGTGAATCTAAACATTTTATTCTACTTTAATCACAAACCCACTGCAGCAGAGCACTTACGCTGATGCTCCCCACTGCTGCCCTCCCTTTCCTGCACCACTGCCAAAAGGAATGAACTGGGTGCCAAAAATTGTCAGTTGGGGACTCCATTTTAAAGAGAAGTATTGCTATACAGTGAGCAAGAACGGCAGAAACAAGGCTGGATTTTTCTCTGGTGGTTTGGAAGAAAAAGGCCTAAGTAGTAAAGCTCTAATCAAATCCAGCTTTCCCCAAATTTGGCAGGTTTTAGTTTCTGGGTTCCCATTTTAGGGAGTTCCGACATGTAGTTTTCAACAAAGACCCAGGACAGGATTCGCATGCCCTGGCACAGTGGGAAGTTTGCATCCGCAGGTGGGGCCAGGCCATTGGCAACGTCAAGGCAGTGTGCAAGACCCTCAGAGTGTATATCCCCTGTATTAACGGGGTGGCTGAGTTCTCCCATCCTCTTATCAGGTCAAACCAAACTGGTACCTCTGGGGATCCTGCGATGGCAACAGCCCTCTGTGTAAGAACGTAAGGAGGGACACAGGGGTGGGACGGCCCATGTCCCAGGCATTGCTCAGCTGTCTTTCCAGAAGGACCATGGAAATGCTACCGCACTGCCTCACAGGACATTAGCTGACAGCGCTGTGGAGGGATTTGGGGCTAATGGGAAGCAAAAACTTCTCTAACTTCCTCTGAGAGTCCAGGCTTGGGCTTAGGTGGAACATAGACTGTACAACCCAGTCCGCACTGGGCAGCTGTGGGCCTGCTGTAATGTATCACAGACTAAATGGTTCAAGCTAAAAATTCTCTGTTGAAAAGAAGAGTAGGTTTTTCCCAGTTTTACAAGTGTCCGTAAGAAACAAGGGTAGTATAAAGGTCTTTCAGCTCCTGATACAGCAGTCTGGGATATTACATACACAAGAACAAAAGGACAGGCTCTGTGCTGGAGGGCTCGTAACACAATAGTAGTTTCTATGCTTAGTACTAACTCTGTCTTGTTTACAACTGAGTCCTAATCAAGTCCGTAACATTTAGGGGCCACATGTGCTGATACCTTTATTTCTATTGAGTAGCCTCCTCCTATGTGAGTAGTTTTGAAATTTTCAGAGGGAATGCTCGGACAGCAATCCACTACGCGGCATGAGTATGTGAGTCAGAATTTTGCCTGAAAGCCTTGTTGAAAATGTCATCTGACCTATCCATTCCTGGAAGGAGAAAGGATGTTTAACTCTGCTCTTTTTGCTTATCTGCGTATTCAGCTTGACTAATCTCACACAGAAATCAGAATTGGGCTGTTGTTTGTTGGGGTTTTTTTGAAATGTCCTACTTGTTTTTATTCACTGTGTATGTTGGAAGCAATACAGCAAATCATTTTGGAAGGACATGGTTATTAGCGCATCACAATACACAGTGTGTCTTGTTACACAACTCAATATTTTTAATTACTTGCCTTTACTAGTGAAACAAAATTTAGAGTCAAGTTTCAGGTAATCCCTTTTATTGGACTAATGCAGCAATATTGACAGTCGTGCTTTAGGGATATACAAAACTCCCCTGCAGGTCAGGAAGGGGTTGACTCTAAAGAATGGATTCCTATACCCAGGAAGCTGGTCTGTCAATAGTGTACAGTTAGTCCAATAAAAGGCATTACTCAAACATTGGCTCTACACTTAGTCTATAAAGAAAATATCTGAGCTTTTTAGTCAACATATTTATGACTTTACGTATGTCTATTGTGTGATGAATCACTCCAAACTTGAGGGTTGCTCTAAATAAACAGTAGTTACATCCTTACTACCAAAAAAACCCAAACAAAACCAGTGGGTCCACAGCTTTCCTTGGTATACGTTTGAGTAGTTCTGTGTAGTTCAGGGAAGTTGGATTGACTTGCACCAACTGAGAGTCTGTCCACAGACTTACAGGGTTAGTGTTTATTTCTCTTTAGAGAAAGAACTTTTTATAGCTCTATAATAAGACATTCAAGCTACAAAAAGCAAAGAAATTCATTGTCATAGAAGAGCTGTACTCACTTGAACCAAATCTGGATTTGGCCTGGTTATAATGTTTAGTACTTACGAAGGGCAGCACGCGCTCTTTCACCCTGTATTTTTATTTGCACTGTGGCAGCAGTGGTGGCACCCAGAGGACCTGGGAGGTTACAATACAAGACCCTGACACCGAGCGTTGGCAGCCTGTGGCTCTGCCACTGCAACCTGCTCTCTGTGGCTGGGTCTCCATACTCACACGCTGCCCTGGTGTTTTAGACCAGCTCAGAAACCTGCTGTCACCAAGCAACTTGCAGGAGGCACCAAAGATAAGAATGGGTATTTCCCAGATTCACAAAATGTACCTATACTTTGTTCCTGTTAGGTTAAAAATATAAAGAAGCAAGAACCTGTTTACCTCTCAATGCATGTTAGATTAAAGCAAAACCACCCAAAACATGGCGGTGACTGGAAGTCGCACTAGCAGAGACCAAACTGGAAGACAAGAGGCCATCACCCACTTAGACTGCAAGAGTGTGTTTTATTTCTTACACTCCCCAACTGAAAGCTTCACAGCCAAAATGAATTTGGTAATGGAGTTACAAGCTCCTGAAAATAGAGCTTTTATAAGGTAATATAAACCCTAACACAACCTTAATTATAGTGACACAATCTCTGTGCTATAAATAATGACATCTTTGACCAATATGATGCATAGTAACATGAAAAGTGATGTAACATAAGCAATGTCACTGCTAAAAGTTAAAGGGGAACACATTTTTCTCAGACAGAATACCCACTATCAATTCAGACAGCACATATCTGATCTAGATTTATGGTAGTGAATAATAGTGTCATGAATGCTAAAGTGTCTGCGGCTTTCAAATAGTTTGGCAAATCTGTACATCAAAATCAGTTTGAAAAGGAAGCACAACCCTTCCTCTGAGATAATTGCAGCTAGAATAACATTACATATACTTTTAATGTGTTTTTTAAGTAAGTGCCTTCATCTTTTGTGCTCTTAATAAACACAGTGAAGAATGACATTATATATTGACTGAAATATCTGGAAGAGGCAAGATCTATGCATCAGTGAAAGCAGGAAAATCTTTAATAAGATGGGAGATTATTCAATACCTAGAGAAAATACTAAGGGTTTTCCTTCAAAACTTAGCAAATATTTTGGCACCTAGTTAAAAACACAGCTTTAAATCTGAGCTTCAAAACCTCAGATTTAAGTGTTGTATCAACATTTCAGTTCTGATGCACTTGAGAAATCCACAGACAACAACAGGTTGTGCTATTCAGGGATGTTCTTTATGTTAAGCACATATTTAAGTTAAAGCAAAATATCTACATTATTCCTAAGTCCCTGAACAAAATGGGATTGATGCATGTGCTTAAGCACCCACTTCAGTTATGGCCTGAATCATGAATTCCGAACAAAATTTTGACAGTCCTAATGAAACAAACTCCCGTTCAAGTTAACAGGAGTTTTACTGGCTGAAAATAGAGTAAGATCTTCAGGATTTGGCCATCAGCCCAGTACACAGGTAATTTCCTCTCTGCTTTTCATTCCCGGGGAAACCACTTCTGTGACATCTTTACTCCGTAGGACACTTGAAAAACTGGAAAATAAACATAGGATCCCAGTGAAACGCAGCCTGCCCTGGGACAGAAAAAGCCACCAATCGGTACTCAAGGCAGCAGACAGCTGCTGGAAAAGGAAACATTTTGCAGTAGAAGTAATACTACACCTCATAAAATGGGCTGTGAAATACTGAGTAACTAGATAGAGAAATGAAGAGACTGACTTAACACCTGACACAGTCTCAGAGTCATCTCAGCCAGCCTCAGATGCACGTGTTCGGAGCAGAGACATCTGCAAGATCATTGAAGGAGGTAAAGGTTATAGTGGGCTGAAATGCCCTTTGCCAGTGCCCCCCATCTCTTTCTGTCTCCCCCATTCTTCTGTGACTGTTGTCTGGGTGATAAAAATAGCTGTATTCATTTTTATTGGCCTTACAACATGGCCATGGTCCTGGCTCGAGATACTTTAGATGACGGTGGAGGAAGAAAACCCTGAATCAATCCAGGGGGGTTTATAAACCCCTGTACTAATATGGCTTAGCCCTGAGGAGGAACCCATCGCGCCAGGCTCCTTGCAGTTCTGCGGTGCTGTCTCTGTATTTAAGCACTTCAGAGTTTTCCTAGCCAGGATATCGGGGAAGTGCTGAGGCATGCAAAGGCTGAGAGAATATTGCAAAAGCTAATTTTGTTTCAGAGGGATATATCCAGATAATGAAAGAATATGCCTGGATGTATTGGCCTTTTAGTGGCTTTGGGCCTGACTCTTCATCAGTATAAACCAAGAACAACATCAATGAAGTAAAGAGAATTATACAGCATAAAAACAATGCTCTTCTGAAGCATGATCACTCACAGATTACTGTAAACATGTAGTGATTCAAACCGTACATAATTTTGCTATTTTGTATTAACATTTTTAACATGATTAAACAAAGCCCAAAGAACACAATGGCCCTGGTAAGAAAAATGATTTCTTGCACATACATTTTAAATGAAATGCAATGAGACTTTGTGATTCAGACCTTAGTAGGCACAAAATTTAGAATAACTCTGTTTATCTGTGCAAACTTTCCTTAGCCTGTTGCAACTCCAAATGTTTTAACTGTTACACATGGGTGTTTGGTAGAATATACTAAATAAAAAGTTTACAAAGACTTTATTTTTCTCCAGCCTACAAAGGACTCCAAATCTTTACTGTTCAGCACAGCTGCCTAGAATAGGCACACTAGATCTTTTGTCCAGTGAGTCAAACTGAGTGGGAGTGAATACCATTAACCCTTAAAACAGAATTATCTTATTCTTTTGATTTTACTGGACACTGTAATATGTTTGTGGCCATATTTGGAACACATCCGGCTTGATCTAGAAGGACACAGGAATAATAGATATCATTCAGATCATAATTAGCCATGTACTTGCAATAGCGGGATGTAAAGTAAAAGGAAAAACACTGAAAATGTTGTTTTTTTGGACTGTGACAAAGAGCTTTTTAAATGAGTTTGGGCATTTTTAGTGTCTGACTCATGTCTGGAGATTTCTGCTATATTCCAGAATCCTTTAACTTTTGTGTTTTTTATTTCTGCCTTTGACAATGACATGCTAATAGCTTCAGGCTTCCTACTGCCTTCTTGTGCATATTGCTCTCCTTTGTTTTCTGTTAGAGAGAAAATGTCAGAATTTTAGATAGTGGATTTTGTGATCGTGGCAAGAGTTAAGGAAATTTTAGTGTATCCTGTGATGACAGATTGGGCCTTCTTCACACAGAGTTTTCACATTTTATATTCAGTTTCTTTTTTTTTTCATGAGACTACATCACAAACTCATAGCAGGAACAAGGAAATATCACTTTAAGAGCCACTGATTTATCAAGCATTTATGTAAGTATAAAATTTTTATTGTTTTACCAAAGTTTTACACAAGGCCAGTAATAGTAGAACAAGAATGACAGAATTGACTGAGGCCTGACCCTGTCCCCCTGAATTTCATGGGAGCAATACCATTTTCTTCAGCTGTCTGAGGACCAGGGTTGGGACCAGCTAGCACTTACTCTCGGGTGGAAGCTGGCGCTTATGAAACGGCACTCCACAACCAGAGACTTTGCAGGTTTGGCACCTCTGAGCCTGGTCCTGAAAACAACTGAAATCTCACTTTTCTTATGTAATCCTTATGCAATTGTGTATGTACATTTATTCTTTTGTAATCATGGAGTTGCATGCACAATCACGTGATTTTAGTTAATCCAGTATAAATATTCAGGTAATACAAATCTAAACTTGAAATTTCAAAAGTGTCTGTGACTTAGGAAGGCACACTGGGCTTTTGAAAATGCACTCCATTTCAGAAATTATTTAGAACTCCGTGAACTCTTGGCTTTCCATGAGACCTGGGCCCCTAACAGCCCATATCTCTCTGAAAATAAGTTGAGGCCCCTAAAATTTTTGCACTGTTTCCAAGCGGTAACCTGTGATGACTAGTACAGCTGACAGTACCACACCATCCTGAAACACAGATGGAATATGGAACATGGTACGTGTTATACAAGGACAGAGCCCAGAACCCGCAGTATTATTTTGGTCTATCACTGCAGTGCCTCAAACAAAATACCTTCTTGCTTTTGGGCAGGGGAGCTATGCAGCATGCTGTCAGCGTGCACATCAGCTTGAGAAGCAGATCACAGACATGTCCCTCCTCAGATCACGCTCTCCATCCCATACTGCACTGACACTTGGTAAAAGAATGCCCAGAAAGAGAGCGATAAGGACATTAATGACTTTACAGTGGCATTTGATGGCAAAGAATTTTGATGACCAGTGTACATCCAAACTTGAGAGAAGGTCCAATTGCACATGGCAAGAAAAGAAAGGTGGGTGTGAGAGAAAAAACAAAGGCCTAAAGTCTTTACTTACTGACATAACTCAGAAGTAATTCCTTTGATGGCACTGAATTTACAGTGGTGTCAACCTGATAGTGGAAGATGTCTAAAGATGGCAGAGACAGATGAGCAGGAGGATGGCAACAGGATGTAGAATAAAGTGAGAACAGATGCATATAGGATGAGTGTAAAAATAGAACAAAGCCCAGAGCCACAATTTTGCTGCAAGAGCAGCAAACTATTAATCGGAGTACTGGGGTGACGGAGCCTGCAGCACCCGGGCAGCCGTAGTCCCGCACCTTTGTGAATTACACATTTGATGGGAGAAAAAACTGTACAAGCTCCTCCACATTTTGCTAAATGAAGGCTCTGACTGGCTGTGTGATAGTAAGGAGGAATTCCTAGCATCACTGTACAAGACAAAGAGTCTTCCAGAGATGTTAAATTGGATCTGACCTTCATCTTGTAGACTCCAAATGAAGCTGGCGGGAATGATTAAGCAAAAGCAGTGTGAGGAAAGCCTAAAACATTCAGAGAGGTAAAAAAAATTGCTCAGAGTAATTCTTTGCCTATTGTTTTGGGTTTTTCCTTTCTTCCACTCAAATACTGGCTAGTAAAAAAGGTGGTAAAATGACATTGAAAACATGCAGCCAGGTTCTCTGGGAACCAAGAATATGAAAGCTAGCTTAAGGCTGAGGGACTGCGAGCATATTAGTAGGTCTCAAGCTGCCTGGAGGTCTGACATTGAAACTGGAGGTGTCTGTACTTACAGTTTTCTTGGATATGCTGGACTCCTCACAGTGTTTCAGTTTCCATTATTGATTGAAAACAGTCTAAGACAAGCTAAGGCCTTCTTTTCACTACACTGTTACGTTAGGGTATGGTATGGGTGCTACTCTTGTCCAGACTTTACTCAACACACAGAACAATTCAATCCAAGATAGGATTTGTGCTCCAACTAATGGGATGAGTCAGGGGGGGAGACTAGGATGCAGGTGGAAGCTTCTCTCCTGGCTAAGAATACCACAGAAGCCCCAAGAGTGCTGCGATCTTCCATGCTTTCCCAAATTACCCTCTGATGGTACTTTTTGGGACCATGTCTCTTTGCCAGCCAATCAGAGATAACCTCTTAAGGCATAATTATCACATTTTGACATGGGAGCTTTGCCTTAGTATGCAACTGCCTGCACCTGTGTTTTCTATAGCTTCACTGTAGCTGGGTAAGCAAATACTATCTAGGGGTGAGACCTTTCTTCATAGCCTGTGGCTACGTGACCTGGCTACATGACCTGAGCCTTACCCTTCAGCTCCTTACTCATGGTTGTGCTGTGACACCAATAAGATTTATGCTTTGGGGGTCAACACTTCAAATCAGCATGTTCTCATGACATCACATGCAGGCTGTCTGATGAAAGGATGCATAGGACTAGTCACCATTGACAGCAGGAGAGAATAGATTAGAGACATTAAAAAACCTGAGTCCCTTACCATGTTCTGAGCAGTTTAAGAAGATGGTTTTCACTACTCTGAAGTCCTGAATCTGTCTGTACCACAGGGCACTCAAGGACCTGGGAGTTCATGAGACAAAGGAAGACCTGGAGTTGACATAAGCTTGCACTGGTGGCCATGGCCACTCTTGCCGTTCCTAAAACTCCAAAGAGGTAAGAAGACTAGACCCGGGAGAAACATGGTAAGAAACAAGCAATAACTAACACTGGCTGCCTAAGAGGAGAGAAAGCAATCCCTGATGATTAAAGACATATCATAGAAGAGACCTGTCATTGCTTGCACAGGACCACACCATGTGGGGTAGGAGATAGGCATTTAGAAATCCTAGAGGAAAAATTCATGGCATTCACCCTTCCTCCTTTGGCATGTAAAGAGCTGGTTTTAGGTAATGATGTTCTCACATTCCCTTTTGGCCATAACAAGCCCCATTCTTCCAGTTCCACACACCAGACTCTACCTCCTTTCCTTCAGCTTCTACTTTTACTTTCCCTTCTCATGATTTTGTTAACATGAAATGATAAAGCTATATTTGGCAAACTTAGGAAAAAATGTGACAGGAATTTTGTCACTAGATCAGAGGACAATAATTTATCTTCACTGTAGTTTTGCTGTATTATCTATTGCCCCATACTGAGTCAGTATGTCAGCTGCATATAATGCACAATTTCAAAAATTAAATACAACAAAATACATAAGGGCAAAGTCATGTATTTTGGTGTCATTTGGGAAGTTTGTACTGGGCCCAAACAGGTTTCCCAGGACAAAATGTGTGTGATATTCACTCCGTGATCTGTTAAAAATCAGTCAGCAGAAAAAGGGATTTCACATAGCTGGTGAAATTAGGAGAAAGAAATGAAGCAGATAAGGGAATGAAAGAGATAATGAAAACTCTCCTAATGACCTTATTAAAGGATAAACAAGAAAAGTAGGAGCTAAATTCTTTGCAGAGTACTGGAGAAATAAACAGAAGTAGAACACGATTAAAACCAAACTGACTCAGATGGGGAATGCAGTTAAGCTTCTGCAGTCACCAGCACAAGAGCGATCAAAGTGAGTAGTCTTCTACGTGGCCAGCTTTGACTCCTCAACCCAACTATCAGGTAGCTGTTTGCAGGTGGGTCAGCTGACAAGCAGCCTTCAGTGGGGATCCAGAACAAGGTTCAACTGTTGTAAGAGACCTTAATTGACTTGTCAGTGCACCCAGTTTAAGACAGTGAAGAAGCCAATGAAAATTAATGAATTAACTCAAATGACATTGCAGACTTTGATGGGAAGTATCCCTAAGAGAAAACGATGGAAGAAAGAGAGGAGTTTCAATACTAAATCAGACCAATGGTCCATCTAGTACTAGATATAAAATCCCTATAACGGACAGTTATGCAATAAGACACCCATTGGGGAAATTCCTAACTCCAGGTGATTTTATTCTGAGGTAAGAGGGCTTACATACTTCTTTCTTACCTAAGGTATCTGCAGATGTTCTTATTCTTCATACCATGGCCTACTCTTTTATTTTGCTCTGTTTCTGCCTCACTGTCTAGTGACAGGGAACTCCATAACCTAATATATTGTATTTTCAAAATGCTTTTTGTTTTCAGTAGTGTTACCTCTATGCAATGGTTCCCTTGTTTGGGTACTGGGACAAAAGTTAAACCAACCATTTTTTTCTACTGTATACATTTCACACAACAAATAACATCAACCTTCTTTTTGAACTAAGCACAGAAACCACATTTTGGCTCCTACAATAGAGAAGCTTTTCAAGCTTCCAACAATATTTATTGCTCTTTTGGAGATCTTTGAAATTTCTGCTTCATCTTTTTCAAAACACAGCAACTAGAACTGACCAGAAGGTCAAAGACAAGAATAGCACCTAGCACTGATATAATGTTGAGGATGATTCTCCATTCCTTTCTAACTTTTTTTTGACCAATCTTAGGCAGTGAGAAAACATTTTTACTACAGCATGCCCACACTATTACTAGGTCGTCTTCGTCAGCACTCTTCTCCACGATACAAGAGAAAGCCATCAGATGCATTATAAAGAATGGTCCCTGACCCATTTTGCACTGGAAAAGGAGACTGGTATCAAAATGAAAATGTAAAGTCCCATCAAGCTTCACAGCTCCGGTCTTCTTTTAAGCGATGTACGACTTATTCATCTTGATATAAAGAAGATTTCAGTCCTCCTTTGCAATACACAGGCGTGTTTCTGTAATCTGGGTAGAGATCCTGTGAGGAAAACTGAACACAGTCACGGCAGAGGTTGCCTTATTTATGAGCATGTTCTCTTTAATTCATGTTAGGAATCACATGTACAACGTGATTTGACTAATGAGGCTGGCAGTTTGAATCCAGTATTATGCCATTTGAACTGAGAAAGCTATTCCTTCCTTCCAGAAGTGCTGTTGTTAAGTTACTGGAGAGTGATCCAGGATATTTCATTCATATACTTCCTTTAATCTAATTTGTTCCTAATTCCACTAAATTCAGAACATTGAAGAGCAACTTGAATATTACAAAGAGAAGAAAGAAAATACTTAGCAGGTCTTGTGACCAGCATAAAGAGAGTTTGAAGGATGGAAGGGACAGATCTCCTTGTCGATGGCAGCTTTCATCTTACCTAATGGGAAGATTCCTTTGCAATCATTTCAGCAGTAAGGAAATGGGATGTCTGTTTTACTAAATGATCTGTAATGCATTTCATCTCTTATTTATAGACAATAAGGCACTCAAATGTACACAGTCTATAAAGGAGTAGAAGTTTAAATAAGTTAATTTGTTTAAGGAAGCATCATACAAATATTGTCCACAGCAAACAGAAAGAAGCACTAGGAAGCTGATTTCCACATAAGGTCTCCAAAATTAATTAATGGTGAAAAGATTCTGTGAGCCACAGTAAGGGTCCTCTCATCTATACACACACACATATTTTAAGGTCAAAGGGGACTGTCCTCTTGCATAACAATGGCCACAGGACCTCCACACTGACTTCTCTAATAAGCATACCTTACTGTGTGAGCTGTAATCCATCTTTAGGGGGAATATTCAACCTTAATTCACGACTCATTTTTACAGTCTGACGAACTCAAACTTATCAGCAATGACAACAAACTCTATCAGAAGGAGAAAAACAGAATCCCAAACACTCTGTGTGACGGGGATGCCACAAAAAGCATGCTGGAGGAAAAGATGATGTTAGAAAATTAAACTCTATTTTTTATCTTAAAATTTAATCTCGTTTCTTCAACCCCTGATTTTAGCAAACTGAGTACTGTGGCCATGTATCACTTACTAACTCACATTAAGAAAACATTAAGCAGATGCACTGAAATAATTCTCAGTCTCTAAGTAACAGAAAAGTCAGTATTAGGATTTGTATCTTCTTAACTGCTGTGTCCTAAGGGCAGTACAGAAGTCCAGATACTTTAGACCAATAAAGTTGAATGTATTGCAATAACTTCAAGTCCTCACAGAGACCGTGTTACATGGCCAGTTCTTAATACTTCATATCTGCAAGATGATACACATATACTGACAGCATGTGACAAGAGAAAACAAGAAATTAATGCAGATAAGAATTTACAGGTATCATTCCAGCTAAAGGTCATAAGTAAAATCAATCTTGTATGGGAAGCAGATTTCCCATTACTGAAATATCCCTGGTATCTCATGACTGCAAGATTGCTCAGTACATCTCTAGTAATAAGGTTAACTCTGGCCAGTATGACTTATCATATCAAGAGTTATATAAGAATTATGTTCAGAGAGCAAAAGGTGCTGGAATATGCAGAAGATGCTACCTGCAGCAAAGAATATTAATTGTGTTGGGGCTGGTGGAAAGGCAAGCAGATGAAAAGAACTTTGAATGGCAGTGTCTCATCTAACAAAGTCAGAGTTTGTGGCATGTGAAAAACAAGGGTGATTACAAGATAACATCCTAGTGTACGCTAGCTGGGGAGATATGGTGGAGATGGGGGGAAGAGAATACATACATTATTTTTAAATGTAAGTAACTTACTTAGGGCCAAGGCAGCAAGACAGAAATAAGAAGAATTAGGAGGTATAGAATAAAACTGAATTTCATAGGCATCAGAAATTATTTTCCAGAGGGGAAGAAGTACTCTGAACATAAAGAAGAAAGGACACAAAATCATCATTTGTCTGCATTGCTGTGCTCTTTCTGTAATTAAGAAAAAGCAGTCCTGCAAAGATGCAAAGACACAAAAAGATGAATCCCGCATTATGTGATAGTAAACAAGGAATGCGGGGGGAAAGAAAGATCTAAAAGTAGATCCTGTGTGCAACCACCAGGTGGTTGAGAAGTGTATGACATATGAGGAGCTTAGAAGATCAGCTGGCAGAGGGGATGATTGAGTGGATGCCAGCAGGGAAGAGGCCACATGAAAGACCAAATCCAAGAAATTGGGTCTATGTATCCAAAGCTCTAGGTGACAGCGTTAAAGCAATGAGATAAATGAATCGGCTCTCAAGGCAGCAATGATGATGGATAAGGTGGGATAGGATCAGCTGCCAAAGGAGTGTGAAAAGGTTCTAGAAATATTCAGAAATGCATCATGGAGGGGAGGGGGGAAGAAAGGGTACGGGAAGGAGTTGTTGGTTTACTTGGGAGGTATTATGGAACACAAGCAATTGGATTTTATTTGCTGTCTCAACAGTCATTTTGCTTTATGGGGTTTGTTAATGACTTTGTATAATGTCACTAAATGTGAATGCTACGAGAATATTATGGGCTCCATCCCAGATGAGGTGCATTGTTTCTTTGACTCCCATTGCTAGATACGTATGTGCTGTTCTTGCAGGGGTGCTGAGCTCCATCATGGGCCAAACTTGAAAGCCTTGCTGAGTTGCTTCAGGGGCTACGGTGAGGCTGGCTGCCACTGAAATCCAGAGGAATTTAACTGTGAAGAAAATGGCGTGTAAGCCAGTGTCTCAGCACTTGACTTACTGAATCTGTGGAGAGCAAGGAAGCTCAGTCTCTCTCGGGATGATGTTTCAAATGAGAATAGAAGGAAATTGCTAGTTCTATATCTTCACAGCACCTTACCAAAGGTCTGGTTTATTCCAGAAACACCTTCACCGTTGTGTGTGAGCTCATAGCAACATATTGAAATGTAATGAGGAGGTCCCAAAACATTCTGCAGAGCAGTTCTGTCAAAGGTGCAGTGGTGATTTTAAAAAAGACCCTTTCTCACTAGCTTCTCAGGCACGGCTTGAAAGTAAACACGCCAATCCATCTCAAATCTGCAGTGGCCAGATCACTTGTGCACTGAGCTTTCTTTATAAATCAAAGGGCAATTGTTTAGGCTCTCTGCTGAGTGTGGACAAAATCCCTGATTTTTTTTCGTAACAATATCAGCCTTCCCTTCTGAGTAAGGGCTCCAGTTGTTTCAAAAATAAAATCAAATATTGCAGTCACATTTGAAAACAATTATTCTGGGCCAAATCCCAGAAGGTGCTGAGTGCCTTCAACTCCCACTGCATTCATGAAGGACTAAATGCGCTTAATGCTGTACATGATCTTAGAGATTTTTCTTAAGTGTAAGAGCCAGATCCTCCATATCTTCTAACCTGAGGCACTGCTTACTCCTGCAAATAGAGCACAGCTTGACCCTGCAAGTCCTTAGCATGAAAGGTTGCACTTACTGCTGTGCCCAGTACCACTGACAATAATCTCTACCATCCATAATAAAGTTTTGCAGGATGAAGTCTTAAATAAAATTTATGTCACTGACCTACAACCAACAGCTGCACAAAAAAATAAGACTGTCATGAAAATTCCCAGCCCATTAATGTGGATATTGCACTACTTCAGTTTCAGACAAAAGCTGCATTAACTCTATCCTTCAAAAATGATGCAGTCTAAACAGCTCAACTAGACTCATTAAGCATCATAGCGGTTTTTCTGTACAACCTAAGGCCTCAAAATTTAAGCACACTTTAAATAGGATTCATTAAAATTGTACTTGAGAGATCATGAGCAAGGTAAATTAATTCTCCTTCACAGTCTATGCAGCAGAATGGACAGATGTTAGCCAAACACCAGTGTCTGGCTTTATGTCTTGCAAATGCCCACAGATTTATAAACAAATTACCAAAAGGGTGAGGAGTTAAGGCAGTGAACAGTGGCTCACTAAAACCTAAAGAGGAGACAGAGACTTGGTCTGACCACAACGTCCCTATTTGTACAGCTATCTGAGAGCAACTACAAAGAGCACCCAGGATTAACTTCATGCATCTGGCATGGTGTATTGAGTGTGCCTGTGTGTTTATGTGTACGAATCTTCTGTCTGTGAAATGGTTAAAACTTAAGGTTACCCATCCAAGGAGTAGAAAATGAAGGTTCTCAGTTTGATGGACAACAGCTCAGAGATCCCTGATGTCCCAAAATATTAGGTTTCTCTTCTAATAATGTTGGAAATATTGCCTACTGTCATGATTAATCTTAGCAGCATCTCCGGCTGATTGCAGGTGACGCAGTCACAGCGCAGTGCCTGTGTTGGTTTCCACACACCGTCAAATCTGCTACAAATGCAGGGGTGAAGGGGAAAGAACTGTGATACCAGGTATCCCAGTGGCTAATAGATTGTGACATGAAAGAAGGAAACCTTTATTTTAATTCAAAAAACAAAAGCCAAATAGCAAAACTTATGTACGTGCCTAACTTTTTTTTTCTTCCTCAAGTGGAAAACATTCGCCTGCTAACAACTCTTGGCTGGCATCAAGGGAAAGTGGAGGTATTTGCAGATGTGGAGGAAGACATACAAAACATTTTTCAAATCAAAGGCTTGAATTATTGCACTGGGTTCATGAAGTTTCACAGGCATGTAGACACACCATTGTCTACACCCTGGAACAAGCTGCCCTTTCTTCGAGAAGGAAAAACAACCCAATGTTTCTTACAATCCGATCTGTATGTATCAGGGAGCTATCTATATTTTGAAATTCTTTGCATTGTCTGTGGTAAGGGTGTGCTGTTTTGGCCCAACAATGGCAACATTGATTTTAGAATTTCAGAATTTTGGTGCATAGAACAAACTGTGAAACAAAACCGGCCTGCTCTCAATAGTACAACAACAGTGCTCTTATATAAACTTGCCTTTCCTCGCCATTTTACATAGTCAAAGATCAATACTGTTCATTCAGCCAACATTATTAAAGCCATTTATCAGCGACTTTTTTTTTGTTGCTAATAAAAAGGATTTTGCCGACAAAGTTATGTCATCTTCCGCTCACTTGGTAGCAGCGCAGATAATTAGCTTTGTTGTGTCCCCAACAATTGGGCCTTGTTTATGAACTTACATTTATTAAGTGAAAGTATTTGGAAACTGATGGTACATTGAAGTTCGGTTGCCATGGGCAATAATCATCCCAAAAAAGTCATGACCTCCCTGTTATGCAGCTAGTAACTAATTGAAATGATACAAATTACTCTGATTCTCTGTCTGCCAATTTAGAGGCTGGTTGTGGTCAAGGGTCAAATGAGCTCCTATTCATGAAACTATGTTTGAAGTGGCTGCTGCCATAGCAAGGGGTTTGGTGTGGACGCTGCGACTCCTCTGGACATTACCCCATACTGTGGAGGAGAGTGTTGCACAGATAGCAAAACAATAAGCCTACCAAGACTACCTTCGGCTGACACATCAAAAGCTTCTCCTTGTCAGTCATTTAGCAGCAGTTGCTACCAACCAGGACATGGTTTACTGGGTAGAAATAAGTGTTGCATTCATCCCCAAGGGCTACCTTATACATTTAACCGACGCTACAATGCCTCCTGAGGTAGTTCTAAGAAATCAAAGTATCACTCTGCTTGCACTCAGTTCACTAGAAAAAACAGAGACCTCCTTTTCTGTGAAACATAACAAGAGAAATTAAAATCCGATGAACTATCATCTGAGGTGTCATCCTCCAAAAACATTTATGATAATTCAACTATGTCTTAAAAGAATACAACATGTTTATCTCAGTAAATACGGGGACCTCGACACAAAAAAGTTAATAGTATAACGCAATTTTTGTCCTTTAGGAAATTCTAAGTGGTTCCAGGCAATGTTGCTCAAAGGCTTATTAAATATGTGCCAAATGTACTGGTTTACTGGGTGAACATTTGCAATGCCATTAAAGAGATTTCTTTCTTTGCGTAAGCTCCTACAGCTTTAACATGTCTAAATCTATTAAAAATGTGATAGAAGAAACCATGCTACATGAACAAGCCTGGCTCCTTGGATAATGAAGATTAACAGTTTCTGTGTTTCCACATTATTTGAAAGATTTACCATGTAGTTTGAGTCCAGTATGTTTCAGCAAACTTTTTTGTCAATACCAAATCTGTGCACCACCTTTTGAGGACAGATATGATTCTTACGGCTAGATTTGTCCCTTATCTAGCAACTTTTCTCTTTTCAGAAGATACCAGAAATAATTAACTATGCAACTACAGCTAGAGTAGCTCAGGATGATGCAAGCCAAGAAATACAAAGTCACAAGTGACATCATACATTATCTTATCAGGCACTCTCATCAGGCTGTCCTCCAGGCTTCATTCTCACCTCCTGTGCAATGAAGGAACAGATACGCCATCGATTCCCAGATATATCTGAAGGAGCTGCTAAAAACCACCAACAAATATATACTTAAACCAGTGGGGATGGAACTGGTCTCGGTCTGGATTCTGCTCTGATCTCCATAATACAAGACATGAGTGTGTTACAGTCACAGACATCCTAAGTGTCAACTGGTTGTGGCGAGGACTCCGGAACCCCCATGAGACCACAGAGCTCAGAGTGGGCTAATTTGCCATGTTTCTTGACAGAATTTTAATTTGCATTATGAATTTTAGGTTTTGGTTCTGTCACTTTCCCCGATTATGTCCTAGGAACTCCCATATACACTAACTGTGCTTAATAATATATCTTTTACACACAGTTTCCCTAAAATACGGCATAATTTTAAAATGGCTATCACTGATGCTCACGATCTAAGTAGTTGTCTACAGGTGTAGGTACAAGGCAGAGTGAAACAGAAAACAGTAATTCGTTTCCTAAGAAAATGATGTCTTTTTTCCTATCTACATCAGTGTTTTCTCCTGGCAAAATTCCTACTTCTTGTCAGGTAACAAAAAATGAAAAACATTCATTTTCAAATTAAATACATCAGTTTGGAAGTGTTGTTTTTTAACAAGACACTGTCATGCTTAGAGGAAAGTGGGCACCTGTCATGAAAAATATTCGTAGTAGAAAACCTAATTTTCCTTTAAACACAGAAAAAAATTGACCAGCCCTGTTACAGAAGTCTTTCAGTGCCATTCCATGTCAGCCCTGTCATTGTATCTCCTATTGTGAAGACAGTTAAGACCATGTCTTTGAAAATTTATTCTGGGGCTGCCCTTGTGGCCTATTGATTGTGCTCGCGCTTCGCGTGAGAGATCCGGGTTCAAGCAAGAGGGATGGCAAGGCAGACAGGCTGCTCTGAAGGGATGGGATGGTCCCCATGTGCTCCCACAGAAGCCATCCTGACTATCCGAAGGTTTTAAAGCGTATTTTAATCTCACCTTCTCCTAAACTTCCTGGAATGATGGTGTTGAAAGGTTTAAAGAGAGAAGAAAAATCTTTTTAAGCATTTGGAAAGGTACTGAGCACAATCCTTCTTGAAAAGAGGACCTTCTGGGCAGTAGCGCTGAGACAAGATGCGGAATGATCTGAAGAAGGCACAGCATTGCTGATTCCCCTTACCTGGGGGGTTTAAGAGGAATATTTGGACCTGATTCTTCAGTCTACCACAATAGGACTGCTAGAATCATCTTCATTATTTAGAAACTAAGTCCAAAAGAACAAAGCATCTATTTCTTTACTTTAAAACCTCTTTTAACTCCTTCTGCTCATAGCTGATTTCTGTTCTTAAGGACAATATTTGGCAAACAGCAGGCCTGCTTTTGCCCCCAGTGATACCAGTGTGAAGTGTCTGTCCATCTGATCACCTCAGTGGAGTTATTTCTAATTTGCACCATCATGAGAGATGATTCAAGCCAACCTGTCCACACTATAAGCTAATCATAGGAGTAATAAAAAAAACAGAGGCCTATGTTTTTCGTCACTGAACCTGCCATGAGTCAGCAGTAAAAGCAAGAGCAGACAGATTACAGCTCTGGAAGCAGAACATCATGTGCAAAAGACTCTCTCAAATAAAACCTTATCCTGCTGAAGTTACTTGGTCTCACTAAAGTCAGTGAATTTGCACAGACAAAATCTAAACCATACTTCGTAAGGCAGCACTTACAATTAAACAGTATATTGGCTTCCAACTCAAACGCAGTGCATTCTTTTCCATCTTATAACCATGTGCACAATAGTAGGGGCAATCTTTAGGTCTATATCCTCAAAGACACTTCACAGATGCTGTTTATCAGTGTATCATCTCCTCTAATGCCTCAGCTCTGCCAGCAGCATCACTGACTGCTTTGATTATGCAATACACACATTAAACATTGCCCAAACACATTTTAGCATGAGGGAACATAGCAGCTTAAAAGAAGGGGCAGTGGTTTGTTGAGTCAATGACATGCTTTCTTCCAAACGTCTAATGCAGTGCTAGGTGTTTAATCTGCATTTTAAAAAAGCCTATAAACATACATTTACACAATAAAACATAACCATCTGAAAGAGCCATTACAGCCAATTGTCCTTTGTGTCAACTAATTCCTTCCATTCCCTCCCAAAAGGGCTCAGCTGAGTCCCCCTTGGAGACCCTACTTCCAATAACAACAATTCCCTTCCTCCCCAAACCATCAAGCCCCCACCACATGGGCAGCTTCCCTCCTGGCCAGCCCTCTCCCATCCTGATCAAGCCTTCAGCCTCTGCTTTCCCCCTCTGAGGCACACAGAAGGGCTGGTATACGTCCCCAAGGTAAAAAGGTCCTAAATCTAAGTGTGCTGAGAGCTTTTACGGTCACTGTTCTGATCTGTACCCACCATGGATGGTGATCCATAAGATGATTTTTTTTCTCCTGTTTTGGTTGAGAAATCTGAACTTCAGAAAGTGTCAGGAGTCTCAAATCTACTGGCCAGATTTTCTCCCATCTCTTCCACAGACTAATATAAATCATTTAAAACATAAATCTAGGGCTGTGTTTGCCGGCTCCTCACCTCTCCTGCTGATCTCACTGATCTGCTCGTGGCGCGTACTGTTGTATTGCAAAGCTAGCCCAGAGAGCTGTCTCCCCATACAGTGCACGCCTTATGTTTATTTTCTTTGACTCCTATCGTAAGAAAGAAGGCATTACAATTCAAAGCACTAAGGACCAGATTCTTGTTGACTGACATTAAACACTGCCTTATTTCCCCAAAAGCCCGTTGCAATCAGTAGTTATTTATATTATAAGGTAAATCTCAGCATGGTTAAAGGCAATACAATCAGAGGCAGTTATATTTTTCGACATATGGAGGGTTGTATGACTTTCAGCTTCAGTGAATAAAAACAACCAAAGAAGGTAAAACAAAAAACCCAAAACTGCCATGAAGAAAAAATGGACATACAGATCTCCTCTGGAATATATCCTTTCATTTTGCAGGGGTATATTCCTGCTTTTCTTCCTCAAATCATTGTCCTCTTAACAAGCAGCAGACGCTTTGAAAAATCCAAAATCGTAACAGTTACACAACTCCTAGGACTGTTCAAAAGATGACAAACACATTTTTGAGTAATCATTGAAATACATGCATGTATTTTATGTGTAGATACGTATATACATATATATACATACAGACATAGTCAGCACACACACACACACACATATATATATACAGAGAGACATAGTCAGTATTTCAAAAAAAAAATCTGCTCTTTTCTAGCAGGGGGTTTTGGCACAACAGCCAGTCTTACAACACTTCTAAATGGAGCTCATTCTACCCTTGTTTTGTACAGGTTGGGTCACTGAGTGATTTAAAAGACTTTGGATGAAAAACCATCCTCAAACAGAACTAGGAAGTACCCCAGGATTTCTGCCCCGGCATGCAAGGCAGTGGGCTAGCCTCTGGGCAAAGCACGGATCCTTTCTGCCCTTCCTGACTTCAGTGCATCAGCTGGGAATGAAGGACCTTCAGGTTCACCTTCATGTTGCAGCAAAAGCAGCTACAGTCACCCGCAGGGCCGACTCCCGATCATATATCCCCAGGAGAGGTGAGAAGGATAGATGGCTGATGAATGTTTATATATTCCCTAGCTTTTTGCTTTTCAAGAATTTTCCCTTTTTAAAATCCATTTTTTATGGGTTAGATTGTTCACTAGTTCAAAAAAGGTTACTTAAACTATCATATACTGGGGCGAAATTAATTAATGCACTTGACTAAAATTCAATGAGAGCAGAAAACAGATACAAAATAAGAAAAATGGTATTAACTGAAACCCAATCCCATATCTCAACAAATAACAATGGACTGTTTATGCTGCATTACTCTTTTCTAATCTCCACATATTACTATAATTATTAACTACTAGTCCTAAAATCTATAGAGTTATCATTATTGTTATTATTATGAAACTCAATCTCATTTTCATGTCATAAAGATAAACCAAATCTCATTTCAATTAGTTGCAGCAGGAGGGAATGAACTTTAAACAGACATTTAATTTCTGAAAAAAAAATTAGGAAGTTCTTCATGGAAATGTTATGGCATTTTGAAACAGATTAATAGTTCGGTATGAACACATCCACCCTGCAGCTAAATGACGGCCGTACTGCGATCAGGAGACAGGTTAAATGAGCAAAATCAGTTGATACCACTGGTTTGGATCTAATCAAATAGTATTCATTTTTATGATTTTTTAGCTACATTATTTTTTCATCCTATGTGCTATCTGAAGTGTTACTGTGGGTTATCTGCTTTGTAATTGGGCTATATTTGTCTTTAATGCATTTGATTGGTAAAGAAGTACTGGGACCAACGGGGTACGTTGCATTCTGGTTCCTGTGACGAATGGTTTGAAATCACACTGTCCCCACTGAGCACATTCTTGGACACACCATGCTTCACAGAAGCAATCTCATGCATATTTTATCATCACTCGAGGGCAGGATCTAACCCACACTAGGGCAGCCTGCCTCCCCAACACACCCAGGCCCATCCCGTGCTGAGCTCAGGTGCTCAGTCTCATCAGTGCTGAGCTGGTTCAGGGTTGCACCATGAGGTTGCTCAATGACAGTTTGATCCATGATGCCCATGCATGTGACGAGGCTGAGAGAGAGTACACCATGAAGGGTGCAGTTCTGGGTCCTCTCAGCTGAGGAAAGGGAGTCCAACGCAGCGTAGTTTACTCACTAACTGAACCCACGGCTATGGATGTGGCTCTCCAGAAAGGCTCTCCACAGCACTCACCACTATGACGGACATTGCAATGGTGACAGAAGCCCTCAAGCCTTGGGAAATCCTAGCACTTGTGACATTGTCGACTACATTAGGTCTCAGACAGTGTCCTTTTTTACAGATACTTTTGCAAAGCTACGGGGCCTTCTCGACTTGCTGCCAAAAGTCTGCCCTCCGCTTTTCCCCCGCTGCATGATGAAGCACAGCAGCTGCGCTGAGCAGCTGTACCTGTGCCGTCCTCCCATGGAACATCCCCCCCTCCTGGTTAGCGCCTAGATGGCAGCTACGGGCCCGAGGAGACACCTCACCCCAGGCTTCTCCCCAGTGGCAGTTTACACGGTCATGTTTTTACCCTCTCCTAAAGAATGTTTAGACTTCAGAAACATGAAATGTTTGACACTGGGTCAAGACTAAAACATAGAAATAAAAAGACACCCTGTAGATGTCGGCAAGCATTTCACAGATCCTGTAGATACGAGTTGAAATCCAGACCCGCAAAGAAGTTTGTCTCTCTCCTTCCGCTACCCTCAGTTCTTTCATTCCTAGCACTCAGGCAGCAAAAAGCAGTGAGACACCCAGGAGGCAAGAGCCCTGGCTTGCAGAGCGGGGCACCATCGACCAGTATAGACCAGGACACGGAGAGCTGGTGAAAGTCTTGGCGTAACAGTTGACAGAAAGGAGAACAGGACCAGGGAATGCAGGACTGGAAGAAACTAGCAGGTAGGAAATTAGGAGGTGACTGATAATAGATTAAGAACTTTATTAGCTGAGATCATGAGGTTTAGAGAGAAACTGAGATTAAATTAGAGGAAATTCTCCACGTAAGGACAAAGAGCTGGGAAAAAGCAGAGCGGGGAAGGAGGGAGTAATGGGTGAGAAGCCAGAAATGTTTGGGAGAGGCAGGACTAATCCAAGGAGAAGACAGAAAGTAGAGAAGTGGATGGGACTGAAATGAGAGTCAGGGGAAAATACTGTGACTGTATCTTGAAACGTGAGGGGAATCCAGGCTTCTTGTATGTCAAAATTCCTCTACTCTCAGCAAGCATCTGTGAAATCCAGTGGCAAAGTAGGTCTCATTCCACTACTGTGCTGGTTCACACGTCAGCATGGCACCTTCTGTTATTAATCAATCCATTAACTCAAAATCCAAGTCACTCTGGTGAATCTAAAGATACCAGTTCTTCAGACAAACCAAAGCGGTAGCTATATGATGTTTCACACAAGATTTTTCCAGTCAGACCCAGTTTGCCTATTTAATAGCCCAGGAAATCACGCAGATAAAATCAACTTTAAAATGATAAACTCCAACACTCCCATTCAGGAATACCAGAATTAAGTTTGCTTCAAAGAACTCTAATTTAGCTCCCTTTTATATTACAGCACAGCATTTAGAGATAACATAATTAACATAATTATCTCCCATTTTTTTCTGCAGGACTCTCTCACTGCAAGGGCCCTTCATACCCTTTCAATGTAGGGTTGGGGGTGATTTTGGCTATAATATAAAATCAAGTGGCTTGTTTCCTTAAAGTAGATTAATCTTGAATTATGGCTATGTAATATCATTTTAGGTCTCTGGTTACTCAAGCAATACTCACAGAGTTGGCAGCAGAACAGTCTGTTGGCCAGACAACGGGATTCCCGCTTGCCCTTTCTTTGCTTTATATATATTAATACAATATATATTTAACAAAAATGAACATAAATTCATCAGATTATCTCTTATAAAATTGCAGGTAAGATCTAATAACAAAACATACAGCCAGGGTGACATCTATGATCACAAAGCAAACATGACTCCAAATTTCTCTTTTCTGCCTGATGCACTGATCACACCTCATGCAACAGTAACCTATAAAGAGCTTGGAAAACTTATTTTAGAGAAAAATAAAAAGTAGGTAGTAGCTAGTATGGCTAACAGCCAAATCACATGGTGAAGATTTTCAAAATGCACTCACAGTATCAGCACGCACCTTTAAAATTTACTTTTCAGAAAATGAGAACTTGGCACTTCATGGAAAAAAATGGGCTCCTTTTTGGACTGCTCCGAGTGGGCCTCCCACCTCTCTAGCCATTTTGATAAAGCTGGCCCACATCTTCCAACAGTCCTACTGTAGTTATGAGCATCTACTGCACCACTTCTTAAAATGAGTGAATGGGAGTGATTTTCTGAAAGCTTTTGCTCCAATTCAGTGAGATAATAGCAAGTCTGTAACTAAGGAAAACGTGGGGTTTAGCATATGAATCAGGTGGATCACCTGAGTCATTCAAATCACCAAGGCTTATTTGTTTGCTGTATCTCCTAATTGTTTCTGGAATCAGTTGAGTGCCTTCCCTCAACAACAAGTTTGCCTTATTAAGCTTATTCATGCAAGAGAGAGAGAGATTCTTGACACGCTCTGGATTGCTTCTGCTCCCATCTGTGCTAACCAGCAGTGACGAAAGTTTTACGGTGCTTACAAACCCCATAGCTGTAAGGCTCCCCAGTCACACCAGATAATGATTTATTAGAGTTGTTAAAATAAAATGGGAGAAGAAATTGTTATAGGTCCTGGAAACTACAGAAAATCACCATTTAAACCGCACTCAAATCTCAAAGGAAATAGGATTCACTTGAGAACAACAAAATACTGTGAGGTATGGTGCTCTGTCCACAGACAGTTCATATGCCACAGAGCGACTTCCCTTTGCAGAAGGACTTATTTTATACCTTAAAGAATATTATTGACGTTTTATGATATTGTTAATGGAATCTCCAGATCTGTAATAATAATGATAATTTGACATTATGCAGCATTTTCTATTTGAAGATTTATTTGGGATTCATCAGAAATACAGCCCCATACGGAGCAGCAGGAATCAGCTATTTAGCAGCATACTGTGATACCACAATAGTGTCAGCTATTCAGAAGGGAAGTGAAAAATGTATTTCACAGAGACCTCAGAAAGAATGCAGGAAGAGTGAATGTAATAATCCAGTTGTAGCCAAGATGCCAGGGCTATCTAAAATAAAATCAAAAGCTAGTCCCCCAGGTTTCCACGGCCATGGTTTCACATTTCAAGCTAGCACATGCTACCTGTACAGTATTTGTTTGTATTACTATAGGACATTAGGGCACTATAGTTGCAGAAAGGAAGGTACTGACTGCCTCTGAGTCAGTAACATCCCTTCTCCAATCACAGAGTTGAAGATTTTCAGTTATATCTGAAATGCTTTTGTTTAAGGAAAAAAAATTAGAATATTGTTATACTAAATAACTATTAACAATGTCTAGATTTCAATGCAATTTTTGTGATTCCCTCCTGAAAAGTTATTCTGCCAATAATGTCTACTGAATGTTTACCGGATGTTGGTGGTTCTCAAAACAAAGGCTTACATGTAAAAAAACCCCAACATAACACCCACAGATTCTGTTTGTGTGTCTCTTCTTGCTTATCCCTTCTGACCAGTACTCCTTTGCTTCCTCATTAAAGAATTGATTTCCACATACCAATGGGGGTTTATATATATATGTACATATACATATATAGAAATATATTTATGTGTATACACACAGACGCATATGTATGTATATAAAACCAACAGTCTTCATATTGATTATTTAGTACATGCTCCTCTTAAAGATGTAGAAGGAGGCAGAGAATCCAATTAATTTCTCTCAAGACTCACTTCTTGTGTACTGGCCACAGATTTACACCAGCTGCACAGGGTGAAACCAGTGATGTCCATAATAATCCCTTCAGAACAGAACCGTACTCTATGCCTTGCTTTGACAGTTGCTGCCCAAGCACTGACTAGCCTCCGTATTTACAGTCCTGCAGAGCTGTGAAGGAAATGTGCTGAGCCTGGACTAGCTTTCGGTACAAAGCTGAAAGGTCTTGCTGAGTGTGCCCCAAAGGAACCCCTCTGAAGGCAGAGGGACCTCACCTTGAGCTGTGAGGCTTTGCTCTAAAGAGCTTTGCCCTTTTTCCTGTAGTGATGCACAATCCATCTGTGCGACAACAGTGTTTTGTAAAGCGGCAGAACGAAATGAAATGTTCTGAGAAGGGTCATAGCAAAAAAATCCACCAATAGGAATGTTCTTGGAGTTCTTCTATTACTTCTCTGCATTTCAGGGAGGGGTTTTCTATTAATATCTTTCCTCCTGATCTCCTTCCAGACTGGTCTTCATATTTTCAACCTCCATTCTCTTTATTTTAGGGCCCTCTCCAACAGTTTATAAATGTCACCATTTGTCATGTATAAATTCATTTTTAGAACAGGCTAAAACCTTCCAAATTTCACTTGCTGCAGTTCAATGATCTTCCCAATTTTAGAGCAACAAATACTTTGTTGTCTCTAATACTCCCTCTTCATAATGTCTGACCGTGCATCTTACAGAACATGAGCTATCCCTTCACTTCAAGAACAGCCCGGCATATGGAATCGCAACACATTTGGTTTGGAATAAATATAGCCTTCAGGCAGCACTGTATGAGCAGTATAAATACTAACCAGCCGGTCCCTGTGACATCCTGAGACCAGGTCATTTTCTTTGCATTGTATAGAAGGGAAGAGTGAGTATGTTCGTTATGAGGGTAACTTACCATGGTACCACGATGCTGTAGCTGGTCTAGGTAGCAGCTGCACTTCCCCACTCCCTCAACACCCACTGGAGATTATTGCCCCCTTAGAGTGGCCAACACAACTGTTCAGGTAGCCGTTGGTTAGTCCAGATCTGTCAAATGATTTGGCTTAGCTTAAAGAGTTTTAGTACAAGGTTCTTTGAAGCGGGATCACTTCTGACTGAGCTGGGTTAATGACTCATTACACCAGCAGTTGTGCTGTCATAGCTGAAGGCTGATAACCTGCAGGGGAAGCAGACATCCTAACCCAGGTCAGTTGCATTTGTAGCAGCCCTTCTGACCCTGAGATGACTTATATAAATTCATATAAATTCAGATCCAGTGATTCTTATAAATATAGCAAAGCCTTGAACCTATCCCAAGAGATTCTAACACAAACACTGTTGCTGGCTGCAAGGTTAAGTTAGTATTAGAGGGACAACCACACATGACTAGTCATTCACACCTATTCTGGCTTGGTGAGATTTATGTTACATAAAAACATTACCATAGAGATAACAGTAAGATACTACACCTGTACCAAGGGTAACAACAGTAAATCAATGTAACATACTTGTGTGTGTATTTTACAAAGCTGACAGGGAATATTTAAGCATGAAGCATGAGAGAATAGAAGGCTAAGAAGAGTTTTTGCCTCAGACTATAATAACATTTTCGGTTTTCAGATCTCCTTGATTGTCTTTTGTGACCCTTTTGATGGCTGAGAAATTCTGTGCTGTACCTTGCTGCCTCTCACAAATATGGCAATAGCTCCCTCGTAACTGGGGCCTACTCTCCAAGTTCTTAACTGAAGTCAGTAGGAATTTGTTCATGGACATCGTGTTTGGAGCTACAGACAGGTTACAAGCTGACATTTGGTATCCAGGCCCTTAATGGAAAAAATAATCCCATATCTCAGAGAGGCAGATCAATAACAACCCTGAGCTTCGTTTTGCTCCTCTTCATGTGACTTTGTCTTTTACTTCAGTAGACGCTAGATCACCAACAGAAGTCAAATAAAAACAATAAATCCACTGCAGTTTCACCTTATAATTTTACTAGAAAAGAACCACGTCATGAAAAAGATAATGGCACAGCTGACTCCAGACTGACAACATAGGAATAAAGCCAGAAATGGGTTTGGCCCTTAGTCTCTTGCTAGTATTATTATTTATTGGCATTATAAAGCCACTTAGAAGACATGGCTGAGCAGAGAACTAAGCATGGAAAGTGCTGAACATACATGTAGCAACAGCCTGTCTGCTCCCCAGAGTTCACCATCAAAGCAGGCAACTGAAATGCAAAATACATGTTTTTTCCAATATCATGCCTGGAGCTAACAGAGGACAAATGAAGGTGCACAGCTTGCACAGAAGGTCTAAAGGCAGAGCCTGAGTTCAGCTGGAGGATGTCCTCCTAGCGAGGATGCAAGCTGCCTTGTGCCCATGCACATGAGGGTCAGCTGTCCAGAGGATGCTTGTAAAGGGAAAGGTGGAACACAACGTGCTCATGACTGCTCTAGAGGCCAAGATGGAAACAAACAAACAAACAATAAATCTATCACTCCTGCCGGTGACTTCCTCTATCACTTGCAGGCCAGTGACTTCTCTTTTCTTTCTTGGCCAGCTAATTCAACAGTGACCAGCTTTCCCATTACTGTACTGAAATCCCATTCAGACTGGGAATTTGGTAACTGTAGGAAGAGCGTACAGTCCTGTACTTCAGAAAAGGCTTGGGAAAAGTTCCCACCTCTCTGTGATATTCTACTGCCAGGAATGAAAGATATAAACAGCACATTAAATAAAACAGAACGATTTTGCTAAAAAAGTGTGCATGAGGTGAAGCAGACCAAAATCAGGACCAACCAAGCACCAGCATCCTCTGCATTGCCTTGAAAACATCACCTGGTATACAGGTGCTACAGTAGGTTCACTTCTATTTCTAGTCTCTGGCACACATAGTTATTATACCCATCTAGGCCAAATGGGCCTATGTATCTAAACACCTGTACGTATGATGTAACACCTGGCTTTAGGAGGCTGCTCTTCCACAGCAGAGCTGGAATCTGGTACTGCTTCCTCATTTTTTTTTTTCAAACTTTTTTACATGACAAGAGCCTTCAGAATGAGGAATAAGAGTAAGTGGGGTGGAGTGGGGATGAATTGAATTAATCCAGTTACTGTGGATTTCCTTGGTAGCACACTGCGAGGGGGCAGCACTCACAGCAGAGGGTCAGCCTGGCTAGACTTAATGTTACTTTGTTGGCTGCATGTCTGCTAGGTCATGAGCATTCACCCTGCTGGGGGTCCAATGGCAGATAAAACACACATTCATTGAGGTGGGTCTTTTTTTCATTCAAGTGACCAGTTACTTTTTTGCGGTTCCCTCTTCCCACTCCTCTTCTTCCCTCTGTTCCTTCAGATCTGTTTCTTATCATCTGACATACATCTTCTTAAGGCCACCTATCTTTACCATGTAGAACTGTTTCCTCTACCGACCCTTGCATATAGAATCATAGAATCATAGAATTGTTCTGGTTGGAAGAGACCTCCAAGATCATCGGGTCCAACCATTAACCTATCACTACCAAGTCCCCCACTAAATCATATCCCTTAGGGCCTCATCTAAATGCCTTTTGAATACCCCCAGAGATGGGGACTCCACCACCTCCCTGGGCAGCCCGTTCCAATGCCCGACAACCCTTTCGGTGAAGAAGAATATGTCAAACAGTGAGTCAAGCAGACACCCTTGTTATTTCCCCACAGATGCCCACCGGGAGTTATAACCTCCGAAGCTCAGGTCCTTAGTAAGTAAAAAGTTAGGTCTTCTCTGTCCTCTCCCTTCCTCCCAAATTGCAAGTAATCTATAAAATATGGCACATCATAGAACAACGTTCTCCAGTCTTCATTACTCACCATCAATATGCTAATGCCATTCAATACCCATCTGCAGTCACGACTAGGAAAATGTCAGCAATGTGAAAGCAAAGGTAGCTTCACCAGCAATTTCCATCTTTCCATCCAATTTTCTCACTTTTTCCACCCTTCAGTTGTATCACATCTGCCCAGCAGTGCTTGTCCTAGATCCTGCCAGGCCATTGTATTACTCAGACCAAAAAGCTATGTACTATTATTCATGTATGCAGTGGTTAGGCAAGAGAAATTGCTGTTTTACAGTAATAGATATTTGAGTATCTGTTTGATACAGTTTAAATTATATCTGCATAAGATTTAACATAAGTTTCACAAGAAAATTGTGTGATTAAAGATAAATTGATTATTAAGAGTAAGTTTATCGATGTGTAGTAAGTATCCCTGTTAAATTTAAAAACATTCTTAATAGTCCTTTGGTATCTAATTATCCTATAACAACTCTTATTAAATTTAAATCAAATCAACAGCTGAGATGCATAATTTAAACCAATTGCAATGAAAAAACCAGCCCAATTAAACAAACAAACAAACAAAAAAAGGTCAAACAAAATCCAAAACCAAATCACTTTGAATTAACAGCTGTTCACTAAGATTTCGACTGAAATAAAACGGTCTCAGTTGCTCAATTGTTACAGTTACCGGGGTTCTTGTATGTTGCAGATGCCTGATTCAGCCACCCTTTGGCAAGTATGTAATTCACTGTGTTCCCTCTGTCTTCAAAAGTCATCTCTGATGGGCTATTTGTTAGCAATAAAAATATCAACTTATTTCTTCAGCTTCATCTGAGGCTGGAAAACTCCACAGTTGAAAAGGAAAGAAAGAGTGCTAGGCAGCCTCAAAAACAACAACAACAACAACAAAAACCCAAACAACATTACAATAAGCTCAGAAAGTCTTTTTCATCCTTTTTTTCTTCCACCTATCCTCCGAACCTTCTCCTAGAGTCCTGCAAAAATGGGACGTTCTGATACCCAGAATAACCCTCATCTATTTATATGGCGTACACTGTCTCGATTACCCACAGAACTCTTTCAAAAGCAATGCTGGAGGGCAAAGTGCACCAGTCTACTCTGTGCATGGTACTAGACAGGCGATAGGGACCCTGCCATGAGCAGGGTATGGTAACACAGTGATGTGCTACGGGATCTGTCTATACCATTTGTCGTGTGCCAGCCAAGCTGGTGTTTGTCACAACAGCACATCCCTATATCTTAAAACACAAGGCCACCCATAGCCAGATTCAGCATAAAATAAAATCAGTGCACAAAACCTAAGCGGAACAATGGCTGTGCAATTCTCAGGTGAGAAATCGTTCCACCCAAATGGACCATGAATGTAAACACTGACTAACGAGAGTGGTACAGATTGGGCCGTTAAAAGCAAGGCAGAGATGAATGGAAATGTCTGAGCAGGAACATAAAACAGACCAACTTCTGCCACTAAGTAGGAGTGGGAGTATAATAGTCCTTGTTATAGAGTTGCTGGCAGTGATGTTATTGTTAAGGCTGAAAAAGACATTACATTCCAAATCTCTCTTTTCACTTGTAAAACAGTAAGATTTTGAGGTTGATCCTTCACTTCAAAGGTAGCTACTGCAACTGCTTAACAAAGGAGAAACATGAGATGGATGAGAAGAAAAAAATCAAATGGGCTACAAAATGTTATACAGACTGCAGACCCAGCTGAGGGTGAGATTTCAGTTCCACTGAAGTTCAGAGTTTTGGTCTTTTGCAGGCACCACGATTTACCCCACCTCAGTAAGCCAATACAGAAATAGCTAGAGAATAACCCAATTACAGCAAAGATCACAGCCAGGAAAATACACATTTCAGCAGAGGACAGATGAGATGACAGCCAATTCCAGACAAAATGGAAAGGAGGTGAAACTGTAAGGACTGATGTCTATAATCTCAAGACTGGAAATGGAAGCCTGGTGATTAGAGTAAAGCAGATGTTCAGTTTTATCAGTACTAGTTTTAGAAAATAAACATACACAAACATGTCTACAAAGATCCTTGACTCCTAATTTTTTTTTTTGTTTTATACAGAGGTATACAGAAAAACAGATTTGAGAAAAATGGGGAGGATTTTTTTCTGTCTGTTTTGAAGAAGCTTAAGATTTCTTTATTATTTTATCCATCAACAAAAAGTTTTGATTCATTGATTCTGTTTGTGAATTCCAAAAGGCTAATTCATGGCTTGGTTTAAGAACACTGGTTGGTTCCTAAAAATTCCTGACTGCTTCCACTGGGCTTCTCAGGACTCAGGCTGAGAGCCATTCAGAGGAAAGGGAGAGAAGGGACTCATGGTAGACCTGAGCAAAGGATTTTGAAGTTGGAACATTTGTCTTTGTTATGATCAGAAATGAAACCTGAAATTTTCAATGAGGGAAAATTTGTACAACGTGGGAAATAGTTTCAGTGCAAAACTGAAACAATAATTCTAACATGGCCTTTTAGAATTTGACCTTTTTATCTCTTAACAACATTTAAATATAATACAGAATTTGAATATTTAAAATGAAAAGTAATTTCAACATTTGAAATTTCCACTTTTTGCTCTGAAAATGTCAAAACAGGATCTTTCAACTTTCTGGGAACTTTTTTCCCTCCCATTTTCACTTGAAAATGAGAACTTTCAGCTTGTGCTACTCATTTACATGAGTCACTGGGACAACTGGCTGTCAGCAGAAAGGGGAAAGCTGATGGACTACACCATGACCTGTGATATCAAGCCCAACCATTCACTTCCTATTGCCACTACCCAATACAGTTTATTTTTGATAGATTGTGGAGGAAGAGGAGTCTTGGCTTGGTTGCATTTCTTAAGTAACTACTTTGTGACTTTGTTACAGAGACATATGCAATCTACACCCTAATCTGTGGCAAAGTCTATGGAGTGGCACAAGAAAATGCTTGGATAAGAAAACAAGCAGAGCTTTCAGTGTCTTCAGTACTTTCATCAAAGATAATAATCAGTTGTTTGGTGCTGCCTCCAGTGTTTCATGTCCTGAGAACGCTGCAGTTGCAAGGAACTTCTACCGTATGGTACGAGCAATCTATGGTTTTTTATAGCTTGCGTACTCTGAGCCAGTCTGAAGCAGGCACATGTTAACTATGGGTGACGTGGCTTGCACACTTTGCAGAGCTCTTCACATTGTAGGTGCCAGTAACTGAGTGTGAAACCTTGTGAGTTCTGCTGAATCATGCTGGAACGGTTTAAAGATATGTTAAAGATATTTTTGTTATTCACATGATTATGCAAGTATTTTAGGCTGAAAACTGACTGTCAGCTGTTCATGGGGGAGAAATAGTGATGATAATCTTTTCAACTGCTTTGACTAAATCCAAATGGGACTGTGAATCGGAAGTCTCAACCCACGGAGTTACCCTGATGTGAAACCGGAGCGAGAGAAATCAATTTATCCCATGCTCAAAGACCTTTTGTCCAGTTCTGCATTGGAACTCTGAGATGCTACATTTGCACCTCAATCCAGCCATGCCTCGTGGACGACTGCTGGCCAACGGCGTGGTCTCGATTTCTCTTCCTCTAAAATGGAGCTAATAATTCTACCCACATTTACAGATCATTTTGAGATGTCTGAGTGAAGAGAATTACTGAACAACTAAAAGTTATTATGTATCATGCATGTGTTTGCCCATAAATAATAAATTCGTGAAGCAGACATAAGAACAGAAGTTCCCACTATCGTCTACCTTTATAACAAATTCATAAGCAATAGCGTTGTACATGATTTCTCAGCTGTTCCTTTTTGAATGATAGGTTTCACTCTAGATCCAAATCTACCTCTCTCCTTATCTAGGTTATATGGATTTTATTATTTTTAATATTTCAGAATGGAAACACTGATTTGTGAAGCCAAAGTTTTAAAAAAATATTTTGTCTTGTTTGTTTCTAATTCTTTATGCTATTATTTTTCTGATGGTCGTTATTTAGAGCTCTTGTCCTGCTTACAGTCCAGGAAGTTGCCAAACCTAATCTATACTGCTCACTGATGCCTGATAGTCTGTCAGCATTATCAACAGCCCAGTTGCCAGACTCTGTCCGTGTCTGGTGCTTTGGCGGTGGTGGGTCTGCTGTACCCAGTCCCAGGTTTGGCCAGCTGAAATGGCTGGTTGGGCTGATTTTCCTGCCTCTGTGCATCCTACCAGGGTTTTACACTGGAAATAAATTGTCACAGGGAGAATATTTAAATTCAGGAAACAAAATGTTCCCACTAATTCAATGTAGCCATCTCCTGCCTACTAAAAGTTATGAGTTATGTGTGAAGTAAAAAACCTCTCTGCTGCATGAGATAATGAGAAAACGGGAATTCTTTATTCATTGTACTTGTCCCTCTGCACATAACATTTGTATATCATGCCAGGACTAACCTGTGTCACTGCACTTATAGCCACAGACCAGACTAAATGCCTGCCCTTCACTGTTTTTACGTCATGATTCATATACTCTCCCTGCTCTTTCTGACTGCCTGCAATTACTTGTGACAAATGATTCTTCAGTGTACTGTCTGCTTTACCTTTTCAAAATGTTTCCATGGTTCACAGATAAGTCAGCTAGTGTACACTGTACTGTCTTGTGGGAAGTAAATCCCAGGACACGCAGAGGAACAGGTTCCACACCATTTTACTGGCAGAACTGCAGACGTCCACCTCACTCAGCTGCAGCACACGTACTCTGGAGCGGCCATGCCAGCAGTGCTGGGGCTCCTCGGTTACCGTGGTATGGAGATCCCAAAGGAACAGATTGCTATTTACAGCCAAATGCTCCTAAGAATGTGAGTCTTTGTTTCCAAAGGAGGTTGCTATCGTCTATAACAAAATACCTGGTCAACATAAAATCATTAATTTGATATCTCCCATGAAAGAACGCCCAGCTGAATGACCCCGTCGCTGCTCCCATTGGTATGCTTGTTAACCACACATACATCTGGGGGTGAATGCTGCCTTGATGTAAACCTGTGAAAATCCAAGGGGCCTGATTCCGCCTTCAGTTACAGTGGTGAATATCAGGGCAGCTCCACTGACCTCAGGGGATATAAGTGCCAAGAGACTCAATCCATTGCCTCCTCCTGGTTGCACAGGGAATGAATTAGCATTCTGGCTTATGATTGCCTCCCTGCAATACAAAGATCCTACTCATATAATGAGTTTCATGCAATTATCTGTTCTCTGCCAACACAGTGGATCAAAATATGACAAGCACACATACGGTGTTTTTTCATGGAAAATGATCTTCCATTTGAAAGTGAAACTTGTGAAGAAAATAGCTAGCAAGGCTTCCTTCTTCGAACATCTTCCTTTTCTAGTTGATGCACTGCAGATTTCATTTAAGACATTTTTGTGGCACTGATGGCCTTTTTTATTGACCGTAAGTTGCTCTCTCTTATTCCAGACTTTTTTTCTTTAATAAATACATTTTTTTTAATTGCAAAATGCTTCAGTGTTTGGAACTGTACAAGAAATGTTGCAGTGAATGGATTCATTGTAACAGCTGTGAACTGGCAACAGCTTTAATAATGCTGGATTTTCTACTCAAATTATTCTCCTCTTGCCCTCTATCAAAGTCTGCTTAGGTATGTACACATCCCTTCTCATTACAGTAACTTTGCTCAGCAAATCACAGAAACAGGATTCATACTGCTAGGCTACAAACGTTTATTCTGGCCTCTTCCGTACATACTCCTCTGCATTAGGTGAAGCAGGAGTGATGACATTGTTAAAACGCTTCTTCCAGGTAACCCCTCTGCCTGGCTCTGTACTCTCTCTCCTCCTTGCTTCCCCTCTCTGCTTCTGAGGATTAACTCACCTCTAAGCTGGATCTGATACTGCCACTGTTGTGAAGGTGTTAGGAGTGAAAGATACTGTGACATTCCTGGCTGCTCGTACTGCCCGCCTCCAACATATTTCATGTTCACATGTGGTCCTTGGCCTGCCTATGCTCATGCCCATCTGTTTGGGAGGCACTGTGCCTGCCTGCAAGTTGGTCGGGTCTTTGGCCAGACACCGAGGGGTTTACATGGGCAGGCAACATAACGCTGCAAATGACATCTGTTCTGCAGGAAGTCGTCCTTTGCGGGAACGGTGGTGTCGCACACCCCCTTCCACTTGATTACACCTGTTGGTCACCGTGTGCCGAAGCAGGGAAGCAACGCGGAGCAGGACAGGAAGTGGCTGGTCACAGGCACTTGTGCCAGCCCCAGGGAGAGACTAGAAAGCAAGAGAGGCTTGTGAGGTCCCATGCTGTTGCCACGCTGCGTGGCACTGGAAAGGATTACCCTTCTTGTACTCCATTTACAGAACCCGATTTTCTGGACACCCTCTTGCAAAACAGATGCAAAATGCTACCATCTGCTCATTGCTCCCATGGCCGTGCAAGATGCAAAGAAGTGACAAAAATGCCTGCATGGGCAAGCAGTCTCCATCCAACCCAAAGGGAGACACACGGTTGTACCATACAAAGGAAGCCATGCAGAAGGGCCGTTGTCACGGCAGGTCTTGTTTGTAGTGCAGACAACCATTTTCAGTTCTGAAATATTCACACAATCCCTGGCACCTTAACCAAATAAATGTACTTCACTGAACCCCTATAAGCACAGCCTTTTTGGATGTGGCTGGTCCTGGAAGAGAGCAAGAGTCCCCTGCCAGGCCTCAGAATTACTTATGCAGTGGGAACAAGTGAGGCAAACCAAAAACCACATAGTAGTCATGCTGATGTGGTATCAGGCTTCTGCCTGGGCTCCAGACCCAAGCACCAGCCAGCCAGCAACTCTGTGCTGTGGTTGCTACATATGGTAAAACCTGGGTGATCTTCCCTTCGCTGATTTTGTTGGCAAGATAATAATCAGTGTGGGCATGTCTTCCCACGCTCCAGACGCACCTTCAGTTTGCCATTTAGATGTACCCAGCAGGGCCACCAAGCTTCAAAAACACATCCCCACACCTGTGCTTTTGGCTGGAGAGAAAAAAAGAGAAAAAAAAAAAAGCTTCTGTGGGAGAAAAGCCCTACAGTGAATCCACAGCACAAAATGTGGGAAACCAATGTTCTCCTAAATGCTTTCCGGTCTGGTCACCGGTATCACTGCTTCTGCTTTACCGTTGCCCACAGTGCACATTCACCCTGGCGCCAGCTAAGCCAACTGCTGCTGCAGTCACAGCTGACCGTGCTGCCTCTGACACAAATCCCAACCAGAAACAGAGGAGCTGGCATGGCAAATCCGCACAGGACAGCAGCACTGCTCAAGTTATTTGTTTTTATGGACAGGGACACTGAACCCAGACTCTGAATTGTCAAGTCCCTCTCAAAATGCAGAATGCTACGCTAAAAAAAGAAAAAGAAAAGCAATTCAGAGAGAAGAAAAGGATGGAAATATCTATCATTCAACAACACTGACAAAAAGCAAACCCTGGCAGCAGCCTCCTATGCAATGCCTTGTTTATGCCAATGTTGGTTGCAGCTCCTGTTCGGATCAGAAGCACAACAAATTGTCTGTTTCTCTGAATCCAGCAGGCTCTGATAGCTAGTGACCACACTGACAGAGCCTATTGCCCGCATTTGAATGGGACCGATGAATAGTAGAAACAGCCACACTTGAAGACATACAAGATTGTTTTTATAAATCCAAGACTGTATTTACAAGTTCCAGCTTTTAAGGCCAAGGTATTTTATTTACTTTGCTGTTTTTTTAATGGTGAAAAAGCATGAGAGCAATCCATCTGTCTGAACTGGAAGCTTCTTATAAATAAACAACAATAAAAAACAACACGTGGAATTCATTTTGCGCACTTCTGTTTTGTCTGAGTCCCCCCCAGAATCTAAATCAACAAGAGATCAGACCGCAGTTTGTGAGTAAATTTCTTTCAGCTGAAACAAACAAAAATAGACAAAGATAACCATCCTCCTTATACTTTATGCACAGTAATGCAAGTTATTTTCCACTCCATTTAGACTTTTCACCTTCCTTTCATTTACCCTGTTTTTTACAGTTCAATAAATATTTTTCCAAGCTCCACTTGCCAAACAAAAGAGTTTAGCTTCAGTGTTACTCCTCTGACAAATATCCTTATGGTGTTGCACATGTGAGCCATTGATAAACAAATTAAAATTCTGTCCCAGCTCAGAGCTCAGCTGGCCCATTTCATCTTGCGGTATGGGTTTGTAAAGGTCTGGGTGTCTGTCATCCTCCCCTAACCTTGTCTTTGTCAAAGGGATACAAAAGCCTGCACGCTCGGGGCCTTACGATACTGATTAGTGTGAGTGACAAAGTGGAGTAGCAAGTCCACTCAGCCCTTCATAATAAATCTATCAAAGAGTAATAGAATTCCATCAATTCTGCATCATCCCCGAGGGTCGCTGTGCTGGGATGGAAAGTGTGTTCCGCTGGGATTGTACAACTGTTATTATTCAATTACACTCTTTTCTTCCTAGTTAAAGACCATGATATCATTATCACTTAATGAATACATATAATTGGATCTGGACTCTATGTTTGGCTGATGAATACCACTCACTATTCATTCAGTCTCAGCTCATCTTCTGACCATTTATTATAGACTTTTGGCTGAAAACCATGATGACAAAGGGAATTTGAAATTAGCTGAGATTTCATTCAATGCTCAGTTAGACACAAAGGCAAAATACAATTCTGACGCATAAATGAGGCTGAGACCACACGGAGAAGTTTTGCCTAAGTTAATAGCTGTTGATTTCTACATAAACACATTGAGGTAAGTGCAAAGATATTTTTCAAGACCATCTCATAACTTTGTAAGCAAGCAGAGATTTTCTCCCTCTCTTCCCCAAACTGGAAAAAAAAAAAATTGACTCAAAGGTAAATACTAGGTCTTTTAAGTTGGTACTTTAATTCCCAACTTAGGCAAAATATTAGCTTTAAAGATGTCATCTGAGGCCATTATGATCTTTAACTCAGCCCTGCTAAGCCAAACACCATTTTATGATTAAATAACATTTAAATCTGACAAAGCAAAAGTGCTTTCTATACAGTATATTTATTACACCTAATATCGAGACCATCATTAAGTTTCATCAAACAGTGTGCCCCCAAAGGAAACTGGCCCTCCTATTCATATTGTTGGGAGTAAATGTAGCATACCTCCTTTGGATCACTGGTGAACAGGCCACCTCATTAATCCTAGTTAGTAGATGCTGCTGGGCATGTGGAGCAGCCAAATCCAGATGCTACCCACAGAGCCTCTCCAGGCAGTTAGGGAATCACAGAGTACCACCTCAAGCCCTCCATACATCACTTCAAATTAAATTTACATTAAGTGCTACTCCATCAGAGCCGAGAGAAGCTGACATCTTTGGAAAATGCAGATGATAATCCATTAAATCCTATTATATACATGTCTTCTAATTTTACTTAAGCTCATGCATACCAAAGTGTGAGTTTGTGTTAAAAATTAAAGACCCTTTTACTAGAACAAAAGACTTTATGAACTGTTGACTTTGGGAGGGTTTATTACAGGATCAGGCTATTCTGTCAAGACAAGTAGACTTTTTTTTCCTGTAAAATTTCTGGTTAATCATTTGTTCCCGGGATCTTTTTTCAAATGCACAATGTGTCTTTGCTATTTCCATCTCAAACTCTTTGTTCTCTCAAATAGAAGTGCAGCCTCTTTAACTTAATCAAATGTTATGAATGAAACAGTGGGACACATATTGTCTCCTTTTGCAATTAAGAAAATATTTGCTGGCAGCTTCCAAACTGGCAACAGTAAGAAGATGCTATAAAATCATCACAGTGAAAAAGCTAAGGATTTAATTGCCCTATTACCACATATGTTAATCCCTTTATATTTTCATAGTCCTTAGTCACAGTTACTTTTACTTTGATGAGTCTCTTCTAATTTCATAGCAATGATCTTATTATTTTTCATTCAAGGTTCTTAAAATTTTATATTTAACTACTGTATTTGCTGTTTGTGTTTCTGTCTGATTTACTTTTCTGCAAGACCTAAACTAAAACAGAAAAGACACAGATTTCAGAAAAAGGTAATAATTATTTCAGCTATTAGGCAGAGTATATTATAAGAAAACATGTCAAGAAATAAAATACACACACAGACATATACACACAATTAATTTAAAAGCTATTTATCAAACTTCTTAAATTTTAATCACAGTTTGGATTTCAGGCTTAGATTTGCTTTAACTTTCAAATCATTTCTTTCCAAGTGTTTCACTGTATGTCTGCTTTACAGTACATGTAGTACGTATGTGTTAGTTTTTAACTATTGTCATTCTTCGGCAATTGAAAAAGTGATGGGGCAGATTGTCATCTAGCATAAGTAAGTGTAGTACCATAAAATTCAAGTGAGTTAATAAGATGAACTGAAGTTTTTCAATGGCATATTTCTGATTGATGCAAGCTAAGGATGTTTCCCTATATTATCTTCTACCACAGAAAACAGAAGTAGCCTATGTCTACAGTCTGGGTTGTTCCATTTCATCTATCCAGTCTGGGCAATACCTACATGAGCTGGTACTACCTTTTGTACGACTCCAGATGCTGTGGCAATAGGCAACAACATACTTTGCACTGACAGGTTAGCTCACTAAAGCTTTAGCGCAGCACACATTCTAATTTTGCAGTACTTTTTTAATATTACCGATACTGGCTTTGAACAAGACTCATGGAGGACAGATACTGAAATGAACACACACAATTTGGAGGTGGCTATCAAAATACACACAGCCAGTTTATTTGTCCCTAGGAGAGGTGTTAGCTGCTCTCACAAGCCCCGACCCACCAGCCTGCCTGAAGAGTGGGCCAGGAGTTGTACCAAGGCTCCCTTACCGAGTACCAAGTATGACGTATGACAAATAAAAAAGAAGTGATGTAACCGATAATTAAAACTGGAGAGTTTAGTTTGATCTTCTTGATAAACAGGGATTTATGCTACTCCCATTAAAACTAGTAGGATCTGCTTCCATAAATTCCCATTCATCAGGATTATAACATTATCCAAATTATTGCTCTATAATATACTTACACCCTATGATTTCAGAAGCTTGCCATCATATATGGGGCAGTGCCCCTCCGAGCAGTGAGGGGATCTGGTATAAAGGGCTATGGCAGAATGCAGAATTGCAGTTATTGTGGTCTTTATAAATAACTACAAAAGTTGTTGCTGTTACACCATTAGGAAGCATTTCTGAAGAGGTATTTTTGAATAGTGAAACTGGATACATCCTAGATTGGGTTCTTTTGAGTCCTCTTCAAATGGCCATTAACATGGACACACATGATCCGCCTAAAACATCAGTTTTTATTTAAACTTCTACACTGTATTTTGAGGATAATGCTATTTGGGATAGGGTAAGTATAGCTGGCTGTTTTCTGTATGTTACAAAACATCTTCACCACCCTACAGAGAAATGAGTCTATCAATCAGCCTGGAACTAAGTAGCTATTTCCTTTACCTCTGGACATCCCTAGCTCCATTTTTAATGCGACATTCCATTAGGAAAATATCATAGAACTTCTATCATTTCAATTTTCTTATTTCATTTTTAACAAAGGGACATAAGTTGTTATATATTTGCATCTGATGGGTCAAATTTTGTTTTCAGAATCACCAGTAACCAGTGACTGAATTGGATGATTCAAAAAACAAAATTGATCTTAACTACTAGGTTATACTTAGAATTAAAAGGAGTCTCTGAAAGATGGTGCTGAGTACATAAACAAAGCAACATGCTGAAATTCATATTAAAAGCTATGGAGCACAATGCAGGGTCATCCGCTTTCTTTCCGTATTTTAGACTGCCTTTTCCAGGGACTAAAGAGGAATCAGCCAGCCATGAGCAGAGTAGCAGACAAAATCCTAGGCTCTGCTGCGGAATTCACAACCCAATCTCCACAGCTGATTTCCCCCAGAACATAACAGAGAGACTTTAAGAGATTTTCAGAATCTGATATCTGAAATGTCTCTGAAAAAGCATCAGGCCTATCAAAAAAGCCATACGCAAAACAATAAACATGTTTTTGACAGTATCCATGAGGAATGGTCTGCTGAGGGAACGCCAAGTACAACCAAAACTTACCTAAATCTGGTGCCACCCCTGCACCTAAAAGAGAGGCTTCAAAACCAAAATGGCTAAAAGAATCCTTGGGAAGAGACAGTATTGCCACCAATGAAAAACATTCCTGGTATAGCCCTGCTGACAGGTATGAATCTTGCCATAACAGGGAGTTCCCCAAAAATGAAAGAATTTTCAACTTAATCCTTCTAGAAAGAACAGCCATAATCTGAGGGCTCAGCTGAACAACCCAAGGCTGGGTTACCACAGCTTTCCACCTGGCCTGCAGGACCTCCTCAGCTGTATTCCTTGTTCACAGTAGATGCAATACAACGTCACATAATTTAGCTAATTATTTGGGCCAAGTAAGTCACCTTAGTTTCCATTTGCCACATGGCATGGATCTGCCTCATGATTGAATACAGCTCAGTTCCTGATGCTCAGTGTCTGTACGTTGTGAGTCCAGGAGCTGAGAGCTCAGGGCAGCTTGTGATGGCCAAAGTGGCCTTACATCGTGATCTGTGGGGCAGGGAATATCTTTCTGCTCTGTGCTTGCTTCACACCTAGCAAAATAGCTCATGTTAGAGGCTCTTCCTCATTTCTTTCCAGCTTGCCACCAGTTTATACAACCGTCTGCCAACTCGTTCTCTTTCTGTGACTTCCGAGGAGGAGCTGAGTATTATTATTTACATGCAGCACCACTTAGAGATTAAGCCGTCGCAGAGGTCCCAGTGCGCTAGACATGGTACATACATACGAAGAGCAAGAGGTAGCCCTTGCCCTCAATAACTTACAGTCCAAATAAACAAGACAGACAGAAGGTCAGAGAGGAAACAGAGGCACAAAGAAGTGACGTGATTTGCCTGCAGTCACCTAGTAGATGATTGGCAGAGTCAGGATTAGACTAATAGATCACTGAATCAATCCACTGACTAAACATACGGCTTCCCATTATTTCTTGGGAGGCAAACCAGGAAGAATGATCTCACTCGGCTAAGAGCCATAATAAAAATAACAGCAGTACTGAGGGCAAGTTCAGAGCTTTCTACATGATGTGCTGTGGATCAATCGGTGGAGAGGCTGCTCTCTCCACCGCCATATTTTGAATTGTCTTCACGGCAGGAATGATGGAAGACCGAGGAATGGCTGACAGTACTGAATAAAACTCCATGTAAATTCCCCTTATGAACACCTGATCAGTATTTATATGGGCATAAAGGGTTATTTATTTCCCTGTCTCCATGAATGATTTACATGCTACTCTCCATTTTTATAACGCACCCGCTCGGGCTTGAGGAGGAATGTACTCTGACTGGCTCTTTTTCCAAAGAAACGATTTGACACAGAGCTGGAGCCAGGATGCTGGGTGGGGGTGGGAACATTTCAAGTGGTTTTAACTGTCTTTCACGGTAGCCATTTTCCTCCTTCCTTTCCACTTTTGACCCTTCTTTTTTTTCCTCCTGCCACTGAGTTTCATCTTCCCATAAGTCTCTATAGTCTCCAAACTCCTTTGCTCATTCTGTAGGTAGAATACCCCATTTTTATGTGACATCTTTTAAGGATAAGATTCAGGAAAGAAACTGCAGAAGTTTTAACTATAATCACTCAGTGAATGAGACTGCAGTGCCTAGGAGGTCCCTCCAGTTCTTTAGCTCTCACTCTAACTCAAGCTGTGCCAGTATCGCCTCCAAGGGTTTTCCTACCCGAGGGCCTGGGTTAGATTTTTGAGAACTCGGTAGTTCCACACCAAACTGAGCCTCAGAATTTGAGAATGATGCGTTCTGAATCTAGATCCAGTTTTGTGGTTTATAAAGGGTAAAATCAAAGTTTGGATCAATTCCTGATATAGAGTTTACAGTTCAGCCAAATCTTAGTATTTTTCCTGAGCTTGTTTCCTTCTCCCCATCAAATGTGCACCTTAATAGTATAAAAAGAACTTGAACAGATGTACTAAGGAATATTACAGATAGATTTTATATGGGACTTCTAAGGCACTTGGCCTTCAAATTCGAGGCAGATGAGTGGGAGTTCAGCTTGAGGGAGCACATTTTTTTCCTGGATACAGTCAAATGAAGCACTGAATACCTCACTTCCAGTAATACCAACTACAATGGATGCAATCCCACTCAGCTGAATTTGATAGCTGGAACGGACACAGTAAATATGTTTACAAAGTGTTGGACTAAGATTCATCACTTAAACTTCTAAGAAAATCCTTTTAAACAGGTCACCTTTTACAAACCTGTGGCTCTACAACTTATTCTCTGACCCTTCATATTCAGCCCCCAACACCTTAAGAAAATACGGCTACATTGTCTTCATTAGGACTTCTACTGGATTCATCCAGAATGGAGTTTGCTAATGTTTTCCATCAGTCCACGTTTCTGTAGTTGCATTGCAGTATTAGATTATTTTCAGAGCAAGAGAGTCATGCTTGTAAAATGCATACAGTGATGAAAAAAAGAAAACTAAGGAAATTAAAATATATCGCTATATATCAGATAGAAATGTATTGTGTACAGTACCTGTGTTGTCAGCTTTCCTTGGTCTGCCATTCAAACACTTCCGATATCAAAACACCTTGAAAGGAAGACATTAGGATCAGCACCAAAGCAAAAACATCAGCACAAATTCGAGGTTGTGCACCACCTAAAACAAGGAAAACAGTGTTAAGCCCTTGTTACCTGGGTCCCTGGTTGTGCAAACATTAGACCAACTTCCTGTGAAGTCAGAGTAGCCCCAAAGGCTACTCCCACTCATAGCAGCCTCTTCCAAATTTTTAAAAGCTATTCTACAGTCCTGACTCTCCAGCAGACCAACTGCAATAGTTTCGTCACAGCATAAAGCCCTGGGCAGGAGTTTGAAGTGGTGGACAGCCGATCTTAGTCTATAACAAGTTGGTATCATTTCTGAGGAGGGGGAATCTCCCCTCACACCTGTGTGCCTCACTCTGTCTAGCCACCAGACAGTCAGCCACCCTCTTAGTTAAATCTCAGTGCAGCTCACAGCCTACCCCAGCACAGGGCAGATACCTGAGGAACACCTCTGCCGGGCACCATATGAACCTATCTGTACAGCCAGGCTCTATTTACACCTCCTTTAGCATTGGCTAAAACAGGGTGGGCAAACCAACCTGGAAATAGCAGGCCATGCCAGGCTCTCCCCACAGCGGCCCTTCGGCACCCAAGATGGCGCCAGCGCCGCCTCAGCGCCCCTCAGCAGGCTCCCTCAGGGGGAGGCAGCCAGGCTGCCTGGAAGTACCCGATTGGTCAGGAACATAGGTCCTCACACGGGATTGGTCAGGAGCAGACAGATGGCAGCCTGGGATTGGCTGCAATGGAAGTGCTTTCCCGCTTCCCTGCTGTCACTCACAGCAGCATGAGGGACTTGGGGCAGGGGGCTGAGGATCAGGGACAGGGAATGGGGACAGGGATGGGGTCATCCAGCACCTCCTCTGTCACTGGCTTCTTTGCCATCCCTGTCCTGGGACCAGTCTGACTGTGTGCTGAGGCAGAAATAATTCGGGGTAACGTTCTTTGGGATGGGACCTCCGCTGCCCAGATTGTTCCTTCAGGCAGGCAGACATGGCATCCCGCCTCATCTGGGTCTATGCCATCTCCTCAAGGCTTTATCCCATTAAATTCAGTGGAGCTGAGCTACTCCCTCACGGACAGCCCAGTTACTGCGGCTGCAGTAATGCTCCGGGCCGTCTGGATCAGCTGCTCTGGCTCTGGGGTTTTCAATGGCCACAACAAACGGGCCAAACCCACAAGTGGCGCGATCCCACGCTCTGCGTTTCCTGATGGGGCGAAGCAGCGCAGGTCCACTGACTTCGGTAAAAGCAGTGCCGTTCGTGTCACTGTAGACAGCCATCACTGGTAATTTTGGTCATGCTAGCAGGGGAATTTTCAAATGAACAAAATTAAGAGACTGCAAGCGGAAGAAATTGCAAATAGTCCCCCCTGTTGGAAGGAGGAGTGCTGCTCCTATGAGATTTTATTGTTAGCTTTATGTCAACAGCTTAAATTACCATAACAAAAGTAAGGCCAAAATTCATGCAGGCAAAGAAGTGAGTGACCTTCTCTGAAATCTTTCGCATAGGTACGACAATGTTTCTGCCTTCCCCGGGCTTCCTCAGCATGTGTTTGGTTGGTCCGCTTCCCTCGGTGACCTGATTTTACTAACATTTTCTCACAAAACAAAGAAGAAATTATCATAAACAAAGATTACGTTTATTTTAACACTAAGCTTTTCACCAACATTTAACCTTTATGGGGAATCAAATTATTTTTTTCCATGACTAAGAAAAATCTAGTGATACATAATTAAAATAACAAAGAAGAGTCCCATTCTATACAAGTGTAATTATGTTCGTGTGGTATCACTGTAATTGAAACACAGAAGATGCTTCAGTCTGTATTAAAAGAGAATTTCTTTCAGTGGGTTTCCTGAAGCTCATTAGATATTCCCTGGCCTATTCTCCTAAGTAATTAGATTTTAACAGGATTTTCAACAGATCAGAGCAATCTCTGTGGGTGCCAATAGGAGACTCTCCCTCTGGCCTTACCAGCAGGGCAGCATGGATAACATCCAGGCTGGGAGTTAATAGGACAATTACTGGCCTCTTTTAAATGAGTTACATTAATGCACTTAAGCTAAACGGCTCTGCATATGATTAAATATTAACATCTGCAAAATATGAAATCATGATATGCAATCAAGTTTTGTTGTTTTAATTTCCCAAATGCCGGATTTCAGTGGTGTATGTAAATGTGCATTGGATAGTGTATGTTAAACTTTCAAAACACAGATCAACACTATTTGCGAATGGTTCTTCTGGAGCTACTTAGTTAAACATCTTAAAATAGCACAAGGCAAGAGGAAATTATCGAAAAATATATAAAAACAAGAAAAGGAGAAAAAAACCCAACCTTCATTTTGAATGCTTCAAAGTGAGCCAGTTCACGATTTCCATTGCAAATGACAAAAATCAAAATTTTAAATTCAGTGCCTCGATACCTAACGGTTTTCCAGCAGGAATAGGAAAAAGAACAGGAACCAGCTGAAATTTTAAATGGCATGACCAGAGTGGGTGCATGCTGAAGTGGATAATGTTTTTAAAAGACAGTTCTGTATGGGTTGCCTAAGGCTTCTTTGCATTATATGAAAAATTATGGGTTTATTTCTTCACATTCTGCACAGTGCACATCACATTAATAGAGTTTTGAATGCCCACACATACGCTCATGTGTGTGCGCGCACACACACGTATACGTATGGACATATATACAGAGAGAGGGATGTTTTATTTAGTAAGAAATTTTGTCACCACTCGTTCAAAGGATTGAGTGATCAGGCCGGGACATACCTCTCATTTCTAAAATAGTAAACTGGGACTTGATGGAGTCTACTCGAAAGTTCATTCCTGCTGAGGAAACTATGCGAGTACTAACTTAACTTGCATTGCCATGCATGACCGGGGGAGAGGGGGCTGTGAGCTCTATGACCATATGACTAAGATTTGTCCCACATTACATTTATTTGTTGTTCTGCATATCTCATCCACTCACCAGACCCTGTGCCCTGTCCATGCTAACCCTGACCTCTACTTACGCGTCTGCTGCCCGAGTAAGGCCTCTCTGCAAGTCAACTCGGTTACCCTGGCACGCTCCTGCCCTCTGCAATGCACTCACAAAACCATCTGACAAGATAAGTAAATAGGGCTTTTATGCAGGCTGGAAACACACTCACTTTGCAACAAGGAGACAGGCTGTGACTGATAGTTGTCCGTTATTTCCCCAAATTCTTGCTGTGTGGAAGGATTTCTTTTTGTTGCTAAGAGTTTCTCCTGTCAAACCCTCTAAATATTCCTTGGATTTCAAGAGCAGCAAGGACTGCAGAGCACAGAGGCATTTCTACAGCTCCATCTTAGGCTCCAAAAGTTAATAATATCAGCAATAGGAAGCACATTCTTTCCAAAGGAGCCTACAAATATGAAATAATTACTCACTGCAAGCCTGCTCTATGGCAGAGAAATATTACTACTGTCGTTCAGCTGAGAAACTAGAGCAGAGATTAAGACCCAAATCCTTCAGTATCTACATCCCAGTGAAATCAAATATAAGGATCTGGTCTGAAAATGTTAGTCCAGTGCCCCAGAAGTTGGTAGGGAGCTGGGATGAAAATTAATTCCTGGCGTTCAACTGGGATTTTGATCCAGCAGAAAGTGTCTTGTGCTTGACCAAGTCCATGGAGTCTAAAGGAGGACTAAGAGTCCAGTCGCAAACTCTTATTTCCTCCCATGGCGCAAATTTACCCTTCATCATAACTACCAAGCACTGTGTGATGGAATTTAATTTGGGGTACTGTGCAGTGATGTCTCTAGGTAATAGAAACAGCTACTCCTGCTGGGTAGTGAGGGCTGGCAACAGAGCATTTATCAGTTGCCTCAATTTGAAATAAATGCAGAACTACTTCTCTTTAGGAAAAAAATGAATTTCTATCCTCTTTCTTTGCCCAAATTCCCCAGACTTTCTGACCAGTTCTAGCCATGCCACGGTCTGAACACACGCCCCAGCCACGGTGCATGCTTCCAAGAGAGGGAACTCACCCCGGCTGCCTCGGGTGACGGCGCTGAGCTGTCGCCATCTGCTCTCTGGAAACACTGCCATGAGAGCTGGCCACGCCATAGCAGCCTCCTCACAAATCTGATGGAGAGACACAAATGTTCACGTGGTGCAGGAGCTAATGATGGCAGCCCTTGGAACCAAGATGGAAAATATTAGTGTAACAGCATGACGGGAATGGAAAACAAAAGAGAAAAAGCAGGGCAAAACAGAGACAGAAAATTGGAATATGAAACTCAGCAAACATGGAGATGTTTTAGCCAACGATGCTACTATTAGTAACACGCAGGCTTGTGATCGCCCAGGAGTTAACCCAGGCAGGCTCCCATGAAAAGCGTTATTATGAATACCATGAAAAGTGAGGCAGATCAGTGCCTACAGTTAAGCTTGTCTGACACTTCCCATTGTATAAATCTGCTTTCCGTTGCCCGCATCTTTGCCAGCCTTTACCCATTTGAGATGAAATGTCCCGTGATCACTGTCTGCCTCAAGCTGGCTTATCTTGCTACATTTCAGAAGGAAAAAAAAAAGGAAAAAAAAAAAAGGAGAGGATTCACATCTTCCTTAAAACAAGGACAATTTTGCCCACATTAAAAGGAATCTCACGACCATCTCATTGAGATCTCACTTCAGTATGGTTTGTACTTAAAATTTGGCTGCAAGACTTCCGTTGCTTTTGGGAACGAATTCTCAAGTCTTCCCACAAAAACTGTCTGGATTTGGTCAAGTTAAAAAAAAAAAAAAACAAAACTCACTAAAGGTTTTAGGGTTTGCCAACTACATCCTCCGAAGACTCTGTCTTCTGCACATAGCACATTGCTTCTCCTCACAGCTCCCATCAACCAGGCAACTAAGAGCCCATCAGGGCAAGCAAGAGAAGAGCAGCCCACAGCTCTGGCACTTGAGCAGGACTTCTAGGCTCCCTCCTGCTTCAGGCCGCTCTCCCTGCTGCGTGCTCAGCTCTTCCCCGACAACATCCCAACAGCACAGACCAGGAAAACATAACCCTGGTGCAGAGGAGACAAGAATCAGACCTGGCAGTAAGGAGGCAAATGCAGGAACCTGGGACAGGGAGACAGACGTCAGGGACTAGGGCTGGAAGAGACAAGGATTTTCGAGTAGGAGGAAAGGGAGAACTACAGCTAGAGAAGGCAGAGAGGAGCTCCAGACTTTGGGAAGTGGGCAGAGCGTACACACATGTTCACGTGGGCTTCAGAAGCAATCACACACTGTTTGCCACAGGGTGCACTGCACGAATGGGTTGTTGTCTCTAAGTTTGTACTTCTTTTGTTGCAGAAGCTGGAATCATGCAGTTGGAGACTCTCTCTCTATTCGGGCATACGACAGAGACAAATTAAAGTGACAAGAATAGCCCTAAATCAGGCCTCTTCTAACTTTGGCATACTTGGATTGGCACCTTAGCGCTTCCCTCAAGTAATTTTTGGGTGCATTCATCTAGTCCTGTAAAGCGAGCTCAGTGCTTCTCTGGGCTCAGGACACCACGGGGCCTCGCTCAGCAGAGCCCACATCAAATAAGCATGGTGGCAGGACAGGGTTTAGGCAGGAGAAAGTGCCAAACGGTTTACGGAGACATTGATGCTGAACGGCTTTGCAAAAACAGGAAGATACTGTAAGGGTTTGATGTGAGGGGGTCACACAACAGCTCCCCGTTTGCACCTTGCATCAGTACATCGAATTCAGCTGCACCCCACCCCATCTCTTAGGTTTGTCTCTAATATTCCAGCTAGAAATACCTGACTAGTGAGTTCGGCGTTTGCCAGCACTGAGCAAAACTTGTCACAGGATATTTGGTTCATGAAGGTTGAGCCTCAGACCTGGGAGGACATTTGCTCTATCATGCATGTAGGGACATTCGTACATCCACCATAGGGCTCAGAGCTGTGCTGCATCTGGACACGGCAGGTAAAGGAGGAGGGTCCTTGCACCCTGGGGGGACCTCTCTGCCCCCCAAAGCCAGCTGTCACGAGGGAACACATCTGGGTGCACATTACAGCTTCACAAGAAAAGTCGCTGATTCCTTTTGTGATCTGGACCAGTGTGGCTTTTACAGTACTATAAGGGTGCTTTTATGAGATTCACCCCGTGCAATGTGAAGGTTTTTATTAAAAACACGCCTTCCTCTCTGTCATTTATGATAAATAATGTTTATTGATGTTCACTTCCTTCAGTGAAATAAAGTGTCAAACAGCACGTCGGTATTTGCCAATTTTCTTTTCACATTTCATGTTATGTGCTTTTTATGTTACATGCCTGATTAAAAATTTAAACATTGTCACCGTCAGTGCTAAAATACGTTGCCAGAGCATCTCTAATTATGCTTCCTTGTCTGCTCTGAGCGGGGACTGACATTTCTGGGTCAAGATCTGGTTGTTGATATGCAGCAGAGGAAGTATCCAATAGCCACTTGCTGAAAAATAGCTCCTTCTCTCTCGCACAATTACGGTACACAATGCAGAGCAGGTACCGGGGGACACTGCTCATGCCATGGTAATTCCTGCCTCAAGAGGCCTTATCCACTTTCTGCACATCATTTTGGTTTGCAGTTGATTAACCCAAAATAAAAACAGAGCCGACAAAGTCCTGGAGAGCGAACCCCTCTCGCGGAGCTGTGCCGGCAGGGGAGGCGGGCAGGGGTCCCAGCCGGCTCCCAGCACCGCCCTCGCCGAAGCAGCAGCCTCAGCCTTGGCCTTGCAGGAAGGCGATGACCTGAGCTTCGCCTCAGGCCCAAACTTTGTTCGTCCTCCTGGACACGCTGGCTGTGTGCTCGAGCTCCCCGCAGCAGGAGATGCCGGGGGTACCCATTTTAGACAAGCCTTGGGACATATTATCCCCTTTTGGAGGAGGTCTTGCTGTTTGTGCACGGTGCAGGGGTGAGCACGGTTCCTTCAGCAGATCTTTCCATTGACTTTTTCACGAGAAAGTGAAAATGTGAAGTCGTCTTCAGGTTTTTTTTCCTCTATAGACACATCCAAACTGACAGACCCACTTCCACTTGGTTAGCAAACATTTAGGAACAGGCTTTTCAGCAAGAGTTTCTTAAGCACACCACATGCGTTTGATTTTATATTTTTGACAGTTTGCTTTTCGAGTACATTTTCTGACATACACAGGAACCCCGGCTGGTCTGCAAAAATCCACCTGAGTATGCTAAGCTGTGGAGCGGGGCATCTAACAACACAACTGACCTCCAGGAGGAGCCTTTGTACATATAAAAATGCCAACAGTGATATACGCTGTTGGAAATATGGCTGTTAAAAAAACCTTACAATATTTGCTGCATTTGTTTGCAATGGTAGCGCACGAAATATAGTTAAAACGAGCTAGGTTTTTCCAGGGAATCAATATTCAAAAAATTCAGCTGTTCTCCTTGGGAGCTGATGGTTGATGAACAGTTATGAAATCCAGCCATAATTTACTGTGAATGTTCAAATTAGTTAAAAGGTGGTATTATATATGGCTCAATGTTTCATCAGTACTTTAAAGAGTGTCCTTATTTGACCCATTAAACACACATTGTATGAAGATTGATATGTTCCAAGATATTGTAAAAATCCTTCCCTGTTGTTGCCAGAATTTTCTTGCATCGTTATTTGCTCTCAGAAAGTATTACCATTTTTCTTTCAGAAAGAAGAAGAGAATAAGAAAAATCTGAAATGAGGCTCCAAATTTTAAAAAAGCCATTGAAATTCTAGAGGCTTTACTCAACTTCCCATCATCTTCTGAAAACATTAGAATTAATTTATATATCATTTTACATATAACATCCTTAATTTGTGACCACCAGCTATGTGGCCCTGACTAGCACAGAAGCATCAAAGGAAAAATGTATATGGCTAAAGGGAATTTGCAAACAGTTGCAGGACCAACTACGATTGCTGGAATTAGCTCTGCTGAACCTGGCTTTAAGTGCAAAAAATAACAATACCAGCAAAACAGAGTCAATTTTGTGGCCTTCGGTATCAAAAATACGAATTTAGGTAGCCTTTTCCCTTTAAACATGATACATTATCGTATGTAACATTTCTAGTGTACATAGCACCAACTTGCCAAAGGACCTGTTGGATTTCTGGACCTAAGTGATGCATCCACCTCTTACGGAAGAAAAGGCACCCTGCCAATGTGCTGCTATATTTGGATGGTTGTACAGTTTGTTGAAATTTTTAACCAAACTTCACATATTGCCCAGTAAGTGATCTAGTTAGCTAAAGAAATATGTTCCTGCCACTTCCCATTACTATTTAATTTGCGTGATTTTGCTGGAATCAGGATTTGGTCTTTTATTAGTGGTATCCTGTCTAATTAATACCACATGCTCGGGACACTGATGGCTGATATACCTGAAAGTAAGGCTCAAATACAGGGTTAGGATTGTAAAAAGTTATCGAGAGCAACCACTTGGGCTTTTCCGTCTTATCTGTAGTTGATAGTGTGGTTTACCAAAAGAGCGGGGTGTTTCTGCCGTCTCGTAACCGAGCTGCAAAAGGGGCAGCAGGACGGAGAGGACTCACCAGCGAGAAGTGTCTGTGCAGGAGCACACGTTTCAGAGCTTCTGCAGAAGCTCAGGTTGGATCTCCAGAAAAGCCTCAGATTGTCTCTACGCAGACCTGAGTATGGTCCCGATGCCCCCGCGAGACTGAACGGTTATTGCTCTTGAGGACCCTGAGAGGCAGACCCCAGAAGACGGGGAACAGGCAGTCTCGCAGCCCTGTTCCCCACAACGCAACCACCGCAGTGACAAACAAAAACTGCAGGGCCAGCAGTGGCATTTTTTTAAAAAAACATTGGTTTTAGTGCTTCAGTTGGGTATAAAAAATCCACAGAAACGCAGAAATTCAAATGTACAGAGTGCTTCAGCAACAGCTCCTACGAGGAGCGTAGCCCACGTTGCGTCGCATGGCCAGACTCAGGAGCTGGGCACTGGCTGTCTCTGCGGCATCAGGCTCGAGGCGTTTGTGGAAATCATGTCCAAGACCCTGAGATCTGGCTCTGAACTCAGAAACCTGTTATCGCTAATGAGGATGGGAGTCATTTTGCAATAGCTGTAATAAACATTTGTTCAAACAAAAAGAAAAGTGAGATTAGAAAACATGCAATATGTCTCGGCATTAATGGAAAACCTATTTGTGCCATCTATTTGGGAAAAATTATTGAAGAACAGTTCATCCATGTGAAAATATTAGCACTGTAATTCTGTCAAGGTCAGTGAGACCTAGAGATTTGCTGAGAAATCACCTTCATTTCACCAGGTAAATAAAGAACTCGTTTTTCAAAGAAGCCTATTGAAGAAGGCACTCCATAGCAACAGTTAAATTATGAATACAGCACATATGTTCCATATCATATCATTTACAGCACACTTTAGCATAGACATAATGCTTAGTAACAAACTACAATACCATTCACAAAATGCATTTAAATAGCATAATTTAGTTCATTAAATTCAGTCATTTACAGTAAATCAAAATTATCACAGGAATTGAAGAGAGTACACAGTTGTTTGTTTGAATAGTTAAGCTAGGGAAGTCAATTCCTTTTTGAAGGTCAAGGACACAGTTGTTTCCATTTTCTGTTGTAAAAAAGATACAGCCTGTGTCATAAGATAATTTAGTATCATCTGAATGTGATCAAGTCCTTTCCCCCTGCTTGTTCCGTATTATGTAACTGGCACGCCTAGAATATATCTAAGTCAAGAAAACGCTTTACGTATAATGTTATCAAATTAGACTTCTTGTTCTTTTACAGACTGAATGGATGTGATTCTGGGTTTTTAAAAGGATTTAGTCTTGCAAATCTGCAGCCTATTACTTGGAAGCAAAGATGTATGTTTTCCCCTAGTCCAGCCATCAATTGCTTGGCCTGTGGAAATATTATTATAAAAGAAAAGTGGATTTTTTGGAGCCTTTCTAAGAGATACATTCTGGCTTTTGCCATTGGAGGTGCAGCGTGTGTCTGTGTGTGTGTGTGTGGTGCTGGCGAGGAGGTCGGTGCAGAAATGACTTTGCAGCACAGACCGACTGCACAGGGAGCTCAGGATGAATCACCGAATCCCTCTAGGGAACTCCTGAGGTTTAAACCTTCCTGTGATTTCTTGGACGTCAAAGGGAGGAAGGCAACACGGCAGGGCATGGTGCGTCCATGCGCTCCTGCTCGTAGGAGGGGAGACCAGCCCTGCCACACTCTGCACCACCCAGGAGCCCAAAATCATCCCAGGGCACCCTGGCCAGGCAACTCAGCTTATTTGGCTCTGATGAGAGATATAGCCCCTTCCTAACGGCTCTGCTGCAGGGATGGAGGTGAGGGCAGGACCAGGAATTTGGTCTCTATGGAATATAAAGTCAGGGAGGACTGGGAGGATCCCTCGGTGTCTTCTCACATCACAGGCACAGACAATCCTGCCTTCATTCTTGTTTGAACTCCAGCATCACTTTCAGAGAAATGAACAATCCTAATTTTAAAATGGCCAGCAAAAAACCCAAGCCACTGGGCCTCTTGTTGAAGTGTTCCACACACTTAAAAAACGTGCACTGATTTTCCCTCTGAATTTGCCTGGCTGCTTCTTGCACTTCACTGTTGTCTTGCCTGATTGATTGATATAGATTGAAAAGACCATGACAAAAGTTCTGTTGTTCTTGTGGAGACTTATCCTCAAGTCTTCCTAACCTGCTCTGGGCTGAGCTCAGTGGAGTCCTTTACCCTAGGGCATGGCTTTCCGTCCCTGTAAACCGTTCCTGCCATCAGAATCACCTACAGAAAGCAAGAGCCCTCTGCAAGGTCTTCTCTCCCTTGCAAAATGTTGGCCGCAATGGAGATGCCTCCATTGCATCCATGAGTGAAATGCCAACTCTTTTCTGACCACCTGGAGGGGAAAATGAATGAATAAGTTATGGTTTCCCACGAGCAGACTGTCCGAGCACCTTAAAAGTGCTAATTAATTAAGCCTCGTACCACCCTGGTGAAAGAGGGAAGGTTTTTTTTCTTTTTTTTAATGATTGCACAGTGTGGTGCCATGTATAACTATAGGAGTTGAGCCTTAAATGAGCTAGTTTGGGCACTGACGGCAGCCTAGCTGCAGCAGCACAAAGGCTGGGCACCTTTCCCCCATCTCTCCTTCTTAGCTCAGCCTGCATGAGGTCCCTCTGCCACAACCGGTCTCCTGCGAGGACCCAGATGGGCACGGAGCAGTGCTGGTACGGGAAGGGCGAACGCCCACATCCCCACTCCCACTCTCCAGCTCTGCCCCAGCAGACACGCCATGCACAGGCACGTCTGGGAACGGGGTGAACTGGGAGAAGGGAGCAATCAGCTACAGGCAGGTCCGTTCTGGAGTCCCAAGGAGCACACACTGCCCTACTTGCCAGGACCACATGGGCTACCCAAAACAGATCCAGGTTACATATGCCAATAATTCAGTCCTGACACGTCTCCTCGAGGCTACACAAACATCAAATAAACTATTTGCAAGGGGTCAAATGAGACATCTCAAACAGGAGCTGAGAAAGCATTTGGTTTCTTATCCAAATGAGCCGATAGTACCGACCCCACATGTCTTGTCAGAGCTGCCCTCTTCTGAACAGGGCTCCACAGCAGGTCTGGGAATTGGGCAGTAGCAGCCTCCCAGCACAACAGCTGTCTTGGAGGCAGTAACATCTTAAACTGCCCCAAAGTGTTTGCTTGGAGCTCTCCCCATCCCCACTCACATCGAGCACCATGGGAGCCCCTCGGAGCAGTCCCTGTTCTGCGTGGGGCACACGAGCAGCACAGTAACCATCCCTTGGCAGCCGAGGGCTGACCCTGCTTCGACGGAGCTCTGTGAAACACCCCAGGGAGAGCCTGGGAAGAGCTAGGCAAGCAGCCAGCCGCGTACAGGGAGGGACAATTAGGGCCCAAACAGAAATGAATTATGCTAGAGAGAGCAAATTGCTTGTTGACACTGCTGCACAACAAAGCGGGAGAAGGAGAAAATGTTCTTAAGACAAATAACCTTCTCCATCTTCCCAGGCACAGGGGGAAAAGCCATGAGCAGGCACAAAGGACACAGATGGCAGTTCGAATCCTTTGTAACACACACTGCCGTCACAGCTGTCCTGGGACTGCGAGGGAACGGACCTGTTACAGATTACCCTGGGCAGTGAGGAAGCACCAAGAGGGCTCACCAGAATAAAAGTGCCAAAGTTTTCAAAGGACAGAGCTGTGAGCCAAGGGTGAGGGCTACGGAAATGTGTCTGGGTGCAGCTGGAGCCTCCTCTCCTTGCCGGAGTCCTGGAGCGCTGCAAGGACCAGCCTTGCGGGGCTGGTGCCCGGGGAGCAGGGTGCCGGTGAATAGCCAGGAGGGATGGAGTCACCGAGGCTCTTTCCCAACTTTTTAGATTTTCAGCCAACATCTGGAAGAGAAGACTGTTAGCAGTTTATTCCAGGCTGGGAAACTAAGTTTCAGACCTCTGCAAACCAACTTGGTGGAGGCTGGGAAGGAAATTGCACTGCCGCCAGGGTTTGTGGAGTTGTCATTTGTAATGACCGTCGCCAGGGAAGCCCACAGCAGAGCAGAGCTCACCTGGGAAGGTGCAAGACTTGCTTACATGCATGAAAGCCACACATGCAACAGCAGACCCCAGCTAGGAACAAGCACGTACAAAAGGAGTTTCCAATATTTCCCGCCTCCACCTGCAGAAAAGGATAGTAAATTTGCCCCAGTTCAATCCTACAGCAGTCGTTTCCCCATTGGGACGGCGTGTGTGACCATGTCCTGTGCGCAAACCAGGCCAGCGGACACAAAGTGGCCTGTTTTACAGCATCAGTAGCTTGGATTACTGTGCCTATCTCGTTTGGATGCCAAAAATGAATTTTAGCTGCAGCCTGCACTGCAGGGACCAGGGCTGAGTTACGAGGATCTGTAACGGGATGCTTGAAATGTAAACGCCCAGGTTTGTGTCACTTGGGCGCAGATATCAGACATCAAAGTCACTAAGAAAGAAAGACGCATTCCCTGTCTTACACTGTCTCCCTTCTTCAGGCAAGCACGGGATATAGCTGTTCAGCAGTAACAAAAGCATTAACCTAGGACTGGTTTTAGCACTGATTTTACTGCAAGAAAAGTTGGGTTGATTATAACCCCCCTTTCCTGCTCTGGAGTATTTCCTATGCAGCACTTTTCTGAAATAGATTTAAATCTTTTCACAGGAAAGGCAGAATCTTTACTTGTTTTATAGACGTGGAAACTGAGGCACAAGAAAAAAACAGTTACTTGTTCCCGGAGAGCTGCAGCCCAGGGAAACTCTGGCTTCCAGGCTCCCAGTCTTCTGCTAACTGGTCTGGAAATTGCACAAAATCATTAACTCATCCTTGAAATTTTTTCATGATAGATTGTAACTATTCAGTCTGTCATCTCCAGAGCCTGCCTCTCTCAGGAATTATAACTATGTACCTGAGGGCTGCCACTACGGAATAGCAGAGGGATACATCACATCTGCTGCCAGGCAATCCTTAACGTGGCTGTGTTTGATTGCTGCCGGGTGTTATCGGTACCAGTACTTGTACCGTTCTTACTTGAACGCTACAATGCTAATTTGGCACCAAAACTGCGTTTAAGACTTCACAGTGCGACTGGAAAGCAATGAGCTCAAGAGGAAAATTCCAGCCTCACTTTGAGGTAATTATAAATCTTTTCTCTCCCATTCAGACACTATATTAAGGCTGCTGCATTGGCCCAGAATTTTATCTTTAATTTCCACTTTTCTTCTTTGCATGGGCTTCAGCCAGTCTTTGAGAGGAGGGGGGGTCATAGCTGAGCACTGACAAAGGGCCTTATTCACAAACCAGCAGCAGCCCCATTTGCGACTTCCCCCGGCACCCCGGAAGCAACTATGCCATGACAGGAGATACTTGCACATCAGACGAACTCCAGATTTCCCCTGCAGCGACCATTTCCTGATAAGGCCACATCTGCACTTCCAGGCACCATGCTGCCTCCGATGCGGGCTCGCACGCTCCTCTTGTCAAGCTCAGAGACCTTAGGCAGAAGCTATTGCAGGCTGTCTGCCCAGCACTGTGCCAGCTAAGGTGTTATCACTTGTTAAAAAGACTTTGCTTCATTCCAAAAAAAGCGTCTCAGATGAAGTTAAAGGACTCTGAACCAACCTCACCAGTATTTCTTAGCCTACATCATTAACCCAACTGGGATGTTGCACTCAACTTGGGAGCTGAACAATAACAGATTGCCTGTGCCTGGGACGCAGGAATATTACATCCCAGTGGCTGGGGAGGGCTCAGGAGCAAGCAACAGCCGGTGGGTGCCCTTGCCCCTATAGCCTTGCCCCTGTAGTCTTGCCCCTACAGCCCCCTATACAGCCCCTGTCAGTGCCCACACTATCGGGGGCAGCCCAAGTTGACCCTTCCTGCAAGTCCCGTCTTCCCTTGTGGCAAGCGCCGGGAAGGACCATCGTGGCCGAGTGACCCAGTGTGTGTTTGCAAAGCAGACGACAATTTGGTATGTCGTATGGAACCAAAGGAGCTTCAGTCCAGCCAGCACAAGGGCGAGTTTCAACAGGCAACAGAGAGTCCCCGGGGCAAGCCAAATCTCCCCGCGCAGAGAGGAGGCACCAGTGACAGTGAAACAAGAATTAGCATCCCAATTTAAGTGTACAGCACTCCCTTCTGTTCCTCTGGAGCTTCCTCCCAGTGCCTGGAGTTGACTGGGGTTTGTTAGGTGGGCACCAGCCTGGGAGTGTCCGCCCAACCGCAGCACCCAATGCAGAGATCAACAACAGCATGAGCAGATTGAGAACTGGTCCCTGCTTCAAAGATCTCCTGCTCAAAGTAAGCCCACCCAAAACCCAGCCTGCAGCAAACCTCACTGCTTGCCCAGTGGGTGCTCCAGGGTGGGTTATGTACAGTTTAGACCTTTCAGCAACAGCAGAAGCTCCCCAAATCCTTACAGTGAGAGGAGACCTTGTCCACATGGTGATTCAAGACACCAAAGTCAGGCTCCCGCTTTTAATTTCCCTCTGGCGGTGTTTCTCTTTCTCTCCATTGAGCAGATAGAAACCCCAGAGCAGCTGGAGAGAGGAGCCAGGCGGTGGAAAGCGAGGAACAAGAATGACGGGGGCAAGGCACACGACCACCCATGGCTGTGTCCCCACTGGGACACGGGGACAAGGTGGCCCTAGGTGGCACGAGCCAGCTTTTGGGCCACGTGGCACGGGCAGCCTTGCTCGGGCAGGCTGGCAGCAAAGCTCTCTGCGCTCAGCCTGCGACAAACCAGCACCCAAACAAATGTTTCATGCGGCAATAAACCTGTTGAAGGAATAAATTAGCTGTACAGCAAGGTTATGCTTTGGGAATGTCTCCACTATGGCAAAAGTATCCGCTGTACCTAGCGATTAGGTTTCTATTACAATGTGGCTTTTAAGGCTCACTGTGCTGAATAAAAATTTAGGCAATTAGCAATCTTATTTCTTAGGAAGAACTGCTTGCTATCGTATATTAATACAGATTTTGCTCAATTAAAATTGTTCATAGTCAGCAAAAACAATTTCTGCACTGTAATGAAATAATGAAATAATTATATGCAAGGGAGGACTTCTGATCTTTTTAATTATTCTATTCTTCATTTTTAAAAGGGCTATTTGAAAACGCACTCTTATAATTGATTGCTATAAATCAGTCAGAAGCATTCTAAGGATCATAAATATTCTAACTTTTAAAAGACAAAGAAATGCTAAATATTCAATGAAATCCTTCAATATTCAGAAAATTTAATCTAGGGTAAAAGGATAGACTGCTCTTTTGAAAATAAAAAGTAAATTTGTTGTCCTGTGAAAAATGAAATATCTTGAATGTCAGTAACAGAAATGGAATTAACAAGAGATCTTTTTATTGTTTTTTAAGGTCATTAGGCTGTGAATTCTATAATTATGGAAATTGTCAGTCCAGTTCTGTGGAGTGTTTGCTCCCATCCATAAGGTATTGGAATGTTCAATCAGTCTCTCTCGTGGGAAAGTTAGGTCATAACTGTAAGTGTACCAGCAAAATTGAATTAAGCAAAGAGATTTCATTAGTATTTATAGCCAGAAGGCATCTGTAAAAGTACAGGGCAAAGAAGTTATGTGGAAGTCAAAGGAGAAAAAAAAATGGGTTTCTGGTGACAAAGGCGAATCTGAAAGAGATATAAGTGTATAATGAATAAGAGCTATTGAGCGCCGCTCCAAAGAGGGAGTTGCAAAGATGTCAAATATTGATTTTCTTGTGTATGCCTTTGGACTACATATGTAATTGTTTGGATTTGCTGTCTTCATGATACAACAATATTTGTTGTTGAAGGTTAAAAAGCAGAGTGTGAAACAACCCAAAAAGTCTGAAACGTGTTGGAGAATTGTAATAATTCTACAAGGAGGATTGCATGAGCAGAAGTCTGTACTTCCCAGCAAATAAGCATTTTAATGACGATCGAAAGCATTCGTCTATTCAAAGTCTCGCTCCTGGCGCTGCAGAAGCACACGGTGTATGCAGCGCCGTTGAACCATACTGCATTTATTGACTGAAAATATACAATCTGCTTCTAATGAGTTTCTCCAACTTTTTATACCTGGAAAATATTCTGTGATCTAGTGTATATGTGCAAAGTACTGGGTACGCTTTTGTGTGCGCTCTTTGTGTGTGTACACTGATACATAAATGTAATCCTCACATGTGAGTTATTTATATAGGAATGACAGTGCCTCTCTGGGTCTTACGCAGAACTGAGAATGTATTTCCCGATGCTGATTAATGTCTTAATGAAATAAACCTCTTGCAATATTTGCGTTCTGTAGAAACAAGTACGCAAATCACCTTAAAAATTATTCTCATCTTTCATAGGTACCTAACGCTGACATGGTAGTTCTTTATATTTCTGCACAGAAGGGATTTGTGACTATTTGGAGTGACATAACACGTGTGACGTTTTCCAAATGTGACCCTGATGTTGGCTTGCACAGCAATCAAACCTTTACTGACACTGGTGGGAACGTTGTCCCTGACTCCGGCGGGATGTGGACTTCAATTAGAGAGTCTCTTGGAGGTGTTGGAGAGCCAAAAGCAAAGGGTGTCCCTGGAAAGCTGGAGATAACCCAGCTGCCAGAGCCCACCTAGACTATTCGATCTCTTTCTAAGTAGTCAAGCTGGGAGGTGGGGTCTTCGTTTTCAGAAACGCTGGACTCGGCAGAGCCTGACAGAGTCTGACAATCAGCTCCTAAACAAAGAAGTCCCAGGGAGGAGTGGTTTGGAAAAAAAGCCCGAATCCCAGCTGTAAACAAGAACAAGAATGGGATCAAACTCCCGGTGAACCCTGGCCCTGCTACAGTCAGTGTCAGAGCTCCCATTGCTCTCGGTGGGGCTGCAAGTTCACCCACCGCCTGGTCGAGCTGGGAAGTAGCAAAATCCTTGGGGAGCCCAGGGCAAGGTGTGATTCTCCTTAACGCGTCTAAACGTAGAGATCTCTCGGGGTGAAAAGCACAGTCCTTACCTTTTCCTAATCCAGGGAGGCAACTTGCTGGCTACTTCCTTGCTTCTGTCTCGCAAAGGCTATCGGAGCACCAAGTCACTGTGGCAGAGCAGTCCGTAGAAACAACAGCAGCGCTGCATGCTGAAAGCGCGGTGGAATCACTAACTCAACTTCCAAGCCCTCCTGTGCAGTAAGTATTATTGTTCCCCCACAGCAGAGAAACGTGGAAATGTTTTGCCCCGACCCTTCTCTCATCTGGAGCAGTTTTCCTCTGCCACTCACACGGTGCAACTCCATTTACTCTGTTACACATGACCACCAGTGAGATGGGATTACAGCGCAGAGAGATGAAGTGATTTACCTGGGGCCATATGATAGGACACCCAAGGATGAGAAGTCAATGGCTCTGATATCCAAATCTATACAAACTTCTCTAGGCTATGCTATAGTATTTTTTTCCTAAATTCAACAAATTCTCCATAAGAACTTATCTTTAGAACATCTATTGCATCCCTAGGATAAGACTAATCACAAATGAAATGTACATTTGCTAATCTTAAGTAAAAACACTTTGTAACAAGGCATGTTTAACACCAACTGCTATGAAAATAACATCGCCAAACCCATTAACTGGGAAACTGCTTGATTTTGCAAACACCCCCCTTGAAAGTGCAGGGCAGGATGGTGCTGTCCCTTCCCCAGCCCCCAAATCTTGCTGCCGAGTAGTGAAGGGGCTGGAGGTTTTTGGAGCCCTGCTGTCAGAGTACAATGTTGCCTAAGCAAGCATTAAGAGATTATGGTAATAATAGGTATGCTTACTCCAAATAAAAGGTTTCATTAATCAAGCCATATTGAGATAAACCTGTCAGTGGACAGAGGAAACTAGAAATCAAATGCTGTGAAAGTTCTGACAGATTGTTAAATAGAAACCCTTTAAAACTGAATTTAATTTACTGTGATATTACAGATATTTATGCATCAATAGGCAAGTGCAGATTGAGTTCGGAGGTCAGCTCTGGTGCTTGAAAAATAAACGCGCAGAATGAAACAAAAGGTGACAGTTACCTTTGTCAGAAATTACGGTTTATTAAACTAAATATGAAGCTCTCATCTGATTCGTGTTAAACAGAAAGGCACGGGGCTGGGGCATAATTTACTGCAGTAGATGGGTTAACAAGTAATTAGAGAAAATACTCCCTCTTTTTTTTAAAGTTCCATCTATAAACTTTACCAGAAGAAACCAGGAACAAATATCGCACCGTAGAAGCAGACCGGGAGGTACCGCGGGGCAGCGAGCACAGAGACCTTTCAGCAAGACTGTTCGCTGATTATGCCATTGCAGGGCTGCTCTCCCATCAGGCAGCGTGTGTTTGCCTTCTGCACCTGGCACTTCTTCATTTAATTTCTCCCCTTGAATTTTTTTCAACCTCTCCATTTTCAGAACTTCGCCCAATTCGCAGCTTCTTCAGAATCGAGATGTTCCTCTTCCTGCCTCTTCCTCCTCCTTAGCTTCATGAATTCAGGCAATTAATGTAGGAGAAAAATAACATTAAGGAGAGATTTCTGTCCGCGTAATTCTGCCAGCAAGTTGCACAGTTGTTTGCAAAGGGAAGTGCCATCCACCTGGGCAAGAGCTGCAGCTCAGCGCGTTTCACATCGTTCTTCGAAGGAATAAGACCCCAGAGACCAGTCGCTGAAGTGTCATGAGCAGATGGAAAAATAAAACATCGTTCCTGTTTCAAGGGATTGTCTAGTCTCGTACAGACAGGCATAAATCTTTTTGCCATTGACAGGATGGATCCATATCTAACATTAACATTTGACTTAAACATAATGGTTATGTTGCATAGCATGTTTTTCTTTCAAATGGATGGCTGCAATTTGAAGGGGAAATTTGGACCTAATTATGTTCCAGCTAAGCCAACAAGAAGGCTCCTACTGACTTTACCAAGCACAGAAAGAAGTCCTTGAATACAAGCAGTCCTAAGTGAAAATAAGTACGTCAGTGCTATATGATATGAACATATTTATCTGCCAAACTTACATGAGATCATATCTAAATACATGACTCCAAAACATATAAGTATATTACATTTCACACACATAAGAAACACGTAAAACACGCAGGACGTGTTAGCTAAAGCTATGCTAGATGCACGTCCTTCCCAGAACGACAGCCTGAAAAATCCTTACCCTCTATTTGTGCAAATAATTACTGTAACGGAAGCAACCGCATGAGTAAAGCTGTTCAGGATCTGGCCCAGCTTTCTGAGAAAATGTCCTTTTTTGTCCGCGTAAGGGATGCAGGACTGAGCCATTAGTTAGTGGTTAATAGAAGCCAAACCGGCAGGACGCTGTGACAAAGTCTCAGCCGTGTGCCTCCTCCGGTCACCAGCTCCCCGTGAGCAGTGCGCGAGGACACAAACCAGCCCGGCAGGACCCTTCCAGCCGCCACGGAAGTTACTCGGGAGCTGCCTTCACTACGGCTTTGATACAGGAATGACCATTGCTCCAGGTCGGGGTTCACTAAGAAATGAAGATAAAATGGTAAAATCTATCAGGAGAAAGCAAGGAAGGAAGAACTATCATATTTCATGTATATATGAAGATGAAAATTTACCTTACAAATTTTAACAAGACTTATCTGGAAAATGAAACTCTAGTTCAGCTTCAGAATACAGTTAACTTGAAGCATATATTTAAGTCCCATTAATTTACACAGTTTAAATGCTATGCCAAGTAATTCTGGAAACACGGGCCGTAGGGCTAGAAGAATATTCGGGAAGTTCATCCCTTTGCTTAGAGGAAGACGGTGGCAGATCTACCAAAGCAGGACCTGTAGCTGCCGGCTGCAGGGGTAGATAGAAGCCAGTTATACTCCAAAACCAAACCAAACGCGTAAGTGAGGAGCCACCTCCTCACCTGCCAGTCCCGTGCAAGCTTTACCCCATCCTGAAACAGCACCAGGATCTGACCTGATGTCCTGCGAGTCCTAACCGCGTCCCAAGAGAAGTGCGGTTGTTTAAATTTGCATTCCCAGGCTACGGATACGCGTCCGCAGAGGCGGGTCTCGATGGGCAGAGGGACCCAATGCCTGTATTCGCCTTTGCCAAACCGCAGCCGTTTCCTATTTCTGGGCAGTTCAGCGAAAGGCTGGAGGGTGCAGAGCTGGAGGGTGCTGGAGGGCATCAGGCAGTACCCCCAAACCCAGAGCCACGAAGGACCAAATAAGAGCTTATCGGCAGGGAATCCAAAAGTCCTTTCTCATCGCCGCAGCGCCGTTACCTGCGCTCGGGGGCCCAGTGCTCTTGGGGTGAAACGTAGCGTGTCCTCGTGCCCTGAGAAACGATCTCTTTTGGGTTTTGAGGAGGAAAACCATCTACCCACTTACTTGGAGCAGGGCAGAGAGTAGAAGCAGGGGATAAGGAGGACTTGGCAGAGCCTGCAGAAGGGTGAGGGAGCAATCCCATGAGGACAGACCCGAGTGTTGGGCACTAACTGGGGTTCCCTGTGAACCCCAGTATCTCCCCTTGTGGAACAATAACACTTTCCCATAGTTAAATGAGTTGCACATGTTAAATTCATGCGTTTCCGTTCGGTGTTTTGAGATCACTGGCTTGAAAGCTTTATGTCAGCACAAACGTCTTCTTATTATGAATGAACGTTAACTCTGCGTTGGTGCTAAGAGGTGTAACAAGCAGTAATGAGGTAAAATTAATAAATGGCCTATGTAGACCAACTACAAGGAGAAGTGTCTCGTAGGCAGTGGAACATTTTCCCAAGGGAAGTAGGGAAAACCCCCACACCTCCGCGACCCCCTCCGGGCCCAGAGCTGTGAGACCTCCCTATCCTCCCGCGCCGGCGGCCGGCGGCCACGGCTGCCACGAGCCCCGCAGCAGCCCCGAGGCAGGAGCGAGCCCAGCCCCGGGCAGGATTAGGTCTCTCATCCCCAAGCGATCCTCCCTGCCGCACAGACCACGCTCGTCCGTAGCAGAGGGCTGCGACAGCCCTCCACATTTTATTTATTTAGATGAGTTTACAAAGCAATTAAGACATTTTGGCAAATGCTGAGGTGCAGATTTCCTCCCTTATGATAGATCATTCCTGGCTTTTTTTTCCCTCTCCTTCTGGACAGATAAATGTTTCATGGTCCCACAGACATATTTTCTCTCTGCCCAGTTGCTTAGAATCCATTTAAACATGCCTGTTGAACTCCTCCATCATGTAATATTTTAACAAGAGCCCCTACATAAGCTTTATTTACAGACTGTAAATACTGCCTGACGAGCTCAATACGCTATTTCATCACGACCTTAGCTGGAATTCCTCTTGGAAACCTTTTTTACCTGGGCAAAAGCAGGAAATTCAACAACAACAAAAAAACAATGTTGATATGGTTTAAGGAATAAACACTGATTCTTCACATTCGCCCTTTTCAATTGGAAATACCGCCCTTTAATGATTTTCATCAAAATTAAAACCCTCCCCAGTTTTGTCCGTCCTAAGTTGTCCTCTCATCACACAAGTGCTGGAAATGCTCCTCGGGGCTCTGCGCTGCCTGGGATCCCTCAAAGAAGCTTCTGACATCAATAGGGCTTTACAACACGCCTTGGAAGGCATTAAAATACTTTAATAAAATGTTTAATAAAGATTCCTCTAAGAAGGTGAAGGATCTAAACTGAATTCACAGACCTAACGGTCAAACTGACAAAGCAGCTTTGTGGGGAACAGCAGGAGGAAGCAGCTCTGCTGGAAATGGTCTATGTTGCCCACAAAAATAAAAAAAATATATGTACTTTGGCAAAAAAAATGGATTTTGGAGAAAAAAAAAAAAAACAACAGACTTTTTTCTTTCTGAAGCTGATGGTTCTGTTTCCAAGAACTTTGTGGAGGTCGCCCACTTTTCATAGAAAAAATGTGATAACTCAGTTCTGTATTTAGAAGGTGGAGGAGCACGATGTCGGGCTGGCGCAGAGGTGGCAAGTCAGGACAGCCCTTCGGTGACTGCCCTTCCTCTGCCGCTAAGCCAGGACTTGCAGAGGCTTGGCAATGCGTGTTTTCTTTACAGAAAACAAAAGCAAAGAGTCCCCTAAAATGCGTTACAGCACTCTCCAGATACGGAGCTACCTGGGTTAGCAGGTGAAGAGGTGCGTGGGGAGTTTTTGACAGAGAGATTATGGACCTGATTACATTAATACCTAGCGTGGGTTTTAACCTGCATTTTGGGTAAAATTCACCGTTCTGCAGAAGGCCCATAAAAGGCCTGTGCACCACTTACACCCCACCAAGGCACCATTTGGATGGTGCAGGTGGAGCTGCGGTGATGCATAGGCCCTGTGCCGGCCGCCTGCGTCGGGAGGGGCCTCATCCGTCACGGATCGATAATATTCAATGTGTTGGGGAAAAATATTAGCAGAGTAATTTTATTAACAACAGCGATAATTCACCGCTTGTCTTTCCGTGCTTAATAAAGGGAATCGAGGGTGTTATACACGAGCCAGAGGAACGGCTTACAAAACTATCCTGGAAAAAACAAACAAACGAAGCCCTGGGAAGCACGAGAGCACGTGGAGGGGGAGCCGGCTCCCGCCGACGTCCTGGCTGTGCTGATTAGTAAGAATAACTCCTGAATCAGCCTGTGGTGTTCCTTGGGCGCTCTCACGATGTGCAAAATCTCACGGGAGTGTCCCTGAGTTAAGTACGCGTTAGCTTCACGCTGGGAAGAGGACTGGGCCGGCCCATGGAGAGCTCCCAGAGACGCTGCTTTCGGCAAAGGGATTTCCTCACATCCCTGGAAATCCTCTTAGCTTCTTCTCAGCCATTTGCATCTCACTGGCAAGGGGAACAACTGCGAAAAAAACTGCTGTGCCTTCCTCACACCTTCTGCCTACCCGCAAAGTCAGTGTAAACACACACACGGGCAGCGCTGTGGAACGAGCTTCCACCGCTCCCTCGCTGCGGACCCGCGTTTTGAGTTGTGTCCCGTCTTTTTGGGTTGCGGCCCCTCTTTTGGGGGCACATCCCCATGTTTGCTACCAAATCAGCACCATTTGCACCGTCCCTTTGGGCCACGCATAGATGAAGGGAAAAATATTATGTCCTGTTGATTTACTCCCCTTCCTCAGACAAATAAAGGCATCTCCATATAAAATGCATCTTCCTTCCCGAGCCCACCGAGCCTCCCCTCTCCCCCCACGCATGGAGAAATCCCCAGGTTTTGAAGGAGCAACGATGGCCCGAGCACATCCCTTCCCCGACCAGCCGTTCCCCGGAGCGCGAGCCGGAGGGTGAGGACGTCGCGCCCCGGCATTGCTGCTGCGTGCGGAGCCGGGCTGGGGCTGCCGCCCCGGGAGCTGGGCCAGGGTCTCCCCTTCCCACCGTCCCTTCCCTCAATAAAGTCAAATAAAGCAAATGTAAAGGATTTTTTGAGACTTGCCTCTGCTCTTTGTTCCTGTGTATTTATTATGCCTCGCAGTACAGGAGCCTCCTCCAGGGATAGGGGTTTGACAGGGTGTTTAGAGGGTGAGTTTTAGCCATTTTGTTGGAGTCGGACGGGGACGTGAGCAAGGCCCTTCCAGGAATCCCCGCTGCTGGGTGGCCGGGACTGCGGAGCGGGCGCGGGGTGCTTGCAGGCACAAATTGGGGGCACCTATCCATTTGTGGGGATTTGCAAAATGAAAGTCTGAAGAATAAACACATTTTTACTGAACAACTGCAGACAGGTTTTGACTTTTTTTTTTTTAAATCCCATCTTAACTAACTTTGCAGCCGTCTTGCACAAAAGGCAGCAGTTCGCCTGCTCACACAGCCCAGTTTGCCCAATAATAGTTGTGTCCGATACAGGGACACGAGCCGAGCAGGGCACCGGTGGGTGCCCCTCCACCAGCATCCACCCACCTGCACAGTTCAGCTCCCGGGGGACGGGGAGGCAGAGAGGAGGGAAAGGCCAGCGCAGACGCGCACCTAAAGGAAAATAAACATCGAGTGCGTGGTTTTGCGCCAGCGCCGTCCTTGGCTGGTGTTTAGATCCCGCCAGGAACAGCGAGGAGGGAGCAGAGAGAGCCTCCGTGGGAAACCCGTGTCCACCCGTGGGGGCGGTGGGAGGATGGACATGGTGCGGGGCTGCACCGCTCCCCGGCCCGACGGCGGGGGGCTGCCCGGGGGGAGCGTATGCAGGCACATATACACATGCATACATCCCTCTGTGTGTGTGTGAGCGGTGTGTGGCTCCACCCGCCCGCCCGCGGTCCCCCGTGGCCGGGCCGGGCGGGGAGCGGGGCCGGGACCGCGGGGCAGCCCCGGCGCCTCCGCCCGGTGAAGGGGGGCGGGGGGTGTGGGGGGGTCGGGGTTGTCTCCCCAAAGGGAAAAGGCCGCAGAACGTGGAAAATCTGCGCCGCGGTGAAACCCGCCCCGCGCGGCTCAGCGCAGCCGCCGATACCCGCGCAGGGCTCAGCGGGAAACGCAGCGCCTCAAGCGCGCAAACAGCGCGCAAACAGCGCGGGCTGCCGCGGCACGGCACGGGCCGCTCCGCCCCTGCGCGGTGCCCCGCCGGGGGGGGGGGGTGTCCCGAAGTTGCCTTCCCCTGCGCGGCCGCGCACCCCGCACGGGCGAAAGTCCCGCGGCCGCGGAGCGCCGGCCGCCCCCAGCTTGGGTTTCCCTAAAGGCGAACTGGGGCTAAATAATGAATCGATCTAAAATTAACCGGAGGAATGGAAATGCTCTAAAAATAAGCCAGCAGCTGCCGTGGTCGCAGCCCCCCGCTCCCGTGGGGAAGGGGGAGCGGGGCCGGCCGGAGGAGGGGGCTCGCCACGGCGCGGACAGAGCCGGGCGGGCTCCGCGGGGCTGCGCGGAGCGGCCGAGCCGCGGGAGCCGGCGGGGCGTTTGCCGCGGCTCTCCGCGGGCGCGGTGGCGGAGAGCGGGGCTGCCCGCGGGGCGGGGGCCGCTCCGCACCTCGGCGCGGACGGAGCCCCCCAAAACTACGCCGCCTGCCCCGCTGCCGGCTGCTCCCAAACCGGCGAATTTTTAATTTATATTTTTTAATTTTTTTTTTTTTTTTTTTTTTTTGCGCGGAGGCGCGGAAGGCGCTTCGGGAGCCGGCGGGTCTCCTCCTCGGCATCACCGGCCCGGCGGGGGAGCGGGGGGCGGCCCCGGGGGCTGCGGAGCGTGTGCGGGAGCCACCGGCGCGCTGCTGCGGGGCAGGGAGCCGGCCCCGGCCCGCTGCGAGCCCCCACGGCGCCCACGCACACGCACACACACCTCCTCCTCTTTTCTCCTTTTTGATCCGTGCAGCGATCCTATATTCTCCCGGCTTGTCTCTTTTATTCTTTTGTACCCAGGCGTGTTGTCCTGGCCAGCAGTGTGAACGGGGGCTTTGTAAAACGGGACAGATAAAAATGAGCAACATCATATTGTTTGACAGAATGATCCAAAATGATAAAGTGCCTTCTCCGGAGGGGGTGAAAATGGTGAATTCCTAAAAAACAAGAGCGTCGCTTCTCTCCTCTGCCTCCCTGCGCTGCTCGCAGTAGCCTAAAGGGATCTGCCGCCTGCACCAGCCCGGATCACGTCCAGCCACTCTTTTCAATGGGAAGTCCTCTTTTTAAAAGCCTTCATTTATTTATTTTTAAATAAATAAAGGGGGAGGGGGGGAGCGGCTTCGGCTCGGGACCCCCCGTTCTCCTCGCGGCGAATGAAAAGCACGATTTTCGAGAGAAAGGCTCGTTTTGATTAAATCTGACATGCTGCTGATAACTCCATGCTAATGTGAAATAATTAACATAATAGCCATAATTAAAAGCACGCTAACAATGCCATAAATTTATCACACAATTTTACTAGCTTTCTGCCCCTAACTGCTCTCTCATCGTTAATTAAACGTGTTGCCTTTTACAGAATGGATGTTTATACATTTCCAATACAAATAAATCCGAAACCGTTCTGGAAACATGACCGATTTCGTTTTACACTGAGGTTTGCCGCTTTTACAGGCGATTTATTACAATTTTTTTAAAAAAAAGGAAAAAAAAAGAAAAAAAAGAAAGAAAGAAAAAAGAAACCAAACACGTGCAAATGGGGCCTTAAAAAAAAAAAATATTAAAAAAAATAAAAAGAAAAAAAAAAGGCAGATATATTGGAAAATCTGCATCTTTAGCCAAGAGCCCGGCCGGGGGGGGTCCAGGCCCCGGGGCCGGCGGTGGCCCCGGCCCGGCCCCGCCGCTCCCCCGCTCCGGCCACGGCCGGGGGATGTTCGTGGCCCCCCCCCCGCTTCGGTGTGTTTGTTTTGCAGGGATTTCTCGCCCGCAGCCCCTCTCCTGCGAGCCCCGTCACCCCCGCACGTTTATAACGAAGCACAATGCTGGTTTAATCCAGGTCAGGTCAACGATTTATATAACTCATTAGTGAAAGTAATAGGCTTAAGGAGATGAAAGGGGACACCTTTGGTTTCTCCTTCCTTTAAAACGATTACAGAAGCAGAAATCGCCCCAGCCCTGCCTTTCCTCCTCAGTCCCCCCCACCCCCGAGGCTCAGCCTCCGGGTTTATTTTTAACTCGCTTCGCAGCCAGGATCTTGCTTTGCCATATTAGAATCAAATTGAGTTGTAATTAATTTCTCCCTCTCTATCATAACTTATTCCATCCTCCCTTTCCCTGGTGCTTGCCGCGTCTCTATTTGACTCCGTATCGATCCGGACGATACAGTTTGTTTTTCTCCTGTTGCTAAATCTATCTGTCTATATGGGCGCCCACTTTCTATTTCTGGCGGTGTCATTATTGTGGGTTTCCACCTCCGCGTAGGCTGCTTTAATTATTTTATCGCTTCGCAGGGCGCAGCCCCTGCTCCCCTTCAGCCCTTGAACTTCGGTGGGTTCGGGGGCTCCCGGGCTATTGGGGGGGGGGGGGGGGGGGGGGAGTTTCCTTTTCTCCCTCCCCACTCCGCCCCGGTGGGCTCTTAAATACTTTCCAGCCGGGTGGGCTCCTAAATACTTTCCTAAACTTCGCCACCTGAAGCCCCGGGAGCCGCAGCAGCGCCCCCGGCCCGCGGAGGGGCGCGGAGGGGCGCGGAGGGGCGCGGAGCGGGGCCGCCCCGCCGGGCCGGGCCGCTCAGCCGGCAGCCGTGATTGAACACGGGATTTACACAACAGAGCCCTAATCGAGGGGAAACGTTTCTTTTCACGCTAAGCACCGTAATTAATGGCATGAATCAATTAATTTGACTTTTATTGTGTCGAAGAAAAGCGCAACAAATGAAACAGGGGGCTGCGGAGTTGCTCTTTTTCCCCTCCCTTTTCCCTGGGAGAGCCTTTGGAGGCGACGGGGGGGGGGCGTCGCGCGTGTGCGTGTGCATGTAGGTATGTGAGTGTGAGCATCCGTGCGGGCCGTGCGCGGGTGCGGAGGCCAGGGTCACGGTCCGCGGAGATCCGCCGGCAAACGCGTAAAAACGGAGCGCGGGGGGCGCGGAGGGGGGGGAACCCCGCGGGCCGGCCCCGCTGCCCCACGCCCCCGCGGGACGATCCCCCCCATCCTCCCCGCGGCCCTTTCCGCGGGGGCCGGGCCCGTCCCGCCCGGAGGCTCCGCGGCCGGAGCGGCCCGTCGGGGCCGGGCAGAGGCTCTCGGGGAGGCCGCGGCACCGGCATTTCCGAGGCTCCGCCGGACTTGGGGGGCGGGGGGGGGAAGGTATTTGCCTTTCCTAAACCAGAACCGCTCGTGGGAAATTCGTCGCTCCTGGGGCATTTTCCTAATGTAACTGTATTTACCGAAATCCGACAACACGTGCGAGAACTACAACAACAAAAGTATCGGCGGTACGAATTAAAAAGGAAAGCCCCGTGAGCCACCCGCGGCCGAGGTCCCGGGTGGGGGTTCCTTCTCCTGGGCGCAACGGGGCAGGGGTGGGTGGGCGGCCGGGCCCCCTCCCGCCCCGCCGGGCGCCTCTCCCCGGGCCGGGGCTTACCTGGGGCCGCGTCAATACGGTCCTCACATTCACACACACTCCCTCATTTCCTACTTTTTCATATGCTAACGCCCGCAATGATTAAGTCGTTAACACTTCTGGAAAAAAAAACAAAAAAAAGAAAAAGAAAAAAAAAAAGAGGGGGAAAAAAAAAGGAACTGGCTCAAAGCTTCTTTATTTATAGTTTCCCTTTGTTATTTTACGTCTTTTTTATTTCTCCCTGCAACTAACCTAATAGATTAATCAATAGCCATTCTCTGATCTTCCGCTCCCAGCTGGTGCTGCTGTTGGAAAAAAAAAAAAAAGAAAAAAAAACAAGAACAAAAAAAAGAAACAGAAAACCACGGAAAAGTGATTTCAGAGCCCAAACTCCGTGGGTTTAAGCGCTATTACGGCGACGCATCCGCTGAGCCTGCGCTCGGCCGGGGCGGCCGCAGCCGAGCGCACCGCGGCGGCCTCCGGGCCCGCCGCACCGGGAGCGGCGGCAAAGCCCCGGCTCGGCAACTTTTCCGCGCTGGGCCGCGGGGGGCGGCCGCCGGGGCCGGCGGGTCCCGGGGCCGGCGGGGGCCCGGCGGGGCGGGCGGCCCGACGGGGCGGGCGGGCCGAGCGAAGCCGCCGCTGCTCTTTGTTGACAGTCCATGAAACAACTCGAGTTTTGCATGACTTCACAGCGGGGCGCCTGACGTCACGCGGTCACGTGGCGCCGCCTCCGAGTATATCTTTAACGGGAAAGTAATCTATCAGGCAGTCCGGACCGCCGCGCTTCCAAAGTGGCGAGCGAGGCCCCGCGACGCCCCGGCCTCCTGCCCCCGCCCCGCCCGCCCGGCCGCCGGGAGCTCCGTCCCCTCCCTCCGCCAAGGGGGGGAAAAAAAACCCAGGAAAGAGGAGGAAAAAGGAAAAAAAAAAAAAGCCGAGCGCGGCGGAGCGGTGCGCGGCGGGGCCGCGGCCGCGGAGCGGAGCGGTGGAGCGGCGGGTGCCCGCGGAGCCGCGGCGGCGGCGGCCCCATGCCCGGCGCCCGCGGGCGCCCATCGCGGCGGGCGGGAGCCAGCGTCGCCGCCTGATCCCCGATGCCCGGCGGCGGGAGCGGGGCGCGCAGCCGGAGGTGACCGGGCGGCCAGGGCAGCCCCGCGCCGCGGGACGCCGCGGACGGGAGAGGAGCGGGCGCGGCCGCCCCATGCCCCGCGGGGACGGCGCCGCGGGGGGCAGCCGGGCCGCTCGGGTCTAGCCCCAGGGGCCGGTCGGAGGAGCGGCGGGAGGGGGGCGCGGGGGGAGCCCGCCGCGCCGCCGGGTGCGGGCGGGAGGCCCCGCCGCCGCGCCCCGTCCGCCGAGCGGGGATGACTCTGTCGGGCGGCGGCAGCGCCAGCGACATGTCCGGCCCCACCGTCCCGGCGGCCGAGGATGTGGATATCGACGTGGTGGGCGAGGGCGACGACGGGCTGGGCAAGGACAGCGACGGCGAGGCCGGCAGCCCCGCCGCCCTGCCGCGCCTGCCGCTGGACGAGGCGGCGGAGCTGGCGCTGCCCGCGGAGGCGGGCGCGGGCGCGGAGAGCGGCAGCAGCGGCAGCGGCAGCCCGGCCGAGGCGGCCCCCGGCGGCGCGGCCGAGGGCGGCAAGGGGGGCGGCGAGGAGGGGGCGAGCGGCGGCGGCGGCGGGGCGGCGGCGGGGCAGAGCAAGCCCAAGAGCAGCCTGGTGAAGCCGCCCTACTCCTACATCGCCCTCATCACCATGGCCATCCTGCAGAGCCCGCAGAAGAAGCTGACGCTCAGCGGCATCTGCGAGTTCATCAGCAACCGCTTTCCCTACTACCGGGAGAAGTTCCCCGCCTGGCAGAACAGCATCCGCCACAACCTCTCCCTCAACGACTGCTTCGTCAAGATCCCCCGGGAGCCCGGCAACCCGGGCAAGGGCAACTACTGGACGCTGGACCCGCAGTCCGAGGACATGTTCGACAACGGCAGCTTCCTCCGCCGCAGGAAGCGCTTCAAGCGGCACCAGCAGGAGCACCTGCGGGACCAGACGGCGCTCATGATGCAGGGCTTCGGCGCCTACGGCCTCGCCGGCCCCTACGGCCGCCCCTACGGGCTGCACCCCGGCGCCTACACGCACCCCGCGGCCGCCGCCGCCGCGCTGCAGTACCCCTACATCCCCCCCGTGGGGCCCATGCTGCCGCCGGCCGTGCCGCTCCTGCCGTCCAGCGAGCTCAGCCGCAAAGCCTTCAACTCCCAGCTCAGCCCCAGCCTCCAGCTGCAGCTCAACAGCCTGGGCGCCGCCGGCTCCATCGTCAAGTCGGAGCCCAGCAGCCGCCCCTCCTTCAGCATCGAGAACATCATCGGCGTCCCGGCCGCCAGCTCGGCCGCCAGCGCCCAGACTTTCCTGCGGCCGCCCGTCACCGTGCAGTCGGCCCTGATGGCCCACCAGCCGCTGGCGCTGGCCCGGACCACCGCCGCCATCGCCCCCATCCTCAGCGTGCCTACCAACATCATCGCCGGGCAGTTCCTGCAGCCCGCAGCCCCCGCCGCCGCCGTGCAGGCCAAGTGGCCGGCGCAGTAGCCCCGGGCAGTAGCCCCGGGCCGCAGCCCCGGGGAGTTCCCGCAGCCCCGGCGCCGCCGGCCGCCCCCTCGGGGCTCCGCGGCCGCCCCGCCCGGGCTCCGGGCTCCAGCGGGCATCGGCCCCCCGCCCCCGCCACTTGTACATATTTGTATCAAAAATCACTGACGTTGCTTTCGGGGTTTTTATTTTTCTAAAGAGGCGAAATGACGGTCGCGATTAGGAGCTGCGAACTTTCACTTTTTTTGAAGGTTCCGGCGCTCCGAGCGGTTTTATCCGAAATAAACGAACAAACGAGGAAAAAAAAAATGTATAAAAAAAATTAAGCGGGGGAAATTTTAAATATTAAACGAACGAACAAAAAAAAAAAAAAGAGAGAATTTTGGAGAAAAAAAAAAACTAAGGAGGAAAACGCTGTCATTCTATTATAGAAGTCTGTTTATATGTGAATGAATATATGTATTCTAAATGTTATCCCTTCGTGTTGTACACAACTTTGTAAATAAATTTTTAAAATGCTCTGCCCGTCTTTGTGTGAGAGGCGTATCTTTGAGCGCCCACCCGGAGGACGAGCTGCGGGGGCCGCGGAGGCTGCAACACCGAGCGGGGAGCGGAGCGCCCGCGGCCGCGGAGCCCCGGCCCTCTCCTTCCCGCGGAGGTTTGGGTATCGCCGGTCTCGGTGCGGGTTTCCCGCGGCGGAGCGGCGCGGAGCGGCCCCGCGGTACCTTCCGCCGCTTCGGGATGCGCCGTCCGCGGCCGCGCAGCGACAGCGACCGGCCCCGCTCGTTGCCGGAGCGGCCGCCGCGGCGGGGCCAGCATCACACCGATTCCTTCAAAATTAAACCTTCCCCGGCAGATCCGAGACTCCCTCAACCGTGCCGTGATTTTTTTTTTTTTTTTTTTTCCCTAAATATATTCCTTTTTCTCAGCCTGACTTCGGCTCCGCATCCCGGCGCTGCGGGATCCTGCCCCTGCCCGGCCGGAATAGGTACGCTTTGCCTTGGTTTCGTGGCTAGTTATAAGGGAAATGGTTTTAAATAAAATATATTGGGGCGATCTAAGCAATTACTATTTATTTTGCAGGGAAAAAAAAAAAAATCAAGGCGTGCCCGTGCGGTGTCCGAGCGCGGAGCTTTCGTTTAGATCAGGAAAATAACCGGTGCTAAAGCAGCGGCTCCGCTTTCCCGCGGAGAGGAACGGCCTTTTCCCGGCTAATTCCTAATAACTAAGTTTTAAGGGCAGCTGGGAAAAAAAAAAAAAAAACAAAGTATATTTGTGTGCATTTTCGGGGCTGAGATAAATAGAGACTGCTAAGATGAAGAATAAAAAAATCCGTAGCGCCTTCCACTATTTAAGCCACCGCTTTGGGGGGTTTAGTGTGGCGAGATCTCGGGCACCCGCGATCCGACAGTGTTTGGTACTTTATTCTCTCCCTGGCAAAGCGTTGGATTTTCCTCGCCTTTGGAAACCTTGGTGGATTTTGCTTTGCCTCCCAAATAACGCGCTGTCTTTGTTAGGAAAACCGGCGGCGTGAACTGCAGGCGGGATGCGGCGGGAGGAGCGGGACGAGGCGCTTATTTCACCGCTGGGAGCCGCGGATTTAAAAAAAAAAAAAAAAAAAAATTAAATAAAAGTGTCCTTGCCTTCCTGGTAAGCAGTAAATATTATTTCTTCCTAAGTAAATATTTATACCTCCGCATACGTGGACTAAAATAAAACAAGCAGCTCGGTGATGAGATCGTTTGAACTTTATAAATAAGGACTCGCTAATCATCTGGGGCGAGGAGGGAGAACGGGCACCTGAAGCGAGCGGGGTTCGGTGTCGGGCAGGGCCCTACATGGGCTCCTCTCCCCGGCGGAGCCCAGCGGAGCTAAATTTGTTGGTGCGGGGCGGCTATAAAAGTAACAAGTTGTTTCGCAGTTGTGTCTGGCTAATCGGTTTTACACAAACAGCAAATGGTAGGTGATTTGTGCAACGCGCGCGGAGGTTATTTCTATATTTAGCGGATACCCCTGGGAAAAGAGAAAGGAGCCCCTTCTTGGGTTCACTTTGAGGCTCAAGAAGCTGCTGATCCAGGGCTTCCAGAGGACACCGGATAACAGGGGCTCATTCCATTCCCCAGCCTTTGTTACTTATAAAATAACTCGCTCATATTTCCCCACATAGCAGCAATACCTCGGGCTCGGCATCTGCGCGCCGGCGGCGGCGGAACCGGCAATTTTCCTCCCCGCCGGCTCCCTGCGGCGCGGCCCCGGGCAGCGCTTCTCCCTCGGCTCCCTCCGCCGGCTCTCCTCCGGTTCCCCCCCCCGATCGCCGAGGAGAGCGGCCGCCGGGACCCCGCGGCGCCGGAGAAGCCTTTCCCGGGGAAGGGGCGGCGGCTCCCGGGACCGGGCAGCACCGGGAGGGCGCGGGGCTCGGGAAGGGCGGCGGCGGCGGCGAGCCCCCCGGCCGGCCGCCGCCTCCCCGCGGGAGCCGCTGCCTCCCCGCAGCCGCGGGGCCGGGCCGGGAGCGGCAGCGGGGCCCTGCGGGCAGGTGAGGGCTCCCGGTGGCGGCGGCGGCGGGGCTGCAGTGGCGCACCGGGGCCTGCAGGGGGCGCCGCGGCTCCCGCGGGGAAGGGGCGCGCCCCCCCCGGGGCCGGGAGCACCCCCCAGCCCCGGGGCCGGGAGCCCCCCGGGGGGCCGGGAGCATCCCCGGTGCCCGGAGCCGCCCGGGGCTCGGCGCGCTCTTGCAACGGGCGGCACGACGGGGCGTCCCGGCGGGTCGCGCAAAGCTACCGGCGGGGCTCGGGGTACCGGGGGGTGCGAGAAGTCGGTCCCCGAACGGGGGAGGATTTGCAGCCGGGACGGCGAGCAGGTTTCACCGCCCGGTGCTGCCCGGCGGAGAGCGGCGCAGCCCGCCACGGCCGCGCCGAGCCGGGCCGGGAGCGGCGGGGAGCGGCGGCGGGCCGGGGACGGCCGGGGACACCTTCTCCCGGCGAAGTTTCCGCAGCCACCGGCTTCAGCCAAACAACAGAAAGTCTTTTCTTGTTCTTTCTCTTCTTTTTCCTTCCACAAACTTGTCGGACGCGTATGGCAAAACTTGACACGGTCGGTGACAGATGCCTATTAGTACAAGACGTGTCATGTCGGTCCCTGGGGTGTATTGGAAGTAACTAGATCCTAAGCACCGGGAAAATGTCCATCCCCGCCGCCCGGAGAGTTTACCCAGAGCCACCCCGCCTCGACCCCCCCCATTATTTATTACAACTGCGGACCCGCCGCTCTCTCCGCCCGGGGAAGGTGCCGGAGAATCTACAACAGGCTGGAGACAGGATCTGGCCCTAATCCTCTAAACCGCCGCGCTGCTTGAAAAAGGGACGAGATGGGCTCATCAGGGCCATTTCCTCGGCGGATGCGGGTCTCCCGGGGAACCCTCTCGCTTTCGCAGCCGGCGGGGCCGGGCGCTGCGCGGCCGCGGGAGTTGCGCTCCCCCCACCGCCGCCTCCGCGCTAACTGCTCTCAACGCCGCCTATTTATAGCTTAATTGATCTCTCCCCGGGCACCGAGCGGGGCTGAAAGTTACAGGCTAATGGGCGTTGAAAGGCTGCGGCGAGCATTTGAAAAGGCAGGAAAAGATCTTTTGCGGTTATTTAAAAATGTATATTTATCGCGCGTGGACGTTGTTCCTCAGGAAGGAGCCCCAGCGTTCGGGCTATCCCCTCCCAGCCCCCCGGCTGGCAGCACCGAGGGCTGTACGGCCGGTACAGCCGAGACCCGGAGGCAGCAGCGGGGCCGGCGGCCGTGTCCCCGGGGGGGCGAGGCGGTGCGGAGCCCCGGGACAGAGGGCGCGCAGCCGGGCCCGGCCGCTCGCCCCCCGCGGGGGAGCGCTCGGAGCCCCCGCTCCGGAGCTGCGGGAGGGCAGAGCCGAGGCCGGGTTTGCCGGTGCCTGCGGAGGGGGCACGGCCGGGAGCGTCCCGGGGGGGCCGGGGGGGAGATGCCCGTCAGAGACCCTTCCCTCCCGGTGCTCCGACACGGTCTGTCCCGCGGAGGTGGCCGGAGGAAATCATCCACTGGAGACACCAGAACCCGTTGGGACACGGCCAGCGTTTGAGGACGGCTCTCGCCCCGAGGATGTCGAACCGAGGCTCCCCGCTGCCCTGGCGGGTTACGGGCTCGGGGCCACGCCGGCGGTACCGGGGGGACTTTGCCCGGGTACCCGCACAGAACCCCGCGAACCCCCGGCGCTGCCCGAACCGCGGCTCCTCGCGGCCGGGCCGCTCCGAGCGGGGGGCGCGGGGGGCTCCGAGCGCTCCGGCCCCGGCGCTGGGACGCGGGTCGGCCCGGTGCCCACCCCGCCGGCCCGGGCTCCGTGTCCTGGGCCAGAAGCAAAGGAAGGGGGGCGCGGATTTCGGTCTGAGAAACTCCATCCCTCGCCCTTCGTGGGGCCCTCGGGGGTCTCCCGCTCCGGGAAAAATACAACAGAGACTTGCTTTGGGAGGGTGGTGTCCGCCCCCTCCCGCGCGTCCGGGTCCGGGGGGCAGTTCCCCGGGGATTCAGTGGGATTTTGCCCCCTGGGGCAGCTTTGCGGGAGCTCCTTCGTGTCTGAGGCGGCTCCCGGGAGGTCAGCACGGCCCGGGAAGGCGGAAAACCAGCGGTGCCGTTTCGGGGGGGCGGGGGGTACTTCCCAGCGATTGGAAAAGGCAGCGGCTGAGGAGCCACAGCGAGGACCGCGCACAAGTTACGCCGCCCAACCCCGCGGGTCCGCGGCCGCGGACAGGGCTCGACTCGGGCACGGCGCTGCCGTTCAGCGCATCCCCCGGGGCTGCGTTTGACAGGCTTGAGCTCCGCTTAAACCTCCGCGGAGCTTAAGTCTCCGCTTAAGTCTCGGCCACCCCCGCAGCCTGCCCTCCCTCCATCTCCCCTCTTCAGCCGGCCGGGAATTCCCGCAATCCGCCAAACACTCGCGATCCGGCTTTCGCGAGAGACAACACTTCTATTCCGGGGACTTTTACTGAATTACGTTTTCCTAGTCCTAAAACATTAAGCGTTATGTACTTAAAAGACACAGAGCATAGGTATTACATCCGCAGAAAGTATTTTAGTCAGTGGGTGTTCAATGTAGCAGGTAGAGATGAACTTAGCGCGTCTTCCAGACTGAACTGGGAACAGACTCTTCAGCCATAAAATGCACTTAACAGTCTATTTAATAGTGGCGAGGTCCTTGAAAATGCAATATCCATGCTAATCTTGCCTTTTTTCTAAATCAGAAATGAAAAATAGGTCAGTAAGGTAGAACCTTCCCCTTCCATTTAAAACGTGACATTTCATCTATTTAAATAACTAAGTAAACCTCATTCACTCAGGATTTGGTAAGCAAGCTGAGGAAGCAGGCACTGCGCAACTTCATCAAGACGGCGATGTGCGAGAGGGAGCGTCCTTGAACTCCGGGTTCAACAAACCCCCCCTTTCCGTGAGCTTCAGCAACACGGGAACAGCCAGGACACGCGAGAACCGCTCAGCCTCTCCTCTCCGCCAAGGGGTGAAACGTTCCCGCTCCCCCGGCGCCCACCCCCCGGCACTGCCTGCTCCGAGAATTTAGGAAAAAACCCCAAACCTCAAGGCTTTCGAATTACTTTATTAAGTGCCGGTATTTTGGGGGGAAAAAGAGGGGGAATCAACCTTCCTGCAGGCTACGGCCGGGGCTGGAAGACGTTCACTTCTGGTCTCGCTGGGGAATGACGATGGGAAAGAATCGTGGCTTTTCAGAGCCCGTCCGCGCCCGCTCCTCCCGCCCCCCCCCCCGCCTGGCAGACCCCCCCTCCCTAAATCACGGGCGATTTTACAGCGCCGGGACCCCGGGAAAAGGTCAGATTGCGAATCTGCAACTGCAAACGTCTCCAGAGTTTGTTTCCCCGCTCGCTCCCGCATCACGGCTCAGCTCGGAACCTAAATCCTAGATGAGTTGGAAAGCAACTTTTCAGAGCCGCAGGCTCTCCCAGGACTCCCTTCCTCCCGAGGGAAGACTTTCTCATTATCCTGACCGCATTTCACTCCAAATTTATGGAATACCCGGGATATTTCTGCCTTGCCACCGCTCGGCTTTACATCAGCCCCGAGAGCCGGGGCGGAGGAGAGCCGGCGGACCCGCTGAAGCCTCCCGAGCACGCCAAGGGTTAAAAAAAAGCCGTTTATCTGCTCATTATCGGTTTCTCTTTACCACTGAGCACCAAAACGAAGCCCCGCTTGTCTACTACCCCGCCGTATCAATGTGTCCTTAATGCCTTTTCCAGTCATTGATCCGGTCAAAGTCACCGCAGAAATACTAGTGACAGAGCCTCAATTCCAGGCGACGCGGCCAATGCAAGTATTTAGAAAGCATTCAATAAAAAAGCTTTCCCGGGGAGTGAATGATTTCACCTCGCAACAAAGAGCGCTCAGCTAATTGAAATAATGCACTTGAATGTGCAGCCGTGCGCTCCCGCTCGCCCATACCGGCTCCAGGACCAAACTATCAATAACCTGCAAGGTAAAACCTAAAAACTCTTTGGTTTCTTGGCAGTAGGAGCCCACAGGCAGCGCTCACGGACTTCGGGGTGGGGGTTAGTACTGCTGTGCTGCGTTCCCTGGCCTCGCGGTTGGAGAGCGGGCTTCAGGGAATTCCGGGCATGGAAAATCCTGGAGGGAAGAGGAAGGAAAGGAGAGAGGAGAAAATAAAACAGGGACCGGCCGCGGTGATTCTCCCCCCGGCTCAGGCTGGGAACTCACTTCGTGTCGCGCATTTTCAGTGTCATATCCCACGCCAAAGCCGCAGTGGGGTTCGGGTTCAAATTTTACAGGTTTGTCATCTCCAGACATCCCTTAGAATCTTATTAATATCCTGAAATGGAAGCCTTTTATTTAGCAGCAATATGAGCGATTGAGTATAACAGATTTAGGCAAAACATGTAAAATTTGATGACCGTAATCCGCCATTTTCAACAGGATTATGGCTCAAACACCCCGACAGGCCACCAGAATAGTGTGATTTTTATGTTTACCTGTGTAAGACCCCAAACTTCCAGTCTCTTCGTACCGTCCCGCCTGAGGTAACGCTCACAAGTGACAGCTGCTGAGAATGCTGAAATGACGGCAGGCAGAAGAGGGACCAGGACGTCCAAGTAATTTGTACTCAACCGAAAAATGGTTGGGATAGTGGGAATTAGTATTCTATATGTTATCGCACTGGAAGAACTTCAATGAAGAAGAGCCATCTCTGGCATATGCAATACTGTATATTGCCTAGTGTTTATATATTTTAAAAACAACCTGTGCATCTAAAAGAAAAAAAAAATCTAAGAAGAAATTTGTTTTCCTGTCATCTCTTATTAACGTTTCTATTGTAAGTGATCAGATACTTCTTGACCATACTTCCATTTTGTACCAGTTGGGTTTAAACCCTTTACAAGTTTCAGTCCTGGGATTCCAGTCCAAGGAGAGCACCGCTGGCAGTTCATCTGGAAGGTTTGGCCATGAAAACCTCAGCATATGGTGTTAGTTTTAAAAATAATCAGTTTTCTACTAAATTTCATATCCCAACCTCAGTTAGACACACAACCAGAACAAAAACACAACAATCTGAAGAAAAACAGAGACCATACTTTTAAATATCGGTAAGGGTCGTATAAAGATGATCTAGGATCATTCATGTTATGCTATGTACTTTGTGAAGACCTTAAAGAGAGTCACGGAGGGTGAAACTGAAAGGTTGTAAAAGAGCGGCCTATGGTGCACATGATCTTTCTTCTCCAAGCTGGTTCCTAGATATCGTCTCCCAGACATAAAGGCTGAGGAGCTGCTTCCCAGCTACCTGGCACGGTTAAAGAACAAGCCTTCCAGCTGCTCCCCTCCTTCTGCAAAAACAAATAAACACTGAGATTCGTCGCCTGAATAAAAAGCCTTCCCGTGTGCCGAGACTATGCTTTTCCCCAATAACACCCACTATTGCATTTTCCCACTTCCCTGAACTGCTGCAACGGAGACGTAAGCACTACCAGTGCCACCAAGGCGTGCGTGTGAGCAGGGTAAAAATAATAAACGAGCATCCACTTCTGGCAGCACCACCCAGGGTAGAGCTGAGCCCGGGCCAGGCTGGCCAGCACGCACTAGGCCCGTGCGCGGCGCTAGCACGGTCTCCACAACGGCTGAGCCCAAGCAGCGGGGCCGCGTCTCCTGAGGTAAAGCTGCTTCTCGAGCCGCCATTCCCAGACTCCCTGATACCTCCGAGGGGCCGGCGGCCCGCTCCTACCCGTGCCCCCCGGCAGGGCCGGTTCCCCGGGCGGCACCGTCCCCCCGAGGGCAGCCGCCACCCGAGGGCAGCTGCCGCCGCGCCGCGGGCGGAGCTGCGCAGGCGCAGACACCTCCCTACGCATGCGCGCTGCGCCGCCTGCGCCGCCTTAACGGGCGCGCGCGGCAGCCGGCGGAGGCCGGAAGCCGCTTCGAACGCGGAAGCGCGCGCGCGCCGGTTGTGTCCAGTAAGGAGCAGCGGTCTCGCGCCGGAGCGGCGGGAAGGGCTGGGGGGGGCGGTGGAGGCGGCAGCAGCGGCAGCGGCAGCAGAGGCGCTTCCCGCTCCCTCAGGGCTCGGCGGGCCGCCTCGCTCCCGCTGTCGTGCCCCGCGGGGCCGGTGTTAGTGCGCGGGGCGGGTGTACCGCGCCGCCCCGCCGTCGCTTCCCCGGGGTGCGGGCGGCGGTTGGGGGCTGAGGGGAGGGGGTCGCCCGGAGCGAGGCGGGAACGAGCTGAGGGGAGGCGCGGTGCCCGCTGGTGGGGAGGGCGGCCCGGCTGGGTTAGCGGGGAGGCCCGAGCGCGGGTCTCTCCGCAGCAGCTCACCCTTGTGTCTCTGAGGCGACGGGGAGCAGAGGGCGGGTGGCTGAGGGGGTTTGAGACATAAATACCTTTTCTGACAAGGAGGAGGGGAACAGCAGGCTTATAGAACGGGTCTTACTTCAACAAATGAAATTTTTAATTTAATATTTGCATTTTTGAGTAAGGAAAGGAGGATGCTGAGCTGCGTCCTGACATCTCTTTTAAAACAGCGAGTTATAAGGGTTGCGTGTGTGTGACTGAGTCCTGCGAGCTTCCCTTTGGTGAGGAGTGGGTGGTTTGTATCGGTGCTGTTTATCTGAATCTTCATAGTAGGCAGCCTGGAAGGAGAGAGGGGTTTTGGAGCTGTGATTTTCACCTTATGCTTGTAGGTGGCATCTTGCGTGAGAGACCCTCTAGTGTTGCTCATCCAGAGGCAGAAGGTAAAAAGTTTGAGACTGACCAAACCAGCTTTATCATCTCCTGGAAAGTCTTATTTGTTTAACATTGTTACCCGTGGAGCAGCAAAAGTTAGAGATCCATGCTTTAGAATCTAATAAAAGCATGCCTTTTGTTTCAGGAGGTATGGAATAATTATTAAAGATGAAAAAAAGTAGGAAAGAATATTTTAAGAACCACTTTTGAGAGGAGAAACTCTATACCATGGAAAATGATAGTTATTCTAAACATAGGGAATGGCAGAAGGAAATGAGAGGAACAGAGATGGAGGAGTCTGTCTAGGCGATACTGGCATTACGTAGGAATTAATAAGATGTAATTAATTAATACTTGTTCTAACTGGAGATAGAAAGGAAGGGCAGATGTGGGTGTTTTATAGAAGGGAAAGGCCAGGCTTGTGACACTTGATTTTGGAAGTCATATGGGACGCTGGTCTTATTGGGCCCAAGTTTAAGAAGCATGAGAGTTCACTTAGGGTAAAACGATCTACAGAGTCAACCTCAGTATCTTTTATTTAGATAAAAATGCCTATCCTGTGGTTTAGGTACAGGTGTAGCATCGAAAGCATGCAAATACCGGTGTTCACGTTTCTACCTATAGATGGTGATGTACTGCTGTTACAGATTTATATTGTTAAAGTAACTTTTTTTTTTTTCCCCTTGGAGGTGGTGTTGGGTCATACCTTTCTGTGAATAGTAAATAAATACGGCTTTAGTTTGAGCAGAAAAACCTAAACGTGTCTTAGATGTTGCTTGTCTCTTAACAAAACAGCAGTTCAGTGCTGCTGCTCTGTGGGATCTTTTTGCGGTGGTTTTTGGCAGTGGTAAGCGTATTAAACTTGGTTAAATCGGATGATGCCTCTTCTGCAAGCAAAGTCTTTGGCAGTTGTACCCGGGCTCATCCACTCCCCTGTAATGTATCGGTTGCTGACTGTGGAGGGAATGGTGCTGCTGATTTGGCAGAAGAACAGTCTGGATTTACTGCTGTCTCTCACTGTCAAGACTGGAGTAGTTTCTTCTTCAATTTTTTTCTAACTCAGACTAAAATATTTTTGACCCTCTGGGTCAAAGTTTACATATTCTATAGTTGGTGGTTTTTGCATAGGGCAACCTAATTATTTTTCTGTTTCATGATTTCTGAGTTTGTTGCATGTGGCCTTTAATTTGACAGATCTAGCAATGTTTCTTATTGTTACTGGATCCTTAGTATGGTCAAGCGAGCTTGGTGGGAGATCAGTCCTCCTGCCTTTTTGGGTAGGAGGATGGAGAAGATCTCTTGAGCCTGGGAGGTTTCATCTGGTGTACCCTCTAGGGAGGGGTTGCTGATGGAGAGTGTGCTTATGCTTGGGAAGGGAGAGCTAGAATTTCGAGCCCCTTTTTAAATACTGAGGAGACTGAAGTAAGGTTCAGATCGGGGTTTTTTGACTATTAATGCCAGGTGTTTGCACTCCTAGGTTGGTGGTACACATTTAATTTTTTGATTATATAGTGGCTCACGACTCTATTCCTGTGGAATTAGTTAGAACACATGATACAGAGTTTATGATGGGCTCTGTGCTTTTCTGATGGCTGCAGGAGAACAGACAATACCTGGTTCAGCGTAAGACCTGCCAGTACATAGTTAACCTTTAAATCATTTTTGAATATGTTTAAGCCAACAGAGGGGCATATACCAGATCTGCACTTTGCATAATTTGGCCGTGGTGTTCTTAAGATTAAAATGAGTGGCATTAACTTAAAAAGTGAGTAAATGTCCCAATATTAAAACTGTGTGCTTGTTAAAAACGAATTTTTTTCCTAGTGAGTTATTAATCTAGGAATTTTTATAGACTTGTTTGAAGAGATTTTTCTTCTTCAGTGGCAAATACTGGTTTGTGAGCTACTTAACGTACATGGTTGACATCAGTATTTTGACTGCCACTACAATCTTCTCTACTGGTCTCTTGTAGAATATTCTCTTGTCACTTACGGGTCAAATACGCTACACATTTGCATAACAAATTGTGTGCAGCTTATTAAGGTGATGCTTAAGTATATACGTGTATGTACAGCGTAGTGCTGATCTGGTATCTGAATTCTCTTAAGTGGTTTGAAATCTTTTACCCTTCTTCTTGCTGTTGTTTTTGTGCATTTTGTCAGGTGCCTCTTTAGCTTCTAGCTCAGAAGTGGGAGAAATTGCGTCTGGGCAGCATTTGGCTTCATGGTTAGAAATTCTCCAGTGCTGAAAACCCCTCCTGGTTGCAGCGGGCTGCAGCCGCAAGATAGTGACAGAATGCTTCTGGGTGGTGAGAAAACCGGGCCTGTCAGGAGTGCCGTTAAATGCCTAAGGAACAAAACCATGGACAGTATTGTAGCAACGTTTGTGGTGTTTTTTCAGGTACCTTTTGGCTTGTTACAAAGACCAGCTATGGAGAAGTGGAGCTTAATGACAATTACTGTTTTACTGGCACTGACTGTACGCTGGACTGTATCGCTTGGTTCTTACTCAGGTAATACATGTTCACGGTCTGTAAAGCAACCACATGAAGGTGAATTATGGAGCATGTGATAAATTAAAATAAACTTGCATGTAAAATCATAAATAGGAAGCAATGTGTTATTTCAAGTATTGCTGTATTTTAGTGCCTCTCTTTCCCTAAGGTTTGTATAGTACCTTATTCTTATTTTTCCAAAGTGTGCAATGATTAACATCACAGCTTGGAACAAAATGCTGAAAAAACCCACAACTCTTTTTTTGGGGGGGTGGGAGGGGGTGGGGAGGAGGGGGCGATGGTCAGTAATGCTTTAGGAGGAGCCAAAGAATAGCTGGCTGTTTACCCCATGCCTTTTTTTTCAGTAGCTACAGAACATTATTGCAGTCCAATTGTATGTTTGTTTAATCTTGTCCTTTAAGTTCTATAACAGATAGAGCCTTAATTTATATTTAGATAAAACTGTACTGGTGATAATGAAGACGCTGTAAAAGTGATGTGGAGTGAGCAATTACACTCAGCTTTGTAGCTGTGCTTCCTTAAGATTGTTTACGGCATGAACTAGAGCTGTATTCTTTTAATAGATGAGTTTTTCTCCTCCCCATCTCATAATGCTTGCAAAGAACTAGCAAGTTTTTTTCCAAAGCTCTCAGTGCCATTCCTACACTTGGCATAAGCTTGCACAAAGCTTGCTCTCTGCAAATTTTTTTTTTAAAAACCCCAAATCATTACTTTCAAGCCCCATCAGCTAAAAGAATCACAAGCTCAGTCAAATTCAGCTCTGGTTTTCTGTTAAGGCAGTTGGGAGCCTCATCCATCCCCTGAGTAGCTGGAGCTGTTCAGTAGTATTCTAGTGATTTTAAACTGGTAACTCCTGGGTTGCATTTACTTGAAGGAATTTACTCAAAGATTAGTTGCATGCGTACCTTCTTACACAGTTGTTTTATTTTGAATTTGCTTTCTGAAAATGTCATTGTAGGAGATCTCTTCGTAGGTAACTGAGGCTCTCTTCTACCCATCTATATGCAGAAAAACAAACACCCTGTCTTTTGCCACACAATACTGAGTTTCTGTTGCACTGCAAGTATTTACAGTTACGTTGCTAACTAGATTTTTTTTAAAGTTGATTTAATTTCAAACTAATCAAGATTCTGAAAACGAGTATTAAAATAATGCCTGAACTAAAATATCAATTTTTTAATCTTATTTCCTACAGAATGATCATATAACTTCTTTTGGAATAGGAAAAGCTGAGTCTGATCCAATCCAGGAAATTATTAAAGCATGTGCTTAACTTTGAGCATTGGCTGGCTGAATAAAAACCAAACCTGAATGTTAGAAAGAGCTGTCAAATGCATAAATACACTGGATTTTTTTTTTCTTTTTGACTTCCTTCAGCTGTAGTAAACCTTTAATGACAGGAGCAAGAAAAAAAAAACCAAAACAATTGGGCAGGGCAGTGTTTAAACTGATGTGGTCCTGTTGTTTTGCTTTCACTGCTGCTCACTGCAATAAAATCGAGCAAAGGATTAGAAGTAGTCATCGTTCTCCGAAGCAGACCATGGTAGAAATGCTGATTCAGCATGCTCTGAAACCACGGGTGGCCAGAAGCACGGAGGTTAATTCTGCCCTCGTTTACTGTATGGTGTTGGATCGCTGTGTCATTTCCATTCTGTTGTTGCTTGCCATCGAGCGTGTTTTGGATCTGCCTCTGGAATCAGGGTCATGATGGTGAGCAAGCAGTTAACTAATGCCTAGTTTTGAAAGGCTGCCGTTTACGATGGCCTTAGATTAGTTGGTCTTGGAGAATCTTTGAGGAAAAATTTAGCTTCATAGATTAATGCATAATTTTTTTATGCATTACCAAGCTCCTGCTAAATGAGTAGAAGCTAAATACCCATGTTGAAAGGCAGCTTCGGACCCTTAAAAATGTCTGTTTCCAGGTAACAGTAAAACTGAATAAGACCACTCTAAAGTTAAAGTATTTGTGACACTTTTATTTTAAAATACTCAATTTTTATTAATTCTGAATTTTGTTTGGCTGTATACCTGATGCTTGCAGCAGAAGGAAGCTAAATATCTGTTCTCAGACTGATGTGTGATCAGTCTCTGTATTTGGCTTTTAGTAATTGAACCGTTTGATTAAGTTCTCTTTTGATCATTCTGAAGCTGATTAATTTCTTTTCCTCTTTTTTTTTTGAGAGGGGGAAAAGCTGAAATAAAATGTGTGTATACAAAAATAGGTGTTATCCAAATTTTAGAGCGTGTGTGTATACACATACTCTAAAATTTGCATAACACCTATTTTTATATTTCAGTAATCCTATGACAGGTTCTCTGTTCCACTAGATTTATAGCTACAAAATGGACACTGATAAAACTCCAATTCTCTGTGACTGCACTTATTTGGGAAACTTTTAGTTGAATGTGTCATATAGCGGAGATAATCAGCTCTCTCTACTATCCAGGAATAAATTAGCGGAGATAATCTGTTCTCTCCGCTACCCAGGAATAAATAGTACATATCTGAGCTTGCATGACTCCCACAAACATAGATCATGTGAAAAATTATAGATGGCTTTCCTGTATTTTAAAGAAACTCTTAAATCTCTGTCTGGCTAGTGTCAGTATTTTGCTGGAAGTACTATCAGTCCAGTTTCTGTTCTCAATAAGCACAGGTTAATAGAAGTAAATAAACTCTGTGATAAAGATGCTTAACATACTGCCATTATCAGAGTTAGGCTTACGTTGAAGGAATTGTTTATGAGTAGATGTCTGAAGTATTTGCATTGATAAAGCTTTTTTGGGGGGGGAATCAGAGTTTCCTGGGAGACTTATGTATGCGTGTGTGAAAATTGTCCTTTAACATAATTCACTTTGCAGAACTGCTGCATAACAATCACTCAGTTGCAAAATGTGTGAGAGAGAACTCCTGTAAACCAAAATGGAGCAGTTATAATCTACAAAGCTTTCTAAATAGTAAGAAAAAAATTATTCTAAACCTATTCCGTGTACTGAATGGCCTGATTTAGTAAATGGCTCATCTTAACTCTTTATTAAGAATCATGGGGAAAGGGACAGATGCAGTATTCCGCTAGCGTTGCAAAGCGGGCAACAGAGGAGAGGGAGAGGAACAGGGGGACTTGCAGCCGGTCCTAGTTCTGAGTGAATTTAAAAATAAGGCTAGTTGTTACTTTTATTAGCAAGGTATCACGACACAGCTGAAACACAAGTGAGAACGTTGTCAATTATTATATACTAAGAAAGCGTAGTAGTTCACACAAAATCAGTATAAGATGTCCATTATGTACATTTTCTTATTTCAGAGAAAGTGCCACATTTTTCATCTACTCTTGGAAATGACTTTTTTGTCAGATGAGGAAGCAATTCTTCACAGTGGAATATCTTGATAAATGCTTATCACAGAAATATCCAGAAAGCCAAAAGAATGCATAACTTTTTTTTTTCCTCCCTGTTAGGCTGCATAGCAGATGAGGTCTCTATTTTGTTCTCAAATATCATAGAGGAATGGAGAATAAAATTAGTAATATATTAATATGCAAATACATGTCTGGAGGAAAAAAATCTGCATAAACTGAACAAATTCCTAAATACTCTGTCATCTCTTTTTAGGTGCAGGAAAACCACCTATGTATGGAGACTATGAAGCTCAGAGGCACTGGCAAGAAGTTACTTACAATTTGCCCATCAGGCAGTGGTACGTAGTGCTATTGTAGTGCAGGTTACAAAGGGGTAAATGTAACGGAACTTGTTTCATGTCTTACTTTAATATACCTTTAAGATCTCTGCAACATCTTCTACTGTTCCCTGAACTATTCTAAAAACCCTTTTGTTGTAACATAATATCACCCTGTTCTTAGACTGAGGTGCCATTTTCTTCACAAACAAGAAAAAAGCTAAAATTTGGAACTTTGACTTGCTAGCGGTGAGCTTGTATAACAAAATATCCTGACTGGTAGGTGTCTCTGTTGTGAAGCTCCGGCTTTGTTGTGAATTGACTGGAAAGGTCAAGAAACAATTTTTGGTGGGCTTACAGGAGGGATCATAGAGAAGCTTGTTCACCTGGTTTAGAAAAAAAGAAAATCAGTACAGCTTCCTGGGTTCCAGTTCTCTAAGGCACAAAACCTCTCCTGATTATCAGCACTGACAAACCCAATACAAACTCTGCTCGTCTCCCGTGAGCTGAGGCAGGGGCATGCCAGTAAACGCAGAGACTTGAATTCTTGTGCTGGAGGCATAGGCTCTTTTTTACACCTGCAAGTTCATTGTTCACACCCGTGTTCTTAATCTAGATTTTAAAATGTGGGTGTCTGGAATCTAGATATAAGGATAGTGAACTTAATTTGTACAGATCACTTAAAACTGAAGGAAAATTATTCCAAATGTTTCATTTATTTTTACATTATTTCTAATAGTCCTTAGAGCTTGCATGGAACACTAAAAATTTAGTCCGTGTATATGCTGCAACACAAATTGCAATAAATTGAGACTCCAGGTCAGCTTCCAACAGGGATAGTTGCATTCTGTTTGTCTGGAGTCATTTTCCCCTCAGCTATCTGTTGGGGAACAGACGAATACGACAGAATAGAATATTAATTCAATTGTATTTCTATAAATATATGTGGGGCCGATTCTGAAAGTATGACTCTCTGTGGAACTCTGCAGATGACTCTGTATTGTGATTTCTGATCATCCCGTTGTATCTATATTATAATTTCTCTTTCACAGTTTTCTGGAATATCCAAACCCCTCATTATGCCAGAGTTGGGATAATGGAGAGCTGACATAATAATAGAGCTGGCAGCTTTGATCCACTCTGTTATGCGGAACTATATGTACTTAAAATTAAGAGTTATAGCAGTCGTCATTTCCAGGCATTCCCGGGGGCCAGGTGAAACTGTATTGCAGGCTGGGTTTAGCCTATGGGCTGCCAGTTGGGCATCTCGGTCCTGTTGTATTTGTTCTTTGTTTTATTTATAACAGAAGTTTTTTGGATTGGGTCTGCTTTGAGAATTGAATCTCTAGTACAGCAAAGTCGTATTCGGTCTTGGGCGTTTGGAAAAGAACATCTCGGCTGACATGCGAGGGATCGCATTCTGGAATACTAAGCTGTCTTTCCCCTCCCATATTCCAGAAATGTGCAGTGTGAAAGGATGTTGTACTCCAGTAATTAAAAATAGTGTTCAGATTTGAAGTTGAGATTCTAATCACTTCTAGTGCTGTTACTTGTTTAGTATTTAGAAAAGCTGTTTATGCAGCAAGCACGTGTTCTCCTGTAAATGTGTCTAGGTAAATACAGAGAGGAGCTCTCTCGTGAGGACGTAGTCCTGTGAGATCTCTTGATCTTTTCACAGACTTAATTGTCACATTTACTGTTAAAACAGGCACGTATAGGTAATGCAGCTGCATGTTCCATGCTTATTTTCTTTGATCCAAAACAAAGATTTATTTAAAAATAAAGCAGCAGTAAACTACAGTATGGTTTGTACTTAGTTTCCTTGCATGAGATTTCTTTGAGCCAGAGGCCAGAATTTAAATGTTTCTTTTTAGTATTATTCTTTAGAGCCTTGACATTATTTATTAAAGGCTACTTTCTTATTATACTGCTAATTAAAACTGTGAATGCTTTTTTGCTAAGTATTACTGGGTATAGGGATTGTTTTTTCTGTTGAAACTGAGTTTATGGAAGGTAAAATTAAAAAAAAATACAAAACTGGAAAGTTTACTACTAAGTTGCGATCTGCATGAAAAGTCTGAACTGCCTTGGCATGAGCAATCTTGAATTGTAGGATAAGAAGCAGAGATGCAACTCAAAGAAATATGATTTATCATCAGTCCGTAAGATATTTCAGGCCAGCTCATAAGGAATTCAAGAAATATCATTTACTATAATAAATGTCAAAAATTGGCTGCATTTGAAGAGAGAAGCTGGAAAAGCCAAGAGCTTGCCCCTTGGCAGTCAGAGTAGACTAGTCAGTCTGTTTCACTGTAAGATCTAAAGAGTCTGATGCTTTATTTTTGTAACTTCTGTGTTCCTTGGATAAAACCTGTTTCTCGTTTGGAGGAGGTGACTTGATTTTAACTGCTGCCAGCCTTCCACAGAACTACTGACACAACGCAATTACAAATGGGAAAATCCTTTTCCTTTCTCTCGCGTGGTCCGCCTGAGTTTTGAGGTAGAACTAGGTAAAGTCGTTGTGGCTGACATGTCTGATTGAGATTCATGACCTTGTGTTGGTTATTCAGGAGGTGTTACTCTGGTAACTTGGTGTTGCCTTCTCAGGAGCTTTTTAGCCCCGACTCCTACATTCATGCTGACAGAATTGCCTAGGTGCACCTGCTGTGGCATAGTTTTCTTCTGGACCTGTGCTGCTTTTTGTTTGTCTGTGTAATATCTTTATGCCAACCTCTTCCACTTCTGTTCAGTTGCTTTCCAGCAGTATAACTTCAACAGACGTGTTTTCAGAATTTTCATATGAGGGTCTGTTGAGTGGATGCAGTTCACAACTTGCTACATTCCAGACTAAAAAAGTAGCAGATAGTTTAACTGTTCAGAAGTCATTGTCAGATATTAAGTGTGCTGTCCAAGTCCAGAAAAAAAAAAGGAATCTAGGATTAATATAACGAAAAATCACTAGTGAATTCATTTCTTTTGAAATTTCCTTTTAACTGCATTGGCTTTATTTCCTTTTTGGCAAATTGACTGCTGTCTTCTGGAATAATTGACACGTGTGAAAAATGTAGGTTGGGTTTGTAGATGGAGGTGAGGACCTGCAAAGCCTACCACATAAACAAATGTGGAGCTACAGTAGATGTGTACAACTGGTTTTGTGCAGGCTTTGTCTTAGTCTCTGGATTTTTGTCAGACTCTGTTCACATCAAGGATTTTCCATCTCCAGGTAAGTAAGCTTTAGCAGCTTCTTTTAGTCTGTTTTGCAAACACAAGTGAGTGTACTCTGAGTCACTTTTGCTTGAGATTTTTATGTATGTGAAGTAAAATAAAGCAGATATAGAAGCTGCTGACTTCTATATTGGATTTTGAACATGTTGATAAAAATATTTGGTTTGATATTCATCCTTTTCCTTGGGCTGAAACAAAGCTGGAAATGTAGATCCTTCTTTAAATTTTTTTTTTTTAGGTACTTCAATACAAGTGATAACAACCTACTGTACTGGGGCCTTGATTATCCACCTCTTACTGCCTATCACAGTTTTGTGTGCGCTTACATGTAAGTTCATTATTTTAACTACTTCTGTGGAGAATACAAGACACCAAATTCACCCCTTCTCCCCCCCCCTTTTTTTTTCTTTCTCTCCTGAGGAGAGAAACTAGTCGCTAAAAACTACCAATCTGGGCATCTGATGAAATGGAAAGTATGGTTTGCTACTTTAAAGCTAGGGAAATAGATTTTATGTGTATCCCTATTGCTTAAAACTAATACTGCTATTTGTAATTATTTGTAACTAACACTGTCTTGTATTGCAAGGGGGACCGACGGGTTACATTCTTCTTTTTGCCAGGTCGGTAAATTTTAGCAGATTTAGATGCGACTTAGATACTTGGCTTTCCACATAAGCCACTGTTGGATCAGTGATGCACGGAGAAAAGTGCTGTAGGGATTGGGTGCATCGCATGGGAAAGCTCTCATGTATTGAGAGCCCAAGTGACATTTGATGACTGGATATCATGTAAATAGAATTCTGTTATTGGAATACTTTTTCCACAAGGGCTTTACTGCTGTTGGAATGAGACTTATGGAATAAGAATGTAGGTTAAAGTGCACAGGCACAGTTATGTGGGGCATCTATGTGAACTGTAAATGGTTTATATTTAATACTTAAGTATGAAAGGTATTTACAATTGTTTTTTTAAAAGTCAGTGGAACTAGACTGAAGGTGGTTATCTTGTCCTAATAAATATTGTATTCCATTTTTATTGTTTTCAAAGATTTTGTTTTTCTTTTTAATTGTGAAATAGCAGCTAAACTCTATAGTGTAAACGGATCTAGTGGTGAGGAAAATCTTTCATTGATCACTATTGCTCTTTGAAATATTTCTTCTCATTCATCTTAATTCTTGGAATATGCTCCTGTGCATGTCATCTTTATTGCTGAAAGGAGTGTAAAGGGAAATGAGAACTGTCTACGTTTTGATGTGTCTGTACTTTGTTTTACAGTGCAAAGTTAATAAATCCTGATTGGATTGCTCTGCACACATCTCGGGGGTACGAGAGTCAGCCACATAAGTTATTTATGCGTACAACAGGTAGGAAAATTATATTTCCTTAGGATGATCGTGCAGATTTGTCTCGCTTACTAATTTAGCATGTTTAATATCACGCACCTTCTGTCTTCACCAGTTTATTCTCAGTTCTTTGACTTGGGTGGCTTTGCAGGTCCATTTATGAACCAAACTCCTGTGTTTTCTCTTCTGCCATCGTTTGTGAAGCTGATAAATATAAAACATACAAACAAGTTTTCAACCCAATTGATTCAGTAAAAACTCTAAAACAAAGCTGTTTTTTTTTTTGTAGCATAGACCCATATTGTTGTTTTCCCTTCCATTCTGGTAAATACGCTTTTAATTTTCAGCTTAGCTTGGGTTTTATTGTGAAATTATTTTCCATGTAGACTGGCATTCACTGACTTAACGGCCTCTTGAGGTCTCAGAGATCTTTATTATGAGCTGTAGACTTTATCTGAAAGGGAGAGAGAGTTGATATTTTTAAAAATGTCACTTTTCTTTGAAATGGTCACCACGTTTTAGAGAGAAACTTCTGTTAACAAAAAAGTAAAGATGTATTTTACCACTTTTATCCTAAATTTAATTTTCCTGCAGTCACTGTTCTGACGATTTGAATATTTTGAACTGCCTCTACAAAGAAAAGGATAAAACAAGTGCAGAAAAAAATTGTAGATAACTTAATTCAGTAGCTGTATCATTAGGACAGCAAACAATGTGGCCAGTGAGCTCTTGTTCTCTATGGCAGATGCCATATTATCCTGTTACTATTTGCTTTCGTTTAAAATCTGACTTTTGCTTTGCGTCACACTAGAGTTCCACAGAATGCTTTCTGATTGCAACAGCAGAATTGGTTGTTCATCAATAGCTTTTCTGTACTTCACAAACCTCTCGGTCTGGTCTCTAGTAATTGATTGAATTGAAAAAAAAAAAAATCACTAGAACTTAATTACCCTTGAAATGGTCTTTATTAATTTTGAAATCAACTCACTTGACAAACCACTGATGGATCTAGGAGAACTGATAAACACTTTTTAACAATAGCCATTAGAAGACCGCATTAAAATAATTCAGAACGGCCAATGTCAGCTGTTGGTATTACACCTTTATTTTAAGTGTCAGTGTATTTATTTTGCTAATGCCTTGGGTATATTGGCTTAAGTCTGCAAAACAGTTCAGCACCAAATAACTGATATCCTTAAGCATTTTCTTCCAAAGCCCGTGACTAAAAAGAGATAAAGTGTACTTTCCCTCTTGGAATAATCATACATTTTCTGAAACCGGTTCATAGAAATAATCTGAGATTTTTTTCTCATGCTCTTGAGACACCACTCAAGAAGAATTCGCCTGGTGGTTTAAGCACAAGCAGGAGATGTGCATAATTCTAGGCAGGTGAACCTGCTGGTTCTGTTTCCTTGTCGACCCTCTTACATATATTTGCTGTAGGCAGATGATCAAAGCTAAATAACTAGTTTTAGTCTATTTATCCCCATCACTAGTAATTCCCACAGATACATTGGAGATTGTTATAATCTAGAGCTGCTTAATTGTGTCTCCAGACTATCTGTTCCATCAAACAACTTGACTGGGTCTAGTCGTAGTTGATTTCTTTTGAGAATTAAGAATGCCTTCTCTCATTTCGGCATGTGAGGAACTAGAGTGTGCTCCCTTACTGACTGAGGCTGTGCCAGAAGCCAAAACAGCTGAACACATGGAAGCAGCAGCTTTTGGACATCAGAAATGATAGCGTCAGAAACATTAACAAGATCAAATTCTGTAGGCCTCTTTCTTTCTGTCCTTTGAAGTGGAACCTACCCAGTTTATTCTAAAGAAGAACTTTCTGATACTTTAATGTTTATTTGCCTATATTTTTTCCTTGTCTTTCCCAAAACAATTGAAAAAAAAATTAGCTTTGGTGTAACTGCCAAACCTGAGCTATATTTAAAACAATGAAACGTACTGTAACGCGGTGTAAGACAACAGAAAAGCATATTCAGCTGAAACTATAGTTACGTGAATTGAATGACTAAAGTGAAGTTTTCGGTGAGGGTACAGACGCAAACCCCGCATTCAAAAGGTAAGCTACTAGTCTCACTCCAACACTGTGTAGTTATTATCATCTGAGTGGGTTTTTTTACATCAAATACAACCAAGATGCAGAGCATTAAGACATTAAAACTGTAAGCAGAGTCAAAGATTCACAATTCAGATGAAAATACCTCATCTTAATGCCGTTCAAGTTGTGTATGTGGGAGGATTCTAACGCAAAGTTAATATTTATTTTTCAGTGTTTGTTGCTGATTTGCTGATTTATATTCCTGCAGTTATTTTATATTGTTTTTCCTTGAAAGAAACATCTACTAAAAAGAAGGCAAGTATCTGGTGTGTGTGTAAATTAAAAAACAAAGAAAACATACTGTTAAAACAGGGTAGAAATGTAACAGTACGAGAGTGAGTTAATGTATAGAACACCGTGACAGCTTCAACTGATGTAAAACTGATGACAATCAGTATATCTTGTATTAAAAGCTTTTCAGTTAAAAAGAAAAAATAAAAAGCCATTAACTTATCTTACAGCAATTATTTTCATGCTTTCAATAACAATATGCTCTGAAGTTTAGTAGCCATGAACTCTTGAATTCTATTTCTTTCTGAATGTGTTACTTGGGTAGTAAAACCAAGACTTGTGCTGTGACATGGGGGAGTCTAGGAACTGCTTTATCTTGCACACTCCTTATAGTAGAACCAAGACATTTCGGAATAAGAAGTCCTCTGATTTTTGGAGTGGTTCCAAGGTTTAAGATCAGTGTGGGTGATCTTTGAGCTGGTTGGCAAAGGGCAGGCTGGTCTCCATTCAGTATTTTCTTATTTATGGAAAATCTTTATCCTTTTTTATTCCTCAAAATATTACTGTCAGAAGATTGCTTGTAGAGAATAAGATTCCTACCTATAGGATGCACCATGGAGGGGCAAATTTTTGTACTGGAGAAGTGGTGTAAGTTCCTGTGTCTAATGTCTAACTTAGAAATAATTCTTTTCCCCTCTCTTTTTTGATCCTTCTTTCCAGGTTTCCAGTGCTCTCTGCATCCTGCTTTATCCAGGCCTCATTCTTATTGACCATGGACACTTCCAGTATCCTTGTTCTGCAGTGAAATGAATTTCCATTTATGAAGTAACACTGTTCTCTAGTACTTGTCTTTAGCTGGGCGGAAGGTTACTTTTGTATACAAAGTCATCTGAGGGGCTTCTGCCTACCCCAAAGCAGAGATATTAAAGAAAACTGTAAGTCTGAAATATATTGGAGGTAAATAGTTGATATTGGGACAAATCAATCCAAACATGAATAGTATTCTTTCTGTGCCTCAAGCTCATATTTCTGTTAGTCGCTTTGTCGCAGAGAACGTCAATGGTACTATGACAGGGAAAAGAATGATGGCTTGTGCTCCTGTGATTTGTGTTTGGAGAGAGAATCACCTCAGATCTTCTTGAGATGGCAGAGGGGTGTGTCAAGTGTAGTTGTGTAAAACGTTCAGTTCTTTAAAACGTGCCATTCTGTCTTGCCCTTACAATTGCTTGAGACTGGATTCACTTCACTTAATGCCTAACCATTTAAAAGCTCGGCATCTAATAACTAGCAAATATTGGTGGCAGACACCTTCACAGGTGGGTCTTTTTTAATAAGAGTTAAAGTTAAAAGTTAAAACTAAAGTTAAAAGTTAAAGTTAGAAATGTTAACAAGTTTTTCTACTTGTTTTGCACAGCAACAAGCAAATGCTGTTAGTTGACTCCTCCAGGCTGTGCTGCTCAGTGCCGTCGAGCCAGAGGGACACAGTCCTGGAGTTGTGATAAATGTCGATATTTAAATATTCCAAGGAGATACTGAATCTCAGCATCTACTACTAAATCAGTTTTTGACAATCAAATAGTTTACTAATTTGTGGTTTTCTTCCAAGAGAGTGCATGGTGAACTTGGAAGATAATATATCTTAGAAAGCAGATTTTGAAGGAGAAAAATTCATAATGCTATTGAATATTTGAGTTACAGTTCAGGAATTCTGAAATTCTGTTTTTGGCCTGACTCTTTAAAGATGTAGATCATCTGGAGACATCACTTACAAGAATGGGGATGGGAATGAAGGCAAGTCGTCTTAGGTGAGAGAAGCTGGTGGTCAGAAGGCGGCACAGGGTTACAATTTTCTAATATGTAAACGATGTGCAAAGAGGGAGGCAGTAATCTGTTCTGGGGCTTATGTCGGACAGGGCAAGCAGTAACGGCCCTAAGTTACCGTAGGGAATATTTGGGGTTTTTTTAATACATGGAAAAATCTTTTGAACCTTAATTGCAGTGAAATGCTGGGATAGGTTGTCTGTGGGTGTTGTGGAATCTGCAGCATCAAGATCTTTCGAAAAGGTTCAGCAAACCTCATGTCAGGAGTGACAGAGGTGTAGCAGACAGATGTGCTGCAGAGTCTCCTGCGGTCTCTTCCAGCCCTGGGACTCTTACGTGAATAACTTCACTATCTGTGAGCAGCTCCCGAGAAGTCAATAGATTGACTTAACCCTAACTGCTGCTGCACATCTCTGCAAGATCGCAGCCTTGTGGTATAACAATTCGTTGATGTGAAATTGATGAGCTCTCAAATATACAATGGTGATTTTGAGCGGGCTGAGAACAAGGCAGACAATCTGAATGTGTTGCACAGCTATTTATATTGACAAAAAGAAAACAAAATATTGTGAAATTTCTGACAATACAAGAATCTCTCACTTGGTTTCTCTCGTGTGAAAATAACAGTAAATGACAAAGCTATTCTTTTGTTGCAATTTAATAAGTATTAGTGTAGTCTCTTCAAACTCTGCTGAGCTTGGGAACCTGTTCTCAAAGTCAGAAGGAAGTAACGTTGCTTTTAGTAACTCTTAGGCATTGTTTGCACAGTATTAGCAGCTAAGGGAGCTGGTCAGGGATGAGGGTGCACTGCAAGTATAATATAATCACAAAAACCCCAGGAGTCCTGGAACTAAATAACGTATAATTTAAATACTGATATATTTGAATATTCTGCACGTATCTTGTAGGCGCTGGGAGGAGACACTCTTGAAAGCTTTATCCTTAATCATGTAAATACCAAGAAAAAAGTGTTTACCCTGATGCGTCTTGCAGAGTACTGTCACGAAAAGCTTGGTTGACTGAATATACATTACATGTATAATTAACACACACACACATACTGTTTGTCCTCATATTTGCCTGTGCAAGCTTTGAATTAAGCCTTGGAAATATAAAAATTACACTTTAAATAGAAGTAAAATTATTTCTCTCTGTGAACAACATAGTCACAACTGGCAATGTGTTTTTAAAACTAACTTGGAAAAACTTATTTTACGCTTGTCCCTCTGGGCATTCGTTACTGACTTCCAGTACTAAGACGTGTATCTTCTCCTTGACATAAAAAACCATATACAACTCAGTGAGCCTTGGCTTTGCCTTGTGGGGTGTACTTTATTTGTCTTACGACTGGGACCTCTTGGGGTCGGTGGCATTTTGCTTGGCCATAAATTATAAGCAAATGGAACTCTACCATTCTCTGCCCTTTTTTTGCTATTTACTTGGAAAGTGCTTCAAGAAGGGACTGAAAGGAAAGGGGTAAGTGACTTTGGACCGTCTTATCTTTCTCAGGCATACACCCAAGCAGCCTGGCATGGAAAATGGGATTCTCCTTATTTGCACGTGGGCATTTCTGAATTAATTTCTAGTGGAAGATACTTACCTCGTTGTAATGTATTCCTCTCTTGCCAAATAAGTATTTCTTGTTGAGATCTGCATTAAGTATTTCCACTGAACAAGCAGCAAAATCTGTTAAGGTGTCCTTTCTTAGCACTCTTCATTCCGTAAGCTAAATCAAATACGGGCTGTGGCAGGCAACCCGATTAGATTGACCGCAGGAGCTCTGTGGTTCTCATGGAGTTGTTCTCGCTGATCTGGGGATGAAGAACTTTTTCTGTGGTACTGGTAGCTCTTCTTGTTTAGATTTGTTATCTTCCATTCTGTATCCCTTTTAAAAAAAGGTTTATGCTATAAACTAAGAACTGACTTTTGTTACCAGTAGCTGGATTTATCTTTTCTGATGCAAGCTTTTCTCTTGATTGCAGATTAGCACTGTTAATTAAAATAGCGGGGACTGTGGTGGTTTCCTTTGCTGTCTGCTGGCTCCCGTTCTGTACCGACATGGAACAAATCATGCAAGTACTCAGAAGACTCTTTCCCATTGACCGAGGCTTGTTTGAGGCATGCATGTTTTCTTCTCCCCCACCCCACTGTACATGTTCTGTATTCTTAGATCCCTTGAGAAACCTTCATCGTGACCTTTAGGGATTTCATGTGGGAGACACGCCACAGAACTAGTAATTTGAGATGGCTTCTTCAGCAGTCATTTCTTGCCAGTTATTTAATCCAGTATTTAACCCCAGCTCAGCTGGCATCTTCCAGGATATTATACGAGTAGACAACACTTATCCCATCATCAAACCCATACTTCAATCCATACATTTTTCCATTGAAATAGATTCCATAGTAATTGCCTGTGTCAGAAGATGTAACCTTAAAAGTTAACAGCTTCGGTCTCTGTCTTTGGTTCTGCTCAGCTTTTTTCAACAGGATTCGTTATTTAAAAAATAGTGGTTTGGGTGCAGCCTAGAACTTCCCTTTTGACCCACCTTGTATTTTCAGTGCAAGTTTCCACAATATTTCCCGGAAGTTTTAGGCCAGTTCTGCTTTTACTTTTCTTCCAGCTATCGACATTTGCATGCTGCAGGGTGCTGAGTACCGCAGCCTTAATCCAGTAAAGCAATTACTCGTTTACCTAATGCTACGGTCACAGGAGTCTCCCTGATAAAAGAAAGGGTACTCATTTCCCGAGTAACAGTGAGTTGTCGTTTTGCTTAATTAGGGCAGGAGTCTTAATACCGCACTTTAAAAAGCAGATTCTCAACTTCAAGTTTAACCAATAAAATGAAGCTTTTTGAATTTTCAGCTTTTGATGTCACAGGGATTTAAGCAAATGCTTATGTAGCTTGATTCATCTTAAGTTTTCTTTTAATCTTCTTTAGATATAAATAATATCACGACTGGCACATTCTTCAAAAGTTAATGCTGATGTACCACAGGCAGCATTTTATTTAGGTGGTGGTATGGAAGTGTTCTCGCTGTATTCTCTGCTAGTTTGTTTAAAAAACCCCAAACACCGCACCCCTACTCCCCCCAAAAAACCCACCCGAAGAAACCAGTGACCCTATTCCTTGGGAATTATCTGGAATTTATAAATAAATAGGTTTGGTCACCACACTTTTTATCCAGTACAAAGTTTTAAAAATGAAATCTGTAAATGACAATAACCACTGAGTTCAAAAGAGCTTAAGGATTTTAATCTAATATTAGCCCAAATATTTTCTGAGCTGATCAGGGGAGTGACTTGCTGGATGCTAATCTAGATAAAATGAGAAATTGTCCACGTAAGCAATGCGCGGTAAATTTATACTGGGGTGCGTGTAACAGGTTCTTTGAATTGGTTCCCATTTACAGAAGCAGTAACAAATGCTGATGGTTGTAAAATCGTATTGGCTATTAAGTAGGCGTCTTGTGTGTTTGCGGGTGCTGCCAAGCCCTCTGTTCGCCTGTAATCCTCAGCAGATTTGAAGCGCATATTCTGTATTGCTCGGGAGCATATGAGGAAGGTGGCTCAGTTGTTGGTGCTAGTAGCTTGCTTGCTGTTATGTCTACACAGCTGTGATTCAAGCAGCTGTTTAGGGATGAGTTTCATGAGCATGATAGCTGTAGTTACAAATTTAATTTTGAAAGCGATCCTAGCACAACTGCTAATGTCTTTAGACTTCTTGATTTATTAGAGGTTAACTCTGTCATTGCTAGCAAGCAGCAAGCGCAGCTAAATACGTTCAGGTATGGAATGAAATGTGACGGCATACAGGATGTCTTCACGTTGGAAAAAAGATTCATATATGCCAGTGTTTCATCAGGGACAGATAGTTTCACAGCCTTATTTTCACAAAATGTGTGATCTCCTGAGTTAAGAAGTAGTCTCTTGTGCTGAAGAACTATTTCTCAGTTATTTTCAAACGTGTTTTAATTGAGTCTCTTGAAACTTTCTGGTTTTGAAGATCAGATTAATTTAAAGTACATATAAGAATATGATGTATATCTGCAAGTGTCTTTTTGCAGTATGATGGTAAAACCCCAACAACCCCCCACCTCTCAAGCACCATTGTTGTCACAAACATAAGTTTAAATGAATGTAATTACCACTAATTACCTCTTTTTTTCCTTCCAGGATAAAGTAGCCAATATTTGGTGCAGTCTAAGTGTCCTTATAAAGATAAAGAATATAGTATCACCTCAAACTCAGCTAAAACTCAGGTAAGACATAACTGAAGTGCTTTAGGTAGTTGTTTATCTGCATTATTTTTTGCAAAATGAGTAATTTTTGTCAAAGAATTATGAGAAGTGGTGTTTAAAATCTTGAAAAAATGTTTTCTTTCCTATACGGTGCTTTTCTCCCAAGTGATAAGGGTTTCCCCAAGTACTGTTAGGGGTAGTTATGACTGAAAAATTTCCTGCTTGTTTATATAGTGATTTAAGCTACTCGGCTAAAACCGAGTTAAAATTTGTGTGCTGTCCTCTTCGAAGAATTACCTTTCAGTGCTCTTGGAAGTCAGAGATCACAGTTCTGTTTTTGGAATAAGTGAACAATTCCAGTCTAGGTCTACGGGGTCTGAAATGTTAATGGCAATGCTTTATTCCTTTTGCAAGAGCCCTTACGTCGGGGAGGACAGTTCAGTGCTCTGCTCTTGTGACTGAGTCTCCTTGAGTGATTTTGTAACTCTGAAAGTTACAACTGAATTCCTAACTTACGTAGTTTTCAAAAGTGATTATATGATATAATGGAAGTAGTTACTCATGTATTAAAACTATTTTTCTTCCAAAATCCTTCAGTTTCGCTGTGACGTTCCTGAGCCTGCTTCCTACCTGTATAAAGCTAACTGTCCAGCCTTCTCTCCGAGGATTTAAATTTGCTTTGGTAAGTGTGTGGCTTTAATTACTCCTTGTTTTATACCCACCACTGAGCACTGGTGGGTGCCCAGCAGTTCTACTCACAGTCGCTGCAACGTGCAGAAGTGCCCGTACCATGAGATGCCGTTCTGCTTCTGCTGAAGAGACCGCTTAAAAAGCGTTTCGCTGTCACGTGTCCAGGGGGGTCTGACTGGTCTTTTAAACCCAGACTTTTTTCCTTAGCCTCAATTTTCTTTTTTTAATGCTGTATTTTTTTATTATCTTCCTCTGAAGAGTCTTTAGAAGATTCCATACACATTAAAGCCTCACGTAGAATTGGAATTTCTCCTCTTTTTGTTAAGCTTCCAAAGTGCTAGTTTTTCTTACGGCATTGGCTGCAAAATTCAATTAAAAAGTCCCAAGATGGACACTGTAAGTTCATTAGCAGCTTGAAAAGAAAATGAGACTATTTTCCCAAATATTTGCCTTTTCTTAGTCAAATTACATCATTGAATTTAAGCACATTAGCATAACTTACATGGAAAAATCAGTTTTCCTTGAAATCAAAATTATATGGACCTGGTCCTAAGGTTTCAAGAGTTACAAGATAATGTCTATTTTTAATTTTATGTGAGTAATGTTTGAGAGTTTATCGCAACATTGCCTAAAAGTAACATTTATCCTTTCTAAGAATTGGTTTGTTATGGTGTGTTTTTATTTGGTGGGGAAAAAACAGTTTGTTTACTTTGGTGTATTGGCTGTTCATGATGATGAGCAAAATCTTATGTCAGTAAGGGTGAGTAGTTCTCACCGTGACTCAACTTTGCCGGTGCTTATGTACGTGAATATTGCATTTACTTGGTGGGGATACTCGTGTCAGTACAGCTAAGCGAGAGTGAGGGCTCTTTACAGGAAGTGTTTTCTGAATAGTTCTGGGTAAACTTCCAAACAATGTATTTTTTGTACGTATAGGTGCTTTCAGAGGCAGCTCTGTGGACTTGTAAACTGCACTGGAGTAAAGGTAGCAGTTAATTAGAAAGATCAGATCATTTAGCTCATACGTTTGTGTAAGTCTGTGCCAGCAGAGAAGCTAAACCAGTGCTTTGCATTGCAGTCACGTATACTAATATATCTCTGATTTCCTTTTCTAAGGTTAGTTGTGCATTGTCATTTTTCCTCTTCTCCTTTCAAGTACATGAAAAATCTATTCTTCTGGTGTCAGTGTAAGTAAATTATTTTTCTGTGGATATATTTTGATCTTGTTTTCTTCATCGTGTTATTGCTGCTTTCTCGCTTACAAATACATCTGATTTTTAAAGCTCTACACATTTGCTTTTCTGAATAACTTGTAAATGAAAGTATACCAATATGGCCACGCTGGTCTCTCCTGCGTCGCTCGTCTCTGCGGGCCAGCGTTCTGAGCGCGCTTCCTGGGGTGCGACGAGGCGCGGAGCGTAGCTGTTGGCCCGGGGACGGGCTGGCTGGGGGGTCGGTTGAGGCGATGCTGCCACGGGCAGCAGAGACATGGACTTCGCTGCCCAGCGAGGCTGGAGCACGGCGGTAGGTTGGGCTGGGCGATTGATACCTCACTAACGGTGACGGTAAAGGGGCCCTCCCTCTCTCCCTTTGTCGTTAAGGGATGCTTTTCCCATCCCCTGCCCTAGAGGAGGTGTGAGGGCCGCAGGGACGGTCAGCGGCTTCGCTCTTCTGCGTGGATGTGTACCTGAAAGTGATGTTTGAGAAAGGAAGATTTGGAGAAGCAGCCCTCTAACACTTTGCGTTCGTGCCTGACGGGAGGCCGAAGTGGTGGTTTGAGAACTCCCGTTTTCTCTGTAGGCAGTTGTCTAGGAGCTGCAGTGCAGGGGCTCCTCGAAGCCAGCAAGAAGCCTCGCACGGAGCGGGCACTAACCTGGCTGGCTGGGCGTGCCTGCGGTACGCGCTGTAAGCGTTCTGCTGCGCGACCCTCCTGCTGCGGCCCCCCGCGCGGGGCAGAATGTGTGCACGTTGGGGTTCAGTGGGGGCACGGGGGAGCTGGGCGCCTCAGCAGAGGATGCAGCGCTTTGGGCACTGCCTGGTCCTGGGTTTTCTGAGCCCGTGCCAGCGGGGAGTAGAGGAGTGGGAGTGCAGCCTCCGCGTGAAAGGCCGAGGCCGAGGTGCTGTCACTTCAGTGCTTGCATATCTGGTTTTCTTCTTTTCGTTCTAGACCCGTCTGCTTGATCATAAATGAAATCCCTTTCATGGCTACGTGGTTTTTACTTGTATCAACTTTCAGGTGAGTTGGACACTACTAACACTTTAAAACCATTCTTCCCCAATTCTACTAAGTATAAATATATTCTTTTTTCCTCTTTTTACATTCTTTGACATATAACTCGGAATGTGCGCTCACTTCTGCGGGTAATTCTGTTTTAACAGTATGTTGCCCCTTCTGCTGAAGGACGGGCTGCTGCTGGCCTACGCTGTGACCACGCTGGCGTTCCTGTCAGTCTGCGTGGCTTCCTTTTCCATATTTGAGAAGACTTCAGCAGAGGACCTGCAGCTGAAGCCCTTCTCCCTTTCCCTGAAGGGATATGTTTCCTGGTTTAAGTCATTTCCCAAGATTGTCAGGAGTCTGGTAAGCAATTTTAATTCCCATAACTCTTACTTGCAGCTCTTCATGCTACTGACGTACTTGCATAAACCAGTTTTATGTCCACAACTGTGCATAAAGCCCCAAACAGGGGACGCCGCACTATGTCAGCGTAGGGCTGTGCTATAATTCTTGTTCTGCGATGGCGTCTATGTATAGATTGAAGAATACAGAGCACCCAAGTAATGAGAGTAACAGCTTACTCGTTTGAGGTGTTAAATCACCATTAGCTAATATATCATTCCTTATCTTACAGTTTCTTCTTTCCGTAACCCTGATGGGCGCCCTGTCTGTAATGAGTGCTGCACTGCATCCTCCACAGAGGTTACCGGATTTATTCCCTGTAGCTGTCTCGGTTATTTCTTGCTTACACTTCTTATTATTTTTGGTGTATTTTAATGTTGTTATAGTCTGGGACTCAAAGAATAGTAGAAGTCAGAAGAAAATCAGTTAATCAACCCGTGAAGATCAAGAACTAAACTGTGAAAGGACAGAGTATTTTCAGTGAACAGTGTCTGGCATTGCAGGTAAACCTGTTTGTGATGTGATACAATTCCTGTAACCTCATGAAAAGCAGGAGACGCATTCTGTGTATTTAAACACAGAATAATCAAAGACTGTTCTAAAGGAAAAGTATTGTGAAGAGCTCTTGGAAATGTGATTTGGTGTGTTTTCTTCAGAAGTGTAATACTTTTGTTACCGTTTGTAAACTTAAAATACCTAATAAAGGACCAAATTTTGAATTAATGCTAAAATACCCGAGTTGCATTAGCAAACTGTTTTGTTAGCGTTAAGTTTCCACATTTCCCAGCATAAAAAGCGTAAGCAGGTGAAGCAGTGCAGGCTAAGTAGAACTCTTGACTGGTAGCTCTTAAGCTGTCTTGCTGAATTGTTTTATGACATGAACTGTCTCGTGTAGTCAGTCGCTGTTTCGTATAGCACCCTGCAGGTCATGCGGGCTGTTGCAGGCAGCTGTGGGTCGGTGTGGGGAGCTCTCGGGGTGCTGCGATCCAAGCGGAGCGCTTGGTGCTTCAGCCACTGTTGTGGGGAAGAAAACCCAACCTCCCAGCAGCGTCGCTGGCTGGAGATCCCCGTGCTCAGCCGCAAGACGGACCCAAGTTCTGTAGCACGTCAGGACAGCAATGCTGTCGTGGCGTCAGTTCACCCGCAGGCTTTCGGTTTTCCTGTATTATAACACGCGTTGTTTTCCACACTGCCAGTACTTTCAGGATGCTGGAGAATCGCCCAAGCCACAGAGACGCACCCAGGTTAGCGCTGGGTGCAGAAGCAGAGGCTGCGATATTTGGAAGGTTCTTGTGTATGCGGCGGGCTGGAGTACGCTTCTTCCTTCGCCGTAGGTCAGCAGCGATGGTTTGGTTTGGTTTTAGCACCAGTGCTGTCTTACGACTCTCAACAACTCTTTCTAAGAGGACTGAAAAGCCAAAAAACTCTTGGCTCTACTGAAATAATTGCGAGGTTCTGCAGGGCAGGGACGAGGCTCTTCAAAAAACCCCAGCCAAACCCCAGCCCTTATCGCATAGTAATTTGCAGATGTAAACTGAACTGAACTCGGCAATTTGTCCCTCTGCGCAGTACAGCCTCCAACGCCAATAGTTCAGAGACTACAAATTGACTGAATAATTATACACATAACAAAGCATGGAGTAAGAAAATAAATCATAAAGCAATTCAGGGGAGTATAGCTTAATTAGGAGTCAGCCTATCCTTTTTCTTCATTCTGCTCTCACGCTCTCTCTATAAAAATATACATATATATATATATATATATATAACTCCCCCCCATCCTTGTTTAAAGGCTCCTACCCCGACCTCGCTGCGCTCTGTCACATACCAAACTGTTGTTGACATTAGCACATTCTGGGGCGCGCTCTGCAGCATCGGTGGTGCGTGTGTGAATCAGCTGTTCTGTGAACTTCCAACTGTGTCAGTTATGAATACTCCAGCGAAGCGGCTACAGGCTGAGTGTGTTTATTCAGTTTTTCCAGCTTTATTTGTTGTGGAAAAAGTCACCGCAGCCAACATTGCACCCATGGCAGCTCAGACAAAATAAAAAAGGTGTGCTTGCATGGGGGTTGTAACCTTACCGGGGGCGAGTACAGTTTAGCAGTTTGCCTACACTGTACCAGTTCACTATAAAGCAACAAAACTTAAATATTTTCACAAGTATTCAGAATTTTTCTGAGGGTGTGACTCCAATCACGGCATGCAAGAGCTCTGCCCACAGCATGGCCTTTCTTTTCAGAAGCGTAGGCCGAGCACCGCTGATGTGTATCAGGACACGTAAATGGGAATCTTTGTCTCCAGAGGCTGTGGAAGCTGAAATCCGCAGCCTTCCCTCCAAGCAGGGCTGGGCGCAAGGCTGCCAAGGGTTCAGGTGCCTTGGAGAACAGCTGCTTCCAAGGAAATAACGTGTGGAACGGCAAATGAAGGTGGAAGGCAGTGGAACGACCTCAGCTTCTAATTAGCCTGTTGTTCTGCGTTCGGCAGGGGCGCAGGGTGCCATCCTTCCCCCCGTATAAAAACATTAGTTTTGCGTGTATCTCTTTTCTTCGTCCTTGAGGTGGCCTCCGGGGTGATAAAGTGAGAGTCACCCGATCCACCTGGCAGGGGACGGGGATGGCGCTTTGCAGACCCAGCTGCTTCTGAAAGGCACCAGCCGCGCGCAGCAAGAGGTCGGAGAAGCAGTAACTGCTGAAATAGCTAAGCCAGGTATGAGGAGTATTTGCAGCAGAATCTTGGTATATAACTCTGGATTTCCCTAAAAAATGATTAAATACCACATTTCATGGTATTTAGTAATTGCCGTGGTGTAAGTTGCTGCTGTAACTCATTGGCATCCATCGTCCCCTTTACTGTTATTTTCGCTACAAGTTTTATTTTGCTCTCCTAAGATGACGCACAGCACCTTGACTTCGACTGGCACACAGTTCAGTTACAGACGCTTTTCGGATCAATAGTTATTTAATTTCCAGCGACGGAGGTTACAATCAGGTTCTGTAAACTATTGCTGGTCCAGGCTCACCTTCCGTTCTCATACAAAGCCCTCAGCTGCTGAATCCTACACGTACGCCAAAAACCCAACGGCAGAGGAAGCCGACAGGAGAACGATGTAGGAGGGAAGCAGAGTGACCCCCACCATTCCCTTCAAACACTTACTAACGTTTTTTCCAATGAGGCTGCACAGGTATTGAAGAGCAAAACCATTTTTATTAATTAAAAACTCCCAAAGCTTGAGTGCGTACATGTTTAACTGCAGCCTGGAACACGTTTACCATTTCAGTTCTCAGAATTTTAGTTGTAACAATCAGTTTATCTGTCGGTAGCAGTACGTTGCAGGGGCAGAAAGGACACGCAATTGTGCACGTTTATGTTGAACTTGCTCTGGGAAAAAAAAAATAAATCATTCTACTGCGCTCTTTCGGCAGGGGAGAGGCTGCGCCTTGCCCAGGGGAGACGCAGGGTGCTCACGAAGTTGGAGAGGCGGTTTTGAGGATCATGAAAAATGAAATGGTTTATAAACAACTCTCCCCATAGGTCATTAAATACCAAAACTAAACCAAACTCGTGACCCAAATGTTATTCGAGCCGTGTGTTCTGACACCGCGGGCTTGAAGCCGATACCTCAGCAGAATGTGTCGTGGGTTGACTTTGGGGGAAGCCTCTTTGTAGATGACAAATATGTCCCCAACTGCGGCAGCCACCGGCGGGGAAACTGGCGTTTGTAAACAACATCTTCAGCACTCGGAATAATTCCTTGCACAACAGAGCTTCTTCTACCTTTTGAGCCCAATCACCATTAAAAATAAGTCATAAATTTGTAGGCAGGCTGCCGCAGAACTAGATGGGGTCATTTAAATGCTGTTTTGCTGGCGCTGGGGGGGATGATGAGTTGATTAAACGACCGTGCGTGCACCCCCTGGCAGGAAGCAACCATTGCCCACTGCAGCCTGGCATCCACAGCTCATCTTCCAGCACGGCTTCTTCTCACCCAGTTCTTGGAGGGAGGGTTACGTTGCTTTTAAAAAATAAAAAAAAAAGCGCACCCAAAACCCCCAAGCAGCACAATTATATATTTGCAGTAAGCACATACAGAAAATACAGTTTATTTTCCATGCAGCAGCAAACCTAAATCGGCATTTTGTACACACGCTTGCATCAACCCACCATGATGTATTATTTACATTGAGATTATCTGGTTGTGCGCATTGTTAAGTTTAAATAGATGCCAGAAATTTTATCTAGATGTGCACCTGCCTAGTGCAACGGGCGATCCCGAACTGGTATTTGCTGGGGAGATATAGGTTTACAGTCATTTCTTCTCTCCTTTTAAGTACAGTCAAGCAGATGTAGAACTTGGGGTTGATGTGGAATGCATTTTTCACATAATGCCTGTCTGGAGATAAGGAATGACTAAAATAAATAGCAATTAGACAACAGCATCATCGTTCATGTGATCTGCTCAGCGTTCTGTGGCTGCCCTGTGTCCTGCGTAACAACGTGCAGCCAGCCACACGCCCCCCAGCAATGCGGGGGCTCCCCTGAACTGCAGTAACAGTTTAGGATGCTTTAAGAAAAGGCTGTAGTTTATGTCAAAAAAGTTGAGAAATAATTGCTAAAGGATCATTTAGCTATCAATCACAACTGTATTTTTTTAAACAATACGAAGGCAAAGGGCTTTACCGTGCTGGTCACGCTTGGGAAGGGATAGCGAGAACCAGAAAAGGGAAACGTGTCTTTTTTGGACGTGAGGTGCAAACACAGTATTCTCTGACGAGCTGATACTACCCGACAGCGACAGGCGTGCTCTCTGAGCTGACACCGAGCAGAAGCCTTGTTGGTGTGGTCAGTACGAGGAGTTTAGCTGACGCTAACAAGCCCGTGTAAGACTTGACCCGGTTACGGTACCCTGGAACAGTCGCTCTGCGTTCCGTAGGGCTCGGAAATGATGCTGAAAATGAGTTGCTAAACAGGACGGCTCTGCGCTCCCGCACCGGTCCCATCCCTCGGTTACTCTGCCCTTGGTGCAGTCCTTGGTTTGGAAGGAGCGAGGAGTGGAAAGGATCTCTGGCGTAAGCAGTTAGTAAGTGTCAGGGTAACGAGCTTGTGGCCAAGCAGGGTTTTAAAGCTTTTTTTTTGCTACGAGGTTATTTGTGACTACAGAATAAAATTTAACCTTCACTGAGACGCAGAACGCTTGTGTCTGAGCTCACCCTGCCCTCGCTGTTACTCAGCTTGTAAAGCCTGTAGATGGACTTTCCCTATGCCTCGATTACAAGATTAGAATACTTTGACTTTCCAAAGGAGAGCTGTTCTCGCACTGTGCAGGGAGCTGATACAACCTGCAGGCGTTCTCATCGTTAGAATCATAGAATCATAGAATCATAGAATTGTTCTGGTTGGAAGAGACCTCCAAGATCATCGGGTCCAACCATTAACCTATCACTACCAAGTCCCCCACTAAATCATATCCCTTAGGGCCTCATCTAAACGCCTTTTGAATACCCCCAGAGATGGGGACTCCACCACCTCCCTGGGCAGCCTGTGCCAATGCCTGACACCCCTTTCGGTAAAGAAGTTTTTACGAATGTCCAATCTAAACCTCCCCTGGCGCAACTTGAGGCCATTTCCTCTTGTTTTGTTGTCTGTTACTAGGGAGAAGAGACCAACCCCCATCTCTCTACAACCCCCCATCTCTCTACAACAATATTGCAGGTTAGAGACCTCTTTGTCCCACTCGATTTGATGAAAGATACGAGCAACTTGTTTTCTCGTGCACAGGTAATACAGGACGATAGACGAGGTCAGTCGCTATCGGGGCTTTTGCTTACAACACTGCACCACAGATGAGCAAAGGAGGGAGAATTTAAAAACCCATTAAGCATATCTTGCGGTGACTGTTAGTACAGCGTTTTCTGCTTTCTGCTCTGGGAAAGCTGAGGAAGTCGATGCGGTGGGTTAGTCAGCAGCGAGCCCAGCCTGCCGGAGGCGCAGGCGGAACAGGAGGGCGAGATGCTCCTGGGGAAGGGGGTGGCTGGAAGCAGGCGGCTGCGGCTGCTCTTTCAGGCGGCCCATCTGCCTGCGGCCTCTGCCCTTGGGAAGGAGCACCGCTCGGAGGCCCTGGGCTGGCCGCGTACAGCCTGCCGGGAGTGAGGCGAGGAGCCACCTCTGCACTAATCGCACAGTGAAGAAGGGTGCAGACAGCAGCTCTGCGGGAAAGCAAAGCCTGGGCCCCGGCAGTGAAGCCCCCTGCCATCAACAGCAGAGCAGGGCCGCAGTAGGCAGCCTCCTTGGTGAACAGCGGGGCATCGCTCCTGGCATTTAAGAAGGTGTCACGCGAAGCACACAGCTTTTCTTGCTTTCGTTACATGCGTTACAGCTGAACTGCCATTCTTGAACAAATATCCAGCCAGAAACTGACAGTGTCAATGAGAAGAAACGCTATCGGATGTTCTACAGCAGGACAGTTTCTACCGATCCAGTATGGCATTTTCCTTAACAACCCAGCAACAAGAAATACCCCACGCAGAGCAGCAACTGTTTCCCCATGGAGCTACGGGAGCCCTGACTGCAGGCCGATGCGCTGGATCGCTCTGCAAAGGTTTGCAAAGGGAGCACCTCGGTCCTTACGTGGCAGCGGGAGAAGCCGCGCGGCAGGCCGAGGGGCGCTTACCTCAGTCAAGGAGCGACTTCAGGAACGCAGAGCTGCTGGCTGTCTGAACGTACCCTGCGGAGGAGGAAAACCAGTTGGGATAAACAGAACAGTGGCATTATTGCAGAATTTACGGAAATCCCCACGCGAATACGAGTTAAATAAGTTACTGCAGTGGTTAACAGAGCCCCTTCATACAGTTACTGTGTCTCAACAGTAATTTAGGAGATTGTCTTAATTACTTGTGAGTGTATGCACATATGCTACATCATTACCAGTGATGACAAAGCAGAACAGAATGCGTTACGAGTATTAGAAGCTGGTCCTTCTTTTTTTTGCTATTAATAATAAAAGAATAAACAAACCCCTCTAAGGACCGTATCGGCAGATTCAGCAGAATCCACTCCAGGACTGCATGAGAGGAACAACCATCCTGAGTCCTCTGAGGGCACGGCAAAAGGAGGGGCAACCACACCTGAGCCCCCTACTTGAGGGCAGGGCCAGGGTGAAGGGCTGAGCCGATGGCTGGAAGAAGTAGAGGAAAAGTGTGCAAGGGCAGAAAGGAGCTCTGGGAATGAGGAGTACGGGGAAAGGGCCTGGAAGCTGGTGCCTCCGAGTGCCAAGATCCAAATGGCGTTCTGCAGGAGGTGCTCAGCTCTGGTCTCGGTACCCTTAGTGTCTGCTGAGGGTTCATACTGCATTTGGATTCCACCACCAGAATTCAGAATTATTCGCTTTATATTAAACATACTGAGAGCAACAAACAGAAATTTACAGGGGCTTATAGCTAAAAAGCCTCCCACTGTGAGGAAAGGGGCTGCGGATAAACCTAGACGGAGAGAGGCATCGAAGCCACCAAAGCCCTGGGGGGTGGTGGGTAAGGTTCTCCTCAGTTCTCCTCATGCCGTGATCCCTTGGGTGTCACAGGCTTCCTGTACGCGATGCGACGCAGAAGATCTGCCTGCGGATCTGACATGAGGCGCCAGTGACGTTACCCGGAGCCGACCCAGAAATTCTGTCCTAAGCTGGGTCTTTGTAAGGGTACTCCATAAAAAAGGCATCCAATTCAACTGTGCCTCAGGTACGGCTTTGCAGCATTACACCTAACAAACACCATTTGTTTACACAGATTATCATCAAAAACCTACCACCAACTATTGCTTAAAATAGGAAACTGTCCAGTCTTGTATGACGAGTGACAGAAAGAGACTGACATTGAACTGCAAGTTGCTGCTATTTGGTTCTTTGTGCTAAATGCAACTTCCTGATTCAGTCCTTATGAACCCTTTAATCCCCGATTGCAGCGTTCTGACTACGCGGCACCTAAAGAACCCACCCGTGCCAAAGCAGCCACGCCACGATCTACCCTTCATTCCGAGAAGCTGTCTTAAAAAACATAAGCTGCCCAGATTCATATAAAACATCATTAACTTGGCTTTCTTTCCAAACATCTACCATGACATTTTGACAGAACAGCCCTATTTATAGTAATATTTATACCAATGGCGTTAAGATTTAGATATTCAAATAATCAAGTAATATGATTTACTATTCATACGCTCCAAAAACTTACAATGGTGGTTGTAGCAGTTAAAGCTTTTTTATTTTGTTTTGTTTTTCGGGGTTTTTTTTGATGTATGAGCCAATGAAGATAATGAGTTGCTCTTAAAAAAGCCCCTAACAACCCTGGTCTCTCTTGGTATTTTCATACGCAGAACTCCCAAGTAAGTTAAACTACATAAACCCAAGGAGAACATTAGCAAAGCTTGTGTATGAAAACCTGTTGTGACCACGGAGCCAGGGAGAGAAGGGATCCGCAGAGGCCACCGGCAAGACGCGCGGGCCGCAGCCGACGGCGGCACAAGCGCTGGCCGGGTGCGGGACCAGCCCGCTCCCTTCTCGTCAGCTCCGTGTTTCAGGGTGGCACGGGGCAAGGCGGCCGCCGGAGCCACGGGAAAGCTCGCCCTGCGCGGGCGGGTTGGCAGCCGCCTCGCTGCCCTTTGCCACCGTGTCTCCTCTCCCCGGCCCACAACAGCAGTAAAAGGGCAGAATCTTCCCAAGTTTCTTTTCCCCTCCTGCTTCCACCGCCGTTCTTTCCCAAGTTTGACTGCTCTAAAACATTTACAGATCTAAAAAGCAGAGGGGAAAAAAAATGTTCACCTGTCAGGTGATATAAAACCAATCTTCTACTAAATGTGCCAGAATAATTTTTCTCCACCTCAACCACAGTTAAAACCTTCAGTCTATTCATTACTGTCTTTTTATAGTATTTTTATTTAATAAAACCTATTAAGACTACCATACAAATCTCTTTACTTATGCTTTTATCTTTTAACTGATCAATTTTTATATTGCTGACATCCCTTCTTCACCATTTGCTCATTTAAAAATTCATAGTATATGAGCTATGTCTCTGGAGAAAACGTCTATAAAATTTGTTACAGCTGGCAAATGTGTATGAGTCAGTGATAGCACATGACTAAATGCTTCACAGAAAATAAAATTTGTTTCTGTAGTAAGCAGAACTGTTTAAATGTTATTTATTTTTATGTTTCAAAGAAAATATATTGTGAAGTGCTGCATTGATTTAATACGCAACAATGTCTGTGTACACGCTGTACAAGGAAAATTTATGAAACCTTTGCACAACTCCTTTAATTGAATTTTCCAAATCTCTCACCACACACAAATAATCAATATCTTCTGCAGAGAAAACCAGTCAGAATTATTACAGTCTTTCTTTTCAATTTTGTTGTCATCAGCACATACAGAGCACCTGGATATTTGTAATGTCTGGATAGCAAGTTATTTACACCTCTTAAACATATAATTGCTACTAAGTGAGTCCAAACTAATGTTTCTGTTCTTTTTTATTTAAAATAATTATATTCATGGGAGAAAGCGGTATTTATTCTCATGTAGGAGTTGCTACATGTAGCTGTTGAAAGAACTACAATTCTTTTTAATTTTTCATTAAGCTTAATACTCTAAAGTCTAGATCCACGAGAATTAAAAATTAATAGCTATGGCGTCTGTAAAAAGGTACATAGGAACATAGAGAATAAACACAAGTGTGAAATTCATGAATAAATGTGGCTGACACCTAAATATAAAATGCAGGTTGACAGTTCTATATGTATATACGTCTGAGGCCTATAGTCGTATGTCTCATGTGCATTTCTGTATCTGCCACAAAAGTTAATAGCTTAATATTTCATCTACATAGCAGAGGATGTTAAATCATCGGAGAGGTTTGTAATTTGCCCCCTTCCTTCCATCCAAAAAGCTCATCATGCCGGTGACCTCAGACCCAGACGCTTCTCAAATCTCGGGCTGTATTTTAAAATACGCACTCGTAAGGTGCGGGTGCAATCCCCCAGACCCATCACCTGCTGGGAAAGAGCGCGGCATTTGGGGCTCAAAGAGAAGGCCCTTACCCCTCAGTGGCACTCTTTCCGTGACAAGATCACTCACTTGTCCTAGGAAAATCACTAGCGTTGCAGATTTTGGGTACCAGGCTAATGGGTTTTGTTACCTCTGTAAAGGACTTTGCACGGTTACAAACTGAAGGCCCCCTCGCACAGAACGAGAAGACGTACAGTCAAATTTAGCCTGAGCAACAACAGCCTCTAAGCCGCACAATACAAACTCGCATACAGCGCGCTGCCCTGCTAGGTGCGCCTTGGGGCGATTCACAAACAGTTCAGATTGTCAGTGCGGGAGGGCAGAACGTTTTCTCTGGGTCTCTGCATGGGAGCATTCAAAATAACTTCTGAGTAGACAAAACAGGTGAGTTGCACTAACTCCTTGTGTGCGCACACACTCACACATTCAGCGCTGAAGTAGTCTTAATTCAGTTTTGCTTAATGCAGTCCCATTTACAAGCGTTCACGCTGAGGTGTAACTTAAAAACGTAACTGAGATTAACTTTTCTCCATCTCTACTTGTAGAAAAGCCTCGTGAGCAGAAGCACAGATAGATCTTCCGCACAGAAGAGCAGATGAACAAGGCCAGGCTCCCTCCCGCACCACATAAAGTTACGATTCCTCGAAGCTGCCCCACCAACTACATGGAACATAACGCTCAAAGCGTACACTCATTTCCATCGGCTGGTTTCAGCTCCAAGGAATCATCTACCAGTTGGGAATGCGTGCAGTGCATCTGCATGATCTCCCTTTAATCTGCCACTCCCCTGCACCTTCAGGGCCTTAGCCGAGCCAGCCACAGCGGCTGCTCTCCGGAGGAAATCCTGCAAAGCGCTGCCCGACTGCAGCCCCTTCCTTCCACTTTTGGCCACGAGAAGACTCTTGGCCTCAGGGTTCTCTGTCCTGTGGTAAAGGCAGGTATGTACTCCATACTGCAGCTGCATTACAGATCTAGTCTGTGTAAGCGTCAGCCTTGGGCACACAGGCTTTCCGGTACTAGGCTGACTGAACTTCAATGCAACTGAATACCAGGCTTTAGAGCGTATTTTCAGACCTTCAGAAAATCTGAATTCAATTTCTGTCTTGGTTTCACAGCCTTTCTGGGTAGGCCAAGAGGGCAACTCGTGTCTCGGTTGCATGCAGGACCTAAGCCAAAGAGTACTGATGACCGTCATCTCTCTTCCAAACACTATGCAGGGTCATTAACTCAGAGCAGACGTCGCTGATGTGTGGCAAAACATCAAACCTGGCCTTTAGTGTTAAGAACTTAAGCATATCATTCGCAAACACAAGGTCTGAGTCTCCATCTAGGAACAATCTATTTGAAAAAAACTCCTTCAGCATCATCTTTGTTGCTTTTCGAGATGAGGTACACCACAAAAAGGCTGCTGGAGAGATCTGGTCAAACTTTTGCTGGAAAGAAGCCTAGAATTTAACTGAAAAGACCTTAGTAGAACTAAGGAACTGTTGTTTGTGTCATGATTAGCAGCTTTTTCCGAACAGATTAACAATATGGAAGAACTGAAGCTCAGAAGAGCCTCTATCACAAATGCCTAGAAGTAGGGCTTGCACAAGAAGAGCATGTGGTTCATCCTTATCCTCAGCTCACGTATTGGTTGTTACCAAAGAGGCCTACAGATTTGTTAGCTAAAAAGGCCTTTCCAATACCTAGGTCCAGCCCCTGCACCCATCTCCTCGCCTCCCTGAAAAGTGAGTATTTCCTGTAAGCAAAGGCAATTGTGGTATTTGTTCCATTTGCTCTCAAGGAATAGAAATTTTGGAAAGAAACTCAGTTTCTGAATAAATTTACTTGTGAATTCATTCAGTTTGCTTAATAAATTTCTGCTTGGCCAGTTCACGAAACTTACTTTTCCCAGAAAAGGTATAATGATATTTCTTCCCTGCAAGTGAATACAAAGGTGGGCCGAGAAAAAAACCTGGTTTTTAGGTTAGGGTTTTACAGTCAGAAAAATCCACGGATATCTTCATCAATGACATAGACAGCGGGATCGAGTGCACCCTCAGCAAGTTCGCGGACGACACCAAGCTGAGTGGTGCGGTGGATACGCTTGAGGGTCGGGATGCCATCCAGAGGGACCTGGACAGGCTTGAGAGGTGGGCCCGGGCGAACCTTATGAGGTTCAACAAGGACAAATGCAGAGTCCTGCACCTGGGTCGGAGCAACCCCCGGTATCAGTACAGGCTGGGGGATGCAGGGATGGAGAGCAGCCCTGCCGAGAAGGACTTGGGGGTGCTGGTGGATGAAAGGCTGGACATGAGCCAGCAATGTGCACTGGCAGCCCAGAAAGCCAACCGTATCCTGGGCTGCATCAAAAGAAGCGTGGCCAGCAGGTCGAGAGAGATGATTCTACCCCTCTACTCTGCCCTGGTGAGGCCCCACCTGGAGTACTGCGTCCAGCTCTGGGCCCCTCAACATAAGAAGGACGTGGACCTGCTGGAGCGGGTCCAGAGGAGGGCCACAAGGATGATCAGAGGAATGGAGCACCTCTCCTACGAAGACAGGCTGAGGGAGTTGGGCCTGTTCAGCCTGGAGAAGAGAAGGCTCTGGGGAGACCTTATTGCAGCCTTTCAGTACCTGAAGGGGGCCTATAGGAAAAATGGGGAGAACCTCTTTAGCAGGGCCTGTTGTGACAGGACAAGGGGTAATGGTTTTAAACTAAAGGAGGGGAGATATAGGTTGGAAATCAGAAAGAAGTTTTTCACAATGCGGGTGGTGAAGCACTGGAACAGGTTGCCCAGAGAGGTAGTAGAAGCCCCATCCCTGGAAACATTCCAGGTCAGGCTGGACGGGGCTCTGAGCAACCTGATCTAGTTGAGGTTGTCCCTGCTCATGGCAGAGGGGTTGGACTAGATGGCCTTTAAAGGTCCCTTCCAACCCAAACGATTCTATGATTCTATGATTCTATGTTCCTGAAAATATAAATCTGAAGTCTGATGTATTCCCCTTTTCCCCAGAAATCCCAAAGAAGGAGGAGGAAGAAGGATAGGTGGGAGACAGACACCCAAGTATGTGTAAATGTCAACAAATTTATTCTACTTTATTTTAGAATGAGGTAGAAATATATTGTAAACTTGATTTACCCTCCCTCACAGCAACCCACCAGACCCAAGCTATTTAGTTGCTTGTACACAAAGACCCAATACAAAGTCCAAACTCAAACTGACATGACTTGGGATAAACTGTGGAATATTGTATTCTTACCATTTTATCTGTTCTGAGAAGGAACTCTGCTCATTAAGGAACTCTGCTCATTAAGGAGGCACCTATATTTTGCAGTGTTTCTGAAAAGGGATTTTATGTTTTGCCATATATACAGTCTTCAAAAAATGGGATTGGCGAGTGGGAACTCAGTATTACTTGATCCCTAATCTCTACAGCTTCGCTTGCATTAGTCATTTAAGTAGCGTTAAATTAAAATCCATCCAGTTAACCCTGATCTAGTCCTTTGCAAAGCCACCACTCCTGTTGCAAAGAGTGCAAACTTCAGTCACTTGCATTAAAACCAATGTGAAAGTTAGGAATGTTTAGAACTAAGCTTAATAGGGGTGATCCTATTTGCCCATGGGCTTGGCAGGACGAACACCACCACAGACGAGAAAGTATTTTTCATTTAGTTATAAGATACAGTCTGAAAATAGTTTTCCTTAACACCGGCAAGTACTTGATCTTCTACAACACTCTGTTGTTGTTTTTTTACTTGGACAGCAGACGGAGTCATGGACATGATTTATGTCAGGGTTTTTCTTTTTGGGAAGCAAAGTATTAGTATAATTTGTAAGAACCAGCTTAAGTAGTGTTCCTGTTTAGAAAGTTATCTTCACTCACTGAAACTCTGAACTGACTAAATTTTCCTTTAAAATATGCGTATGGCAACCTACACATTTATTCTCAACACACATAAAGCATGTTTTGGACTGCAACATGCTGACTAGATTTCATCTCTTGGCAGCTGCTCTACAGTTTGCTTACATTCTATTCAAAAACATTTTGTTTACTGTAAATGCTAGTCATGGACAAACAATGATGCCATTTTTTATGCTGGTCACACAAAATGATATACTGCGTCCTACATAATGCTGCCCATTGAGCAAGGAATGTTTTTTATTAAGTTGTTTTAAGTAGAGGTTGTTCATGTAAAGTAAATAAATTTCATGCCTCACCATGTGATGATAATGTGACATTCCGTCTGTATCAAGCCACAGAAGAGTCATAAGTTTTAAGTCTGGAGCATAACTAATTAAAAATAATTACGAAAAATCACATCCAAAACTAAAAGGCAAAGTAAAACATCTCTGAATGCTTTTCTTTTATCACATACTTCTTCGCCTCTCCTACAACTGTATTTTCAGGACTGCAAAATTGAATTTATTCTTCATTAAAGCAAAACTGACATTGAAACTTCCTCAAAATTGGTCAACTTAAACTCATAATTCTATTTTCCATCCTACCTTCACAAAATATCTCATTTCTCATCTAACAAGACTGGATATACGTTTAGCGTTAGGGGCTAGTTTCTAGAGCAAAGATGGAACTATAAATGTGTATCCTGGTGACCATTAAAAACCAGTGCGCAAAGGAAGCAATGACTGTTTAAATCTGCAATGGCCCATAGGGTTCACCATTATCAGTGCCGGGCGGGCTGCGATCATTGGAACAGAAGGACGTAGGGAGCTGTAAATCAGAAATAGCAGATTGCACAAATGAGCCAAATTCCTTAAAAAGTGATGTCACTCCTTTTCATTTTGCAGTAATCTGCTGGAGCTGAGGAAACTTAAGTCTGATCCATTTTCTTTCCTTTAAGAGGATTCCCCACAGCAGAAAGAACTTTGGCCTGTGGAAGAGCAGGTACAACCAAAATCAAAGGGGCTGCTTGTGGTATGAGCAGTCCTGCTGGCTGGCACCGCTGGCAGACAGAGCAGGAGAGATGCCATCCCCGATTTCGATTCTGGTTTTGCTCTATGTTAAGATAGAATATCAGTGGTGAAGGTTTGTTGATTTTACTGGGTGGGAGAGAAAAAAAATAAATCTTCTGTGCATCCCCCTGCCACCTTCCCAGCTAGACAAGGCACTAAAGTGGCTATGTGGGCCACACTATATTAAATGCCACCAACTTCAAATATTTTCACAGCACTAGTTATGAAGAAACCTAATAGTTAGGATTTCACAGTCCCCTGGAGTGTGCTAAATACCTCACAATACATATAAGGTGAAAAAGGTTTTGCTGCAAAGACTGTGTGCTACTTGGCTTATACACTGAAAATGCAGGGGGAGGGAGGAGAAGGAGGAAGACCAAGGATAACTGGCCTACATAAAAGGTAAGTAAACTCTCCAGGACATGGCTGCACTTATTTCTAGACCATGCCTCAAGTGCAGGACCATTAATGATTTCTTCTCCTTGCACACTTTGATGGAGAAATACCCGATACAACAAAAATAGCCGAAAAGATGAAATTTACACGCGAGTAGTGCAGAAGTTTAGGCTAGCCTGCACGCTTAGAAGAAACACAGCTGATTATCAGCATTTTCACATACTAAAGGTTACCCAACTTATTTCAAGTGGAAAGAACTAAGGAATCAACTAAAAGGAATCATCAAAATATGTTACACAGGAGTTATAAAAAGTTTCTTACCTCGGGCAGGAGGTTTTTCATGGTTTCTTTTCAACAGTTGCAGTCCTTCTGCTTGACTCACTAGTCAAATAAATAAATCTGAAATCAATAAATGTTGCCCCAGAGATTTCAAAGAAAATAATACCGATGCTGCCTTTTTCACTTTCAAAGCATTTGTATTTTTCTTCAAGCTATGACCAAAAAACCCACCCATATCTACATATTGTGGTCAAAAAAATTATCAAAGCATTTTCAAAATGAACAGAATTTTGAGAAGGTGTGCTCACAAGCCTCATACCACATTTTGTTCCCATTTTTGTCTTCTAGTGCTGACGTGGTGCTTTGTTCCCAATTCAGAGACAGGGGAAAGGATGATTCTTTCCCATTTTGAAAGCAACAAGAAGCTAACAGAAAGAGTGGATGTAACAGAAAATGTCCGTGATAGGTCTGACGTCTCTTACTGCCCTATCCACAGTGTAGGGTAGCAATGTCAACACAGACTATTTTCAGAAAACCTCGTTTTGTATAAGAAAGCATCTGGTTACATGCATTACAGTGGGAACTAGTACAGCGTATACACATGCAAAAAGAAAACCGAATGAGCATTGGAATACAAGTCAGGAAAGAAATGGTAATTTAAACAACAGTAGTTGCTGGAGTTGTGTGGTGCATAAATTCCACTGCTGGGGCGCATGCACCTCATGCTTTAGAAGAGTCACCGCGCTCTTTGGTAAGAAAAATTCTCTAGCGCCTGTGGCTTTACTGTCCACCTGTTTCTAGCTACAAGCAAAGCAGCAGTCCCAGTCACCCTACATTTTGCTCTCCTATAGCTAATTCCGGTGGTTTTACACTCTGCAGAAAACAGAGCAACCAGACAGGTTATAGAATAATGTAAACCGGCAAAACCTCACATCTGCTGCAGGTTAAGAAACTGTTTTATCATCTTTGCATGCTTGTCCAGACACTGGACACAGGGACTATGTATATGCATGTACTATCCATATTCCCCGCGCAGCTGGAAACTAGATTATCAGAGGTTGGTATGAAAAGTCTACGAGAACAACGTTATATATGCAAACCTTTGAGGAGAAGTAGTGGTAGGTAAATGCAGTCTTAGACACACACCTGTACCACAGGCATGTCACGGGGTACAGATAAAAGGTGTTGCTATCACGAAAACAAATGAACAAATGATTCTGAAGCATAAAGATTGGGGCCCCTTTAGTGCCTACAGCTACCTTTCACCACTTTTAACTCTTAAAGGAATGACCTGGTAAGGGACATCTTTATTTCTTCTCCCTGAAAGCAAATACTTTTGGCTTTTTTCCCTGCTATTATCCATAACGCAAGTTTTTTGCACTAGAATATTTCCTCATCACATACTCTCCTTCTAGTTGCAGAGGCAGTTGGGAAGAGAAGTATGAATGTACTTTTTGCTACTGAGGATTCGTATGTCCCAAGAACCTCGGACCTGGAGTAAGGATGGACACATAAAAATGAAAATCTTTGGCTTTCTGGGCTCCTTTGGAAATGTATTACAGATGTGGCATCTGTAAAGTGCCCTTATCCCAACACAATAAGCATCTGGTATGTCCATCATTTAAAGACAGATGAATAGCAATTTTTAAAGCCTGGAAACTTATGTTCATCCTAATCCTCCTAACAGGCAAACAAACAAAACAACTTCCTTCCAAAAAGAGAAGAAAGGCAATGCAATCGAAGTGCAAACGTTTAGCCTAATCACTAGCTAACTACCCACTAAGTATCTAACTATTTACATAAGAAAAGGTGTTGCTCTTGCAAGTTTTTCCTGCCCATCTGGGACTGGGAGTTAGAAGAGCGGGCCGTTGGGGCTGCCTTCCTTTTACGTCCCTGGCGGGATGCACAAGGACATTTAAGGTGCATTTGTCCTGACCAAAAGAACTCGCACGTCAGAGTCCTGGGGTATAACACTCCATTATAACACAGAGCGGGGTATGACTCCAGGATACGTTTGGAGTGATCATTGTTAAATTGTTATAAAGGGGATAAATATTATTGAAAATCCTCCTTACTTAGCACTTGGGTTTTCTGCAGTTCAGCGCGCAAGGCGCAAGACGAGTCTGAGACACCAATAATATTTTCAAGCTCTCTACTGCCCTCTAAAGCCTGGAAAAAAAACATAATGAAAGACACTGTTAGATCTCATTCCCAAACTACCTAGTTAGACGTCTGCAACTTATTAAAAACATCTGAAAGAAAGAACTTTTGGAAATTTTTCATATAAACGATGCATAAACCTCAAAGAAAGTCCACGGGAGTAACAAGTTTAAGGGTGTAAGAACATGCGCTTACTTCTGAAAATGGCATTCAGGTGCCCTTTAAAGTGTTACTTAAAAATCTCCTGTTATTTACGCTTCATTCGTAAGTCTTCAGCTGTTTAAACAGATTAACGCTTGATCCCCAGAAAAGCAATCTTGGCATATGTACAAGCTTGCTATAATATGTTAGTAAAATGGAAATCTGCAAGCATTTAAGAGTCTATTGAACACACCCCTCAGCATTTCATGGTAGACCTGAAACCATACACTATCAATCTCAGGAGAAACATAAGGGATTTTTCAACAGAGTTTTCTAAATAAACATTTCAATTAAAATATTTTAAATTAGTATCAGTCTTTTATTTTTTTTGTAAATAAAACATTGTCAGACCACATACGCAAGTAAAATGAATCAATAGAATACTTTGAGTACACTGAATTATTTCTGAGATATTGATATACAGCAACAAACCTTGTGCTAAATTTATTCAGGAAACAAAATGTGAATAAAACAGAAAAGTGATTTGCATTTTAGCATGTATTAAACAGACTATTAAATGATGATACATTAGTGGTAAATTAAATAGTACAATCACTTCAACACAAAGGGATATTTAATCTTCAAGGACATAAAAATCTATGCAGTAATAATTCATACTTCAAGTTATAAATAATAGTTGATAACTACTTCATATGCTTTTATTCGTGTACAAAATGAGGAGTGATATAAATTAAAAACGGTGTACTTGGAAAAGCAACTCCTCTAGTTTAAAAAATAAAATCTACTAAGTTCTGGGATTTTTTTGCATTTTCTGGATTTCCAAGTCAAACCTGCCTGGTTTCAAGCATTTTATTTGCTTCCCTATTTCTTAAAACTAAAATGTTGCATGTAAGATTTTAATTTTTATTTCAAATCCTATATTAAAAGTAGATTAAAAAAAATAAATTAGTGTAAATCAGACCTGTAGGCTTGTCAGATTCGCTCTTATTTTCAGAATTCTAACCAATGAACTTTTTACTTTGGACTGCAATTCCAGGAACCTGCATAAAAAGTTAAAATAAAAAAAATTCAATTAGCCACATCACCACTTGCTGAAAATCAGTGTTTAGAATGTTTCCCAGAGTTTCTTCACATTGGAATCAGGATGGATCTAGATAAGCTGTGAACAGATGGGCTGTGCAACCTGATTGTGTCATATAACAGTAAATATAATGTGCCTTTGGTTAGGATCTATATGCGAACTGCCAAAAATATATATATCCTAATTGTAAGGATGGGAACTCAGGTTCAGCAATATTAGAGGATTTTCTTATGGTCGTGCAGGAAGACAATGGTAAAAACAGGAATTTAACTCATTTGTTCCCAAGAGCAGGAATTTAATCAAGAGGACGAGCTCCCCAAACCCACGGACTGTAAGACCATACGACGCTGCTTGTAGCCATCGGAAACATGAGAGGTTAAAACGGAGCCCAACAGAGACAACATCGCATGACGTTATTTGTTCAGCTTTGTTGTACTATCTCCCCTCTTAAGTCACAAATATATTTTACTACCAGTGTAAAGATGGTCAGCTTTCAGAGTTTAATGGGTTTTGCAATAAAAACTAAAATAATATGCAACCAGATTAGATCTAAATGGCAGACTTTAATGCATGATTAAGGATTTTGCACTGAACATGTATTGAAAAAAAATCCTGCAATGAATGTTTAGGCTATTTTCTCTTTGAAGCAATTAAACATGCAAATCAAACGTAGACAACAGAGAAATAACCTATTTACTACTGCTTCCCACAAAAGGAAGAATCACTCTTATAAGAAACCCCAAATTTAGAAAGAGAACTACGGTATGAGAAAAAACTTATCACTGTTGCATTTCAACGTGGCAACAGAAGGCTATGCAGAAAAGAAAATGCTAATGTCAGTGTATTGTACAATATATTTCCACCTGTAAAAATAAAGTATGGAAGTTCACATAAATATTACTGTGTAGGTGTTAGTTTGTAAATGTGTTTTACTGGCATGTCACTAACTGCTAGTTCTTCTGAAAATCTTGCAATTTTTAAAAAACGTACTGAATTATTGAATGCAAACATTTACAGGTCAATGAAGATTATTCAAATTGTTCTGCAATTCAAGGTTACTATCACTAAGAAATGAGTTTATGTGTGTTGACCAAGGGATTTACTGAACCATAAAAAAAACTCCAATTAATCAGTTTACAGCTTTCCACTGGTATAACTGTAAGAACTATCTAACATGCCATGCAGACAATTCTACTATCTGTCAAGCTCCGTCACTTACAAGATACTTACTGTGCTACAGCAAAGAAATTTCAAGCTAATTGTGGGGGAGAGCATTCATTACAAGAAAAAAACCCCAACGAACACATAGAGAGTTCAAGTGCAATAATCAAAAGGAAGAACTACAACTTCAAACATAAGAAACATAATATTTAGTTGAATAAATGTCACAAATATGATTTGTTAGTAAAAAAGAAATGCATGCATAAAATATTTAGCCCCGATGGAACTTTCATCTGGGACACCAGGTAGAACTGTGATACAAATATTTAACACGTACAACAGCATACAGAGGCAGACTAACAGAATCAACGTATACTTAAGCGTATGATGAAAGAAACCCACTCAAGTACAAACCCCCAACTCTTTAATGTTGCTCAACTAGCCTGCACAAATACTGCACTGGCATGGCGGTACTTCTTCCAGTGACACAAGCTGCAGCACAGCAGTTGCGCTCTGCCTTCAATATTGACAGGACTTGGAGTATGACCTGTTGTCAGAAGCAGGAACACAAGGAAAGTACAAAGAAGCTGTTCAGCAAAGGAGTATGTAGGCAGCGGAGGTTTGCATTACACGGAGAGGTGAGCTCTTGGTGACAAACTGGGGTAATAGGTAAGGCACCTCAGATTTTGGAGAGAAAGTGTGCTGGACCTGCAGATGGGAGAATTTACGTAACAAATTGAATTGGATGCACAGGCACCAGGCCTGAATGAAATACAGGACAGTCACATTACACAGAATGATAAAAAAATATATAATGCTATAGAGGAGAGAAGAAGAGATGTGGTATAGCCATATCAATGCTGAGCTGTGAACTAGACCTTCTCGGGTAGATGTCAAAGATGTGAGTCAAGATTCCACCAGAGGTCAAGTTGAAGCATCAACTAAAAAGGTAGGACGGCACAACAGGACAATAAGATTTCAAGAACAAAAATGTAGACAGTGTTGAAGAAGAATGAGAATAAAGAAATTTTTTTTACATTTTGCTAATAAGAGATCACAAGAGTCTCTGGTGAATGCAATTTGAGTAAAAAGGATGGACATGGATGGGGACTATCCAGGATAACATTGTATTAAGCAGCAAGAAGTATGCACATGCTCACTGAGGAAGGAAACTTTCAGGTTTTTAGCTAGACTAAAGTTTAAACTCAAAGTAGTTTTACTGAGCATATACAACTTCCATATTAAAAAATCTCATAACTTCCAGGACTTCCGAATTAGGTAACTTCCCATAAAAATGAAAGGCATCCCTGATATAATCCGATTTACAGAGATTCACAGCTTTCCACTTTTTCACCAAGTTCTATCATAGGTGAAACAAGTACTTCCTTTGTCTGACTTTTAGGGATGAATGTGTTTGTTTTGGCTGAAATACATTTAGCCTGACACCTCACTGTTAGCAAAGAAAATGTCAGGTCACTTTTCAGCTGAGATTTGGCAATGTTATAAACAAGTAAATATGTTTTTCATACCAGAAAACATCAAGCAATACTAACAAAATGAGACCCTAGCAGCCTTACTTCTAACACCTTTTATCACTTCTCCTCCCTCACATCTATCAAGTTTAGGAAAGCAGTTTATCAGATACTTCACCTGAAACATTTATTTAAGTGCTTTACTAACTGTAGACTGCCCAAAGTCCATTAATGTCAGGAAGCTTACAGCTTAAAATAAGATTGTGGCAGAAAAGACAAGAATTTGAAAAGATTTTGCAAAGCAAACATGAGTTTCACCATGACCATCTCTGGCTAGTTTTTAATCAAAAAGCGTCCTGTATTACTGGCCCTGTATCTCTGGCAGTGAATGCTTCCAAAAATAAGGTAAAGGAATGTACACTTTCAGAAGAGTCTGGAAAGGCAAAACGTACCTTCCTTTCAGTAGCTTAATTACGATACCTCCTTGTGTAGTACTATGAGCGTGGCTCCTGTAATTGGCAGTGTCATATGCCCCACACTACCAGTGACAGACAGAACTGGCTGGACAGTTGTTTTGCAAACCCTGCATTAATCTGTACCTGTAACTGCAAGCCTGCCATTCACTGCCTTTGAATAGCCAATCCTGTGGAATTCGAAGTATTAAAACATAATCGCTATTAATTCAATTCTGTATGAAATATTAATCTTCCATAAGTAAAAGTCACGGCACTGCACCCACAATGCATGTAATAAACTTACGCATCCTCCTCTGTTTGAGGCTGCCCTCTTCTGGATAATCCACTTTCTGAATCTTTCTGCTCAGTCCCATCTCCTAGGAGGTTCACAAGAAAGAAAAGAAACAATAAAGATGAAAATAAGATACCGAATATTTGAAGCACGTGAAAAAGGTGTTAGTGTGAACCCTGACTGTTCAATGATCTTTTAGGAAGAGAAAAAAAACCCCAAAACTCACTTATGAAGCAGGACAGATTCCCTTGTATAATTTACTCTTTCGTAATGTGATCTCTCATCAGTTCACATTACATTTATATTTGTGGAAACCTTGAGTATTAATAACTGGAAGTTAGTATAATTCTGACACATAGTTACTGTGCTCTACTCAGCAGCTTTTTACCCTTTTAACTGCCCAAATACAGCATATTAGCACAGAGCATTATCATGAAAATACTGTAATGACTGAGCAATGAAACCTCCATTTTCCTTTAATAAAAAGTGCCTGGCCCCCAACTCCATCTTGTAAACAACTACAAAGAGATACTGCAAATTACTTGCAAAGGCTCTGACATGCTATATTGACAATATAATATTCTAGCTCGTCATGGGATGGGGCATGATAAATCATATGCCAGTTGCCATTATTCTGCATGACAAATCATATTTCTACACTTCAGCGCAGTGATATTTTGAGCAGATGCACATTTCTGTGAGGAAACGGCAATAGTTACCACAAAAGTCCATTCCCACGGATTTGTTAATAAAACCTAGGCTCACACGTGGCACTGGCAAACCGGTGGACTGCCTTTCTGTCACTGCAGGCTGGGTGTTCTTAAATGACCAGATTCCAAGATAAGCGTCTAACCCAGACTGCTCTCCCAAAGCAGGTGGACAGGAGGATGTTTTCAGTGACGCTGATTAGATTAAGAAAGTTAGTGCCGCACTAAAATAACATTTGTCTCACTGGCTTTCATCTACTTGAGATTGTTCAACAGCCACTTACAAAGGCCTCATTATGTATATCGTTATATGTAACAATACACCTCTGATCACAAGAGACTCTCTGGATTTCCATCTATTTACACAACTAATCACAACCCAAACAATTCAGACAGAAATCATATTAGAACAAAAACAGATTAAAATTTTATCTTGTGTATCAATTACTACTGTTTTTAAAGTCAGTACATTAGCTTGTCAATTCTGCTTGCCTTCCAATTAGTGTATCAGGAGGGTGATGTACTAGCAGAAAAAAGTACTGCATCCCTCCTAACTAAGACTTAAAAAATAGTATATACTGTCACATTTGATCGGATCCTGCAGGACTATAGTCTTTGGTGAATGTACTGAAACTAGTGAGGCCATAACTATTCATGGTATTGTGCTCCACACAATCCATATGGTCACCTTACAACACTGTAAGTGTTACGTCTGTCTAGGTTCCAGCAATAAAGGGGTCACATCTGAATAGCAGAAATGATTTCTGTTTAGTTGTGGCTGAACTTGACGACATCATATAATGTGAAGTTTTTGTAACTTCCACCTTAAGAATTTCCCCCCTCAACAGTATCAGTCACACACTCAGCCTCTCATTTTTTACTGCAATGTAAAAGCTCCCTTTTTTGGACACAGTTCTATTCTCCTGTGCAATGGATTTCTTTTGGATCTGATACTCATTAAAGACAAAACGGTAGAGGCGTATGCGTACATACAAAGGGGGAGAGGCATAATCATGCATTCATTCTTTTTTTCTGGAAACAGTTTTCCTCTTAAACAATGAGATCATTAGTGCATTCGACAATTAGTGACTTAGAATTGCATACCAGTAATTCAGCTTTAGAGTTCACTGTACTTGTAGCCAACCAGACCATACTCATCTATCCAAAACCCAAGAAAGATCATCTTTTTTCTGGTCCCAAAGAAGTTCACAAGGTGTTTTAAATTAGTTCTCATGTACTGTCCCTCCAACAGATGCATACACGTTCTTACAAATGCTTCCTATTGACCAGCTGTTACTGTAAGGTGAAATTCACCTGTAAGTGAAAGATTTGGAGGAAACTACAACAGGTCTTTACCGTGGCCTTAACAAATGCATTGATCCTAGAACAGACCCTCTGGAATGAGGTGCTTTTCACATTTCACTGTAATACGTCTCCTTTCTGACATCAGACTAAAAAAGAGAGACCACACTAAGCATTAAACACTTTGATTTCTTCTTGCTAGATCTAACTTATTACATACAAGTATGAGCACTCAAGGATAAATTAACTTTTAATTTTAATATTTTGTAAAACATTTAGAAATACCTCAGAATAACAAAGTGCTATAAAAGTTTAAGCTGTTCCACTACAGCAGCTAAAGGTTAACACCCCAAAAGATTTCATTTTAAACCTAAGTACTCGTAGAACTTTCACTTAAATCGGTCATCAATTATCAAACAGATACTACTTTTAGACCAGCACTATGGAGTGGCGGAACACTGGATTAATTTGAATAAAAATAAATTGATTGAAACTAAAATCTTAAAAATATGTTAGGCAACAATGATGAGAAACTAGCGAAGATTTAGTATTCTGTTATTTTAGAAATTTATGTCATAAGCGGGTTGTGAGATTTTGGGTAGTTAGGCAATATATGAATTATCAGGGAGCCCAATAGGACATACACTAGGCAATATCACAAAGACACACTATCTTATAATTGGGTTGGTTCATGTCTTCTCCTAAAATAAACGTTACTTTTGAGCAATCTTAGCATTCTGTAGGTATTTAGTCTTTTTTGAGGCACTCCTCCACACTGTTATTGAAAAGAAAGTCATGTTCATAAGACAAGTAATTTCCACCTGTCTCCTCAGCGAGACAGATGCGCGCAACTTTGTGTACTTCGCACAATGCAAAATAAGTTTTCATAGCTAATGGCATTAATTTTGTAATAATTTTCATTCTGTTGTTTTCTTACATATTGGTCACAGAAAAATAGAATATACTCACACCTCACTTACAGGTGATATGTGTAATCTATTAAAACACTCCACCACTTCAAATAAAAGTGTCTTTCAGAAGGAGAAAAGAAATTGTGGGTTTAAAAGGACAACCTGAAACCTGTGGTATAAGAGGAAGTCTTATATACCACCATCTTGTAGCTATATGAAAAAAGGGGAAAAAAAAAAAGATGGCTAGTACTGCATTACTGAATAATTATCCATGTAAATGTCAGCTATGATCACGTGATCAGTCTTTTTATAGGCAAAAAGAATGTTCCCCTATGTCCATACTTAATATCAGTATGGAAATACCGTACATGTTCACCTTTCCCATTGACATCCTAACATACAGGCATTTTAATACAAGCCCTTTTTTCTTTCACCTAAGAGATAAGGCATGTAATGCAAATGCAGAGATGCTGAAAAAGTTTTCAAACTTGTAGTAGATTTAAACATTTGTGTATTATCACGTGTTGTGTCACCAAAAAGGCATCGACTAAAACTAAAGGAAAGAGGTCATTAAAGCAGGTAATTACAAACATGTAGGGATATTCAAGAGAACATATCTAAAGAGCCATAGCATTTTTAATTTTGTATCTGGCTGCTATCATTATATACAATTTTAAAAGCTTTTTGCAAAGGTAAGTTTTAAAGTGTAGGTGGATATGCATCCAGGCTGAGGTATAGTTTCATATTCTGCAGACAGCCACAAAATTAAAATCTGCATTTATATATAAAAAAGTAGAAGGCTTTTTTTTTTTTCAGAACTGCTTTTGTGATGTGGCAACACTAACACCTATTGGCAACTCTTCTCATTGAAAGGTGTCTTTGTACAGGATGAAAAGATTCATATTTACCATGAGAAAAAAAAAAAGACACATAGGCTTTTCATTTCATCCAGGAAGTACCATCAAATTCTGAGACTGGTATAGGAGTTAATACATGCAAACACAGAACTTCCTTCTTACTGAGGAAAGCAGAGATTGCCATAGAAATCTGACCTGGGAATACTTTGAAAACACCTTTCTCTCTGTAGAAAAATAGAGTAGATAAATTTACATGTCAAAGATGAAAGTTCCCTACCTAACAAACTAAGTCAGAATGCTGCTCACTGGAAGAGTTACTTTTCACAGGAAGAAGAAAGTTGGAAAACAGTGGAGTCAGATTGCTATCTAACTTGGTTTAAACTCCCACCACATAACCAGGGATATCTGTGGGAATACTTAAGACAATGCTTTGAGCAACTTCTTTGAAGAGGAAAATAATCCCAAAGAGAAACTGCTTATAGTCTTTTAAGGATGTAGGGGTTGATACTTTAAAGGGCTGATTAAATGTCATCAAAGATTTCTGGATGTGAAGTAAGTGGGAGTGTGGAGATACCCACTGCGCCAAATAATCATCTTTTTAGGCATCAAGAAGAAGCTGTTAGTTCTGAGAGGAGGAATTGTTCACAAGACAGGATAGGCACTGTGGCAAAGATCCTTACTTTCTGCTAGACAGAGGCATACTGCCTCCGTCCCAACCTGGGAAGTACATAAACCAGGCCTTTCATTGCACATCTCCACATAGTTCACAAAAGGCCACCAAATTAAACACACATCAACTGCATATATCTTACATTTTGTGAAGGCAAAGGTGTTCTAAAATACAGGTTCTTTCAATATACCAGGTTTGCATAACTAGTTGAGACATCCTATCACTCACTGAAAGAATGGGGAGAAATTAGTATAATTCTTCCTCCAAAGGCCTCTTGAAATGTCAATGGTTGAAACAGTCATTTTTGTACTAGTTCCAGGGGCAAATGCTCAGTTCAAAAGCATAGCGCTGGCAGAGAAGAACAGTTATTCTGGGGAGAACTGGAATCAGCAGAGAACTTGTGAGGAAAGTTGTGAATATTCCAGCTGGCAGCAAGTTCTTACGAAAAACTCGACCGGGTTAAAACCGTTTGACAAACAGGTAACGAGGACACAAAGCCAGGTCATAATGAAGACTGGCAACACAATAAAGAATTAGGATATAGCTGCTTCTGTTTAGTTTCCTAGCATGACTACTAACTAGAAAAAAACCAAAACAAAACCAACGCCCTGCATGCAGGCCTGTAACTATGCATAGCTATACTGCCACCAAAACACCCGATACTTCCATGCTTCCTCAAGTACTCTGCTATTTTTAAGAAGGAAAAGGGATGTAATGCTCACAGATTGTAGTATTTCCAGCTCGAAGGCTTCCAGTAATTTTCATTTTTAGTTCAGCCAGTTTCGACAGAATCCCAAAATTTCACGATCACATTCCTTTAAAACAAAAAAATCCCTTTTTCCTGGAGGAAAAATGCACTTTTGCAGATCCATCATGAGAGCATATGGTGCAATAGCTACTGCAAAAATCTGCAGACATCTAGATAAATTTCAAACAGTGGTTATTCTATCCTGCTCAGAATATTTCTACTCATCATAATTCATGAATGTTAGTGAGGCCTCAATTACTGCACATAAATTCCAAAATATATGGGGCATAAAAAGCTCTTTAACCCAACAAAGAGACATAACAAGAACTGATGGCTGAAAATTAAAGCCAGACAAATTCAAAATCAGGCAGGAGATTTTTTTTTTTTTTTTTAATAGCAAAGGTAATTGAACAAGGAACCTGCTAACAAGAGAAGAGATGGATTTTTATTGTTATTATTATTTTTTAAATAATTTGAAGTCTTCAAATCAAGACTTAACCATCTTTCTAGGAGTTGTACTGCAAGGAAATAAAAGCTCTTGGGCTCTATATGGGAAAGATGACAAGAAAGTCTCTTTGTATTTTTTTTTTTTTAAATATAAAAAAGTCACACCAGGTCATCTAATGGTTCCTTAACATTTAAAAAGACTACAACCTATAGAGCCATAAAACCAGGTTAGTCTACGGAAAATATACTTCTTGAGCAGTCATAGTTTGCATCAAAAACTGTGACTGTGTAACTAAGTGGACATATATCCTAAAGTGAACTAGAAATAATATAAAAAGGCATATTTTCTGAGAGCTAATGACATTCAGTGTTACGTTAGATTAATTAAAAATTGTCTTGAAGTGCCTTATTGTGAAAAACAACAGTGAAAAAATTACGTAAAAGAATGCAAAGCAGTGTTAAACTAAGTGAACTTCCCTTTTAGCTTTGACTTGATAAAATCTACCTAACTTTCAATATTCATAGAGAAAGACTCAGAGCTGAGGAATGCTATATGCATGTGTGCATGCATGCAAGCATTTATTTTACTGGCAAGACCAGCTAAGCCTGTCCCTCCACCGGAAACCTGGAAGTACATAAACCAGGACTTGCATTGCAAATCTTAACATAGTTCTCAAAAGGCCACAAAATTAAACATGCATCGACTGCACACATTGTTTCTTTCCAGCTCTCCTGACCACGAGAGAGTCCAGACCTCAGGTGTGTATTATAAACAATGAATTGCACTGCCTTGCAGGAATAAACCGGGGCTGCCTTGCAATAATCTGAAGTAGCGCACAGCAACCTCGGAACATCTCCCCGTATAATCCAAAGAAGAACAGTCACTGTCAGTAGCAGGTACCAGTTCTGCCGATGAAAACCGGGACTTAGAAAGAAAGCAAACAAAGGACATCGCTAGCATAAACATGCATAACCAGTGAAATTAATGGAATTTTGACAAAAACGCCAGTGCAGGGGTTTTTTTTTGCTGAGCCAAAGTCAAATATTTTTAATATTGATCAACAGAAACCAAAACTGGTTTCATAAACAAGTTGTTTCGTAAACACCCCCAAGACTTATAATGAAAAGATTCAAGCTTTAAAAATCAACATCAGCTTTTCCAAAAAGAGATTAAAATTCTTTAAGAGGAAAAGAAATCAAACATACCACATAAGACATAAGTTACTAAATCAAGCCAATAACCAGAAAAATGTTGCAGTAAGAAAGACAGAATGTTCAACTAACCATCTGATGAGCGATTTCTGAGATATTGTGCATTATGACTCGTGGGAGATGAAAACGGACTGATTTCGCGCGTTCCTGTTGTCGGTGAGTAAGAGTTTAGATTTTTCTTTTTGGTCTTCAAAGGTGTTGCATCAGATGGCTAAAATGTAGCAAAAGACAAAGAATCTAGATGAATATTGGCTAAGGATAAAGAAGTACTTATGTCCATCTAAACCTACAACAGTTGTAAACTTCCCTTCTGCAGACTGACTACGTGCTGGCTGCTGCCTTTCCTATCAGTAGAGTTACACACCGCACCTCAAACCAGACAAAGCCTCTCTGAACACTTACTATCTGGTAATAGATTTTTTCTAAGTAATTCCTAACTTTGTGTACTCCCATTTACGGAAAACCCATGTTATATGTTGCGGTGGGTTGACCTTCGCTGGCTGCCAGGTGCCCACCAAGCCTCTCGATCACTCCCCCTCATTAACATTAGTTTTACTCAAAAAAACTAAAAAGCCCTTCAAACACCAGCCTCCCAGTTTTCATAAACAAAAAGTATGTGGTTTCCAGATATTTATATTCTGGCATGAACACGTGGGGTTTTGGTTGGTTGGTTGGTTTGGTTTGTTTTTAAAGCAGTCAAAATCTGGTATTATTTTTCCTACAGCACTGAGAATTTAAGACACATGAACTATAAGCAAGCATTTTTAAATTCTATCAAAAGATAGTTATTTCTAATGATTTTCTAAACAAGTGTTAATTAAAAAAAACCCAAGTGGCTCTCTTAAGTCCAAAATTTTGTCTCTGGCTTAGGATTTCAATATGTCTAATAATATAAAAGGAGTTATCTAATGATGTTAAAGGAATTGTGCAGAGAAGTTTTCAGAAGAACTAGTCTGCAATTCTGAAATATTAACTGGGATTATCTGGGACACAGTTCACTCTCTAGATCGGATGCTGAGTTGCAGCTCTGAGAAACTGAGATTTCACTGCACTACTAATATGCAGAAGAAAAAACCAAACCAAAACCACACCTTGTTTGCACATAAAGGGCTTCAGCTCTAGTAACAACCCGAGAAGCATAGCAGCTTTAAATAACACCATCAATGACTGTCAGAAAGGAGACATACACTTTGGCAACTGACATTCCCACTGCAATTTCAAATTAATAACTCATTTATCCCCTTTTCATACTTAATATGTTGTCCTGTTTTACTGGAATAAGACCCTCATGCTACTCCTTTTTAAACCAGATTAAACAAAGGGTGTACAAATCTTCAAATCCAGTAAGGATTCCTCAGCATGGGAATGTCCTGCGTGCTCTGGGAAAAGGGTCTACTGGGGACATGGTTGAGAACAAAGGCAATCTGAGTCCAGAGCATGGCACAGAATGGAAAGACGATTCTGAGAAGGCCTGAACCTCATAGGTTTAAGGTCTCGCAAATATCCCCTGGAAAATTTAACTACAGCAATTTTAGATCTCAAAAGGGGCGTACAGGTGGCAAACCCAGTATTTTTAAGGCCAATAATCAGGTTCACTAGGCAGCGTGTGAAAGCCACAGGTCGTATCAGGATGTAAGTCATATGAGATCACAAAGCTACACATACAAAGGTGACTTAAAGCCTCTACAATCCAGCAGGAATCCAGGACCTGGGAAAAGGCAACATTTCATTACCGAGTAAACTAATGACAGAAAACATCAACATTTATATAATTAATCTTAAATTGTTGAGGTGTTATAAGGAAACTGCTTCTAAAAAGTATATCCTTACAAAGGCACTAAATATAAAAGTAGGAATACAAGTTGTACCTAGAAGTATAACGGACAATTACCCAACCCTCAGAAGGTTTCTTCTCAATCCCAGACAGTTAGTAGTTGATTTAAATGTCCTGAAGCACAATACTCCTATTTTTCACACCTACATGGCTATGCCTACTCTTGTTATCTGTATGAATGTTTTTATTACAGCTTCTACTATGTTCTTGACTTCACCAAAATTTCAGGATGAGTTCTAGAAGTTAACATGCTGTACAAAAGATAAGTGTCCATTATTGGCTTTCAGTTTTCCACACTGCAATACTATTAAATTCCTCTTGATTTATATAAAAGTATAAAGAACGTTCAATATTCCATCTAAAAAGAATACAGCGTATTCTTATCCCCCTTTCCTGCTCTTCACTACCAAACTGCTATTAAAACATCCTGATCTTTTAATCTCCATCATTTGAAGGCACTTCTTGTGCCTTGTACCACAGCCTGTGCTCACACTCATTTTCTTCCACAGAATGATATAGGTTCAAAGTATAATTTCTGCAATTATACTTTAAAACAGAGTGACAGCACCTTCAATTCTAATTCAGGTGAAGACAATATACTGATTTATGCAATGGCATTACACTTCCAGTGCTGCTTGCTATTCTATTTCTGATACATCTTACTGCACTTTTACACAAAGCTGCAGTTTTGATGTTTTTCTTCTCCTACTCTGCCTTGAGTGGTTACCCTTAATTTAGAACCTAACAGTGTTAGTATTGGTCATCAGTGATATGACTTACATGGTATTTCAAAAGATTTATTTGCTGCCCACTTACCTAGCTTTCTTAGAGCTCCTGGATGTTACTCTGTCTTGTTTTAGTCTCAAATACTCTAAATAATTTTGCATCAGCTGTTTATACTCTTTTTGCAGTCTATCAGGATTTAAACAATCCCTGATGGAAATCTTCAGTCTGTTGTCACTAATATTTTGCCACATTCAAGCAGGTTAAAGAAATATTTCAAATCATCTTTAAACGAAATATTCATTAAAGTATCAATGCCACTTTAGGCATTTAAATGTCATCAAATCTCTTTTCTAACAGAGAGAATCTCCAGTCTGCTTACATTTTCAGGATATTTTTCCTGCTTGAACAGCAGTCACCTCAGCCACCATATTTCTGGATATGAACTAAGACTCCTTTGAGCAGCCACCTGGAAAAAGTTACTGTAGTACTTAGAAGGACAGTATTTATTTGGCAGTAAGAATTTCTCTTCCAGAAAGAAGAGTCTTAGTCCAGTTACGCCATTCTTTAATGATACCATACTAACATTACACAATCTAAAAATACTCATTTCTGATCTGCTTAGTTCAGGCATGCTTTGGGCAGTCTGACCAGCAGGTGGAATGAGGGCCTCCTGAATAACAGGAGAGAAACTGTAGAAACAGTAATGGATGCGGCCGAGCTAAAACAGGTACATCACACAAACCGCGTGTGTTTATTACCTCACGTTGCTTCCTACCTTCTGTAATGTTATTTAATTCTGGTACACTTTAAATCTTTGACATGTATCTGTTAGAGGCGGCGTATGAACTAAAAATCATGGTGTAAACCTACATTACTGAGATTCCAGTAAAAGTTTTTATTGCTCAGATGGGCTTTTGTTAAGCTTTTTGCTGCACAAGAACCTGAATGCAGGTAACTATCAAGTAACTCTTTCTTTTTATCTTACGGGGAGGGGGTAGGGAAGGAATAGCTTTAAGGCAGAAAAAGAATTGCATGTAATTTCAGCTGGACCGCTCATCTACATAAACGTTACTACAGCCCAAGAAACAGATGCAAAATTACAGTCACAGCTGCATTCTGAGCAGAACAAGTTGGGTAATGGTACACTAAGCTGCTAATTAAATTGCTAATGATTTTTTTTAGTGCCACTGCGGTATTTTGCCACCTTTGTTTAAATTTAAAAAAAAAAAAAGTATCTAGAAAATTTTTAAAATTGCAAATTTCTATTTTGCTAAATACCAGTGAGACCTCCACATATGTGCTGCATATAAACAAACCTCTTCAAAATGACACAGACGTGGGGAATTACTGGGAGCTCATTTACTGACCAGCTATTTCTCTCTATATACTTTTCCAAAATTTTCCTTCCTTTAAACACTGCCATCCTCGCTCCTCTGTATTGGTGTCTGCAGCAACACCCACTGTTGGTAGGAGCAGATAATAAACTGACATATGTCATGACATGCTGGTACTGGGAGTATACTGTAGCTGCATTTACAAAAAATAATAGCGACAGTACAATTTTATTTTTATTGTGATAACTGTGGTGAAATTTATTGCAGTGTTAGTACTTTATTGTTTCATTATGCCAGATTAGCTGAGGGAGGTAATTATAGCCTTGACATGAAAATGCCTTTAATGTTTTCATTTCAATTTTGCAGTTTATAATATGCAGATTACAGCATTATCATAATTCCATATTGTTACATGTACAATTACATGGCAGAACATTTGCTTCCAGGATAATGGAGCTAATTTCTAATAAATGATTTCACCAAGGATCTTAACTCATTCAGCTCTTGGGTAAATAGTGATGGCAATAAAAATATGCATATTTCTCCATTATTTTCAAGTGATTCATGCAGATGCACATTACTTAAAGCCAGGCAGTTCTATGACAAATGGAATGCAATAAATTTTGTACTAATATTTTCAGCAGTAATTTTGTGCCTTGTTAAGATCTTTCTAGACAACATCCAATCTGTAACAATATAAATGCAACTCTAATGAAATATCATGTTTATATACACATATACGTGCGCATACAGATATATATACATACATACATATATATACAGCCCAGATGATTCCATGCACCAAAAAATACTTACATTATCTTTTTTAACAGTGTCCAACTTTAATGCTCTCTTAACTCTGCAAGAGAAAAATATGGACAAGTTTTATGGTCATCTAGACACAAAGATTTTTCTGGTAGTAAGGTCTATAATCTGTAATTTTAAAGACATTTTCCTTTCTCATGTTACATATTTTTATACTACACAAGAAAACTAATCTTATCCAAAGCAAATACATCGATTGATTAAAATACTGTGTAACAAAAACCTTGCTTATTTAGAAGGATAAAGTGTTTGCATAAGAAAATCCAATTCTCCATTTTATACTAGAGATAAAAATCAAGACACTGAAATGAAATTGCACTGTATATTTGTCTCTTTCTCAAAGACTATAAACAAGGAAAAAATGCAAAAGCATTACCATTTACATACCTTCTGAGCAAGGGTTGAAATTATTTTGCCATTAGTAGAAATAATGTATTAGGCATTTAAAACACAGGTACAGCCAAGGTGAAAAAAGTAGTTCTTCCCATCATTTTAGCTCTTAACATGATTCAGTGCTACCAGACTATGACTTAACTGGGGAACAGATGCTCTATGTCTTTACAGGTCCCCAAACCATAAGAAACTATTTTCTAGTCTTCTTCACTATACTGATTCAGGAACATGCCAAGCTCTCTCTGCAAAATCTGCTCTGCTGAACTGGATGCCCAGCTGTTAATGGCAACACTAGAAGAGGAAAGCTGAATATTTATAATACTTTATATCGTACAGCTGTCTTCTAAAGAGCAGTCATCAAAATTTTATTGAATGCAGACTAAATGCTCAAAGGAAAGAAAGGTCAACATAAATTAAGACTATTTTTCCCAGAGACAACTGAAACTTTTAAAGTACATTCCTAAATCTTAACAATAGTTTAAAGCATGATATAAAACAACGAGGAAAAAAATTTAAAATCTTTATAAGAACAGTCCCCAAGAAACATATATATTATATCAAATTAAACAAGATTTAGAAAATACATCATATTTCAAGAACTTAGTTCACAGTTTTCATCTTGGAAAAGAATGTTTTGACTTGTAAGGAATTAAGATGACCTCATTCCAAACATATCCTTTTTAAATTCATGTTACTATTCCAAAACTGTAATTTAAAGTACTGGAAAAATAGAATGAAAACACATCTTTGAAATATAACTCGGGTAATGGTCTTATATGAATACTGTTTTACAACTATCTCTATTACAAAAAGGGGAAGAGAAGTATTCTGTCTTAAAAAAGCCAAGTAAACAGGTAACATTTAAATTAAAAAAGCGTGTGAAATTCTTGCCAAAAGGCAGCCAAAGCTGTAACAGTTTGATGGAATTCTTTACAATGTATTTCTTTTTTAAATAGAAAACCATATTGCTTAAGGAATGCAGACTCCATTACATCTTCCACCCCAGTGGCAGCAGAGAAACATTATATTTATTAATACATCTACTCTGAAAGGATGCTCTAGGGGCCAATGCATTTGCATGTTATACTAAGGCATGTTATGATGGAACTTTTTATGATGGACTTCAAAAGAAGCTGGAAGCCAAAGTAAAGCAGAATCTGGACTCAACATAGCTGTAGGATGAAGATAAATGAGAAACTACATGAAAATCCCACTAAATTATAAACATTTAGAAAATTTCTTAGGGAGAAAGTTGTGGACTGGTCAAGGCTATGTTCTTTAAAGTCTGTCAAATATTGTGTACATCAATAGAGTTGCAGACAGCCCAAACTTCTCTCTGCTGGCCTGCAAAGCCTCTGCAAACACCCTGAGCTACGGCGGCAAAGAGGCAGCCTCATTCCAGGCAAGCACTTCAACGTTGGAAGGAGCTGCATGGGTACAATTTTGGCTTCAGGAGGTCAACTTCGCCTCACTTTTCCCAATCCATCCTACCCAGCAGCCTGGTTTGCTTGTGGGCTTGTTTTTAATGATTGTCCTTCTGATGCCATAATGTGAGAAGGGAAATCTCAAAATAAGTTCAAATTCGTGCTCTTAGCCTACACGCAATCCCTGGCTAGGACCACTGAAACGAAATTCATCCAGACATCTAACATGAAGACCCAGTTGGCCAAAGTGTCTTCTCTCAGGTCTTTCAAAAGATGAACACGGAGAAAACCAATATGTGCACCTAGTTGCAAACAAAATTCCCAAAGTATTTTAGGAAGCACCATGTAGAATCAAATGTCAGAGTGCGAACAAGAAAAGGAGACAGAAAGATGAGGCATATATGATGACAGTACACAGCAACTTATTTACCTGAGTTTCCTGCCCTTGAATTGGTTCAAAATTCCCTGGCAAGGCTTAATTTATTTTCTTAATTATGCAGAGTATGATGTCATGTGGTTACAGCTAGCTGTACAACCCGCAATGATTATTTTGCCCATAATATTTATCAGGTTAAAGAACTACATATTACTTCTACGGCGTATTGTTCATCTATCATTCCAGGTCATATTGTCAGCTCCTTGCTAATACTGGGAGACCTTTACTCACTTGAATAATGCTCTGATGAAACCACTTATATGAAGAACTGCTTAACAGTGAGAGTCCAGGTATGCAATCTAACTTTCTAAAAAGAAATGGATTTTTTAATATTGTTTTTAAATCTACATGCACTTACTTTCCTCTCCTTCACAATTCATTTACGAATGAATGCAATGGTAACAGTCACATACAGATTTAATGCACAAAAAAGAATATACAGAATCAGGGACTTGATTATATTATTTCATTAAAAATACCCTAGAGAGTATTGTAGTGCATTTTGGGGCCATTTCAGCTAGCTTCCTCTTAAGTTTCTGCTTTTACTGGGGAAAAAAGAAAACACCTCTATGATATTTGCACATTGCTTCATCTTCAAAACCTGCCAGCAAAAATGTCTTATTAATTGGAAAAGCAGAAAGAATACATGATCATTTTCTGTGTTCAGCTTAAATGGTAGTTAAACTCAGTGTGTCACCAGGGAGAAATAGACTGAAACACCAACAAATCAAAGTTTGTGTATTGATAAGTTTCCTTTGTATTACTACTGTCTGGCACAATTACTCCAACTTCCAGTGGTCAAGAGAAAGACTGGCAGAAGTTGGAACCTATGTTAGCTCTAACATAAGTTATCTTTGGAATTGCATAAGGAGCTGTAAACCGGGACAATATCCCAAGCCTATATATAGGCAGCATAAGTCTTACGGCCTCACCTTAGTGCTGTTGAAGTTAGCAACATCCTACAAGTTTTCTTTATTGTTCTTCAAAAGCCCATGATTAGCAAAGATACACAAGAAAAACATCAGACTTACATGACTATTGGTCTACAAACTGCAAAGAACAGGAGAAATACAGAATCATAGAATCATAGAATTGTTCTGGTTGGAAGAGACCTCCGAGATCATCGGGTCCAACCATTAACCCAGCACTACCAAGTCCCCCACTAAATCATATCCCTTAGGGCCTCATCTAAACGTCTTTTGAATACCCCCAGAGATGGGGACTCCACCATCTCCCTGGGTAGCCTGTTCCAATGCCTGACAACCCTTTCGGTGAAGAAATTTTTACGAATGTCCAATGTAAACCTCCCCTGGTGCAACTTGAGGCCATTTCCTCTTGTTCTGTCATCTGTTACTAGGGAGAAGAGTCCGACCCCCATCTCTCTACAACCTCCTTTCAGGTAGTTGTAGAGAGCAATAAGGTCTCCCCTCAGCCTCCTTTTCTCCAGACTAAACATCCCCAGTTCCCTCAGCTGCTCCTCACAGCACTTGTGTTCTAGACCCTTCACCAGCCTCGTTGCCCGTCTCTGGACACGCTCCAGCACCTCAATGTCTTTCTTGTAGTGAGGGGCCCAGAACTGACCCCAGCACTCGAGGTGCGGCCTCGCCAGGGCCGAGTACAGGGGGACGATCACTTTCCTAGTCCTGCTGGCCACACTATTGCTGATACAGGCCAGGATGCCGTTGGCCTTCTTGGCCACCTGGGCACACTGCTGGCTCATCTTCAGCCGCTGTCAACCAACACCCCCAGGCCCTTTTCCGCCGGGCAGCTTTCCAGCCGCTCCCCCCCAAGCCTGTAGCGTTGCCTGGGGTTGTTGTGTCCCAAGTGCAGGACCCGGCACTTGGCCTTGTTGAATCTCATACCATTGGCCTCGGCCCATTGATCCAGCCTGTGAACAGGATTTATTTCCACTGGAGACAACAGGAAGAAATACAGCCTGATGGAAAATGGACATGACACGTGTCACGCCCTCATCACCACAGGCCTGCAATAGCTTCCCACAGCAGCCTGCAGCACCAAACCCAGGCGTCAAACTCGGCACAACCCATCCACGACATGGCTCTTGTCCCTCCTCCACCCCCTACCACACAGCCCCACGGGCTTTATCCGTGGGGAGTGCAGAGACGAGCAAACTCCCCCTCGGCTGGGGAAGCCAGGAACAGGCGTGTAACATACGGAAAGTATCACCCGTGCCAGTGGGCATCGCCCACCCAAACTCCATCCGGAGGAGGCTCTGCCCCAAGGAGCCACCATCTTAAATGTTTCCCGGTCCCATCCAACGACTGGAAGACAGAGTTAGAAACAAAACCCGCCCTTCCCCGCGCAACGGTGCGCTCCTCCCCTCGCTGGGATAACCCGAGGAGCACGCTTCCCCTCAGGGAACAAGCCCGCAGGCCGCCGGGGAGAAGCGCTCCGCCTCACAGCGTCCCACACGGGCCCTCGCTCCTTCCGTCGGCCGCCCGCCCCGCTCCAACGGCTCCCGGCGCGCCCTCAGGGGCTGCCCCACCGCGGCGAGCAGCGCCTAGAGCCGAGCTTATCCGCTCCGCCGCCCGCGCCCGGTACCTACGACATTGCGGCGCCCGGAGCCGCTCCCGCCGCCTTTGCAGATCTCCCGCCTCGCGCTGCCGCCGTGCACCGGCCAAACGCCGCCGGCTGGAAACGGCGCCGGGAGGGCGGGACGCGGCCCCGGCAGGGCGGGCCCAGGGCAGCGGAGGCGGCGGGCCGGGCCGGGGAAGCCTGCGCCGGTGAGGCCTGCGGGGCGGGGGGCAGCTCGCCGGGTCGCGCTGGCCCCGCTGTCGGTGCTGTGTAACGGTAGGAGCCGGGCCGGGGGCGGCCTCCCCCCTCGGGAAGGGTTGTGCGAAGGCAGCTTGGGCGGGAGGTGAGGCGCGGCCAAACCTGTCCCCTCAGGGCTGGTGGGGACGCCGGGCAGGGCGGGAGGGTTGATTTCCATCTGACAGGCTGGGGGAAGGGGATTGTAACGTCTTTCGCGCGAAATTTTGCCCAAGACGACCCTTGCGCCCACCGAAGAGGGAGGAAATGAGATTCATGTGGTAAAAGTTTCCTCGTTTCAGGTGAGTGAGGCCCGAGCGCTTAAGCAGCAGCAGTGCGAAGCTTCCCTGTCGGTGTGTGTTTGCTGTGGATGGAGGTGAACCTCGGCCTCGGACCCCCGCCAGGAAAGGTCAGTGTTGCCTTAAGGCAATGACTTAATTCCTGGTTGGAAGACGTTTATTTGTTAGAATCATAGCAACTAAAATTGAAGGTAACGGTTAGGCTGTGTCATCCTCCCGCTTCAGCCAAGGCTGGATTGCTCCCCTCCGTCTATTTTGTCTAAAGTGTCATTTGTCCAGTAAAAATTTAACAGCCTAAGCCATGGGGCTGCTGGCGGTGCTGTCGCTAAGCTATTGCTCACTGGATTTCTGAGCGATGTATTGGCAGCACTTCTTGGCAGAACTGTGGCCCACGTAAGAAATATCTTGGTAATGGGCAGTCTGAGGAGTATAAACGAGAGTTCACATTTTATAAACTAGTTACTGGAAAATTAACATTTATTCTTCTTTTCCTCCTTGACTTTAACCCACTTCCATTTTGTGTGTGTAACGCTGGTGCTTAATTATAGTGACACCCGTTTGCAGTAACCAAACTGTATCACAGTGTCCCTATGGGGTCCTTCTAATGCCAGTGTAATATTAAAGTGTCAGGCAGGCGGTCTGTGTATTATAAATAGGGTACTTCATCCATGATAAGCGATTATTATCTTTCTTTCCCAAGTGTAAAAGACCTATATAACTCAAGAAGGTGCGAGTGATTTAGGCCTCCTGAGTAAAAATCCAATGAGTCCTGAAGGGGACCCTATGATGTCGTTGTCTTGTTGCTGAACTTGAGATATTCAATTTATTATACTGGAATATATTTTCTGAAGTCAACATTGGGTAAAATGAGAGGCTGTTAGACCAACAGTACAACACGATTTAGTGTCCCGCTGTGATGGCCTTCTAAAAACCTTAATCACCCTTGGTAAAAGCAGAAAGCTGCTGTTAAAGTTTACTGGCCATTGGTGAGCAAACAGTATTGGTTACTGCTTTTAATCATTTCAATAATTTAGAAAAATACATCTAATATTTTTTTCATTCTCTTACAATTATATAGGTAGTGTTCTTGTACTTAAAAGGCCTAAGTTGTGTAAAGTTATGCACATACTTAACTTCAGGCTTATCTAAATATAATTAATAGAAATAAATAAAAGTAGAATTAAGTGTGTTTAACTTCACATATTTGAAGGATTAAGGGTTAAAATTTTGTCCAGTTTTACTATTAGCAATTCATTTTATCGAGTTATAACTGTAAAAACAAAAAACCAAAAGCCCATTCTGGAATGGGTTGGCACCAGAAAAAAGCACGTAATCAATTTAATCATTATTGTATCACTTTTTTAACACAATGTTATATGGTGTTTATGACATTACACAGTGTCTCTGCTGAAGCTGCATAAAACTACCAGGTTTTCCAGCTAATTCAGGCTTGGAAAGGTGAAAGTCACCTTTTGAGTGAGGGGGGAAATCCTAACAAATATGCAGTTCAACGTAAACATACTCACATGTAGTTTCACTGGAGGACAAATGAGGCTTTTATGCTGCTGTTAACACCAAGAAATATAATAGGGAATCCCACATGACATGAGTCAGTCATGATCATGCAGCCACAGAGCTCTCTCCAATAAGATAAGTGCTGCATCTGTTCTTGATAATATTTGCTTTGTTATTGTTGTTTGATGAAAAAGCCTTTTAAATTATTCTATGCCTCCCACACCTGTGGCTATAGAATCATAGAATTGTTTAGGTTGGAAAAGACCTGTAAGATCATCGAGTCCAACCGTTAACCCAGCACTGCCAAGGCCACCCCTAAACCATGTCCCCAAGCACCACATCTACACGTCTGTTCAATCCCTCCAGGGATGGGGACTCCCCCACTGCCCTGGGCAGCCTGTGCCAGGGCCTGGCAGCCCTTTCGGGGAAGGAATGGTTCCCAAGATCCAACCTAAACCTCCCCTGGCGCAACTTGAGGCCGTTTCCTCTCGTCCTGTCGCCTGTTCCTTGGGAGAAGAGACCGACCCCCCTGGCTCCAACCTCCTTTCAGGGAGTTGCAGAGAGCGAGAAGGTCTCCCCTCAGCCTCCTTTTCTCCAGGCCAAACCCCCCCAGCTCCCTCAGCCGCTCCTCACAGCACTTGTGCTCCAGCCCCTTCCCCAGCTCCGTTGCCCGTCTCTGGACACGCTCCAGCCCCTCAGTGTCTGTCTTGGAGTGAGGGGCCCAGAACTGAACCCAGTACTCAAGGTGCAGCCTCACCAGTGTTTAAATTGGCATTTTTTTTCCTAAAAAGACTCCATGTTTGCTACTGTTGGTGACCAGTAGCAATGATGAGAGTGGCACTGGGACCAAAACAGTGGTAGGTATGCTATGTGCATTAATTTACCATTGTGACAAATCATGCTAGGTACAGACAATGGTAGTAAAGTCATCAGAGCCAACAAGTGCACTTCTGTAGAAATTCTCCCATTGTTTCTGTCATTAGGAGAATTTAGCTAATGTGGCAAGAGTAGAAATTCTAGTGGAAATGTGTAGTATGGACAAGTCCCGGTGGTTTATTTCTAAACATGGATAGCAATGGTTTGTATCACAGATAACTTGAAAATTTGTTTTTATGCGTTCAAATAACAGGACTATATAATCATTGTGACATCAAATATCTGAACTTAAAATAAAATACAATAAAATGAAACTTTTTACTGCCAATAAATAATAAATTGTGAATAATAAGTAGAGCTCAAGCTATTTTTGTTTGCGGATCTCATGGTGCTTACCGACAAGCTTAGGTAAGTATTCCCATCCCAGATTTAGAGAATGGAAAACGTGTGATCTAGATGTTAGGATCATTTGTGCTAATCTGTGTTTCAGAGGACAAAGCAGAGGCATTATTAAACAGGCAAGACAGTAACAAATGCTAACTGTAATTGTATTCTTCACAGAATGGCCAGCAGTCCTGAGAGTAACGCATCCCTCTCTGTTCAGAAAGTCACACGCTCAGAAAGTTCCCAAGGAAAGAAGTCCCAGCATGCAGAAGAAGCAATCTTTTACATGAACTGCCGAGCAGCTTACCTAACTGTTTTAAAAAGCAGTTTAGAAAATATTAAATCAAAAGAACAACTCCATTTAGGTAATGATTAGATATTTTTTCGTCCGTAACTATTGTGTGTGATGATCAAGGTGGGTAGTTTACAAACAGGAGTCAGCAATTCAATAGTGAGAGTATCCCAATGCATGAACTCAGTAACTGTTTTAAGGAATTTACAGTAGTTTTGGATCGAGTTCAGATTTTGAGTGTTGGTGGCTGTATCTTTGAAGACATTTTCATCATTTATCTTTATAAAATATGTCACATGGTGATTTTTCAAAGTTTATAGAAACTACCATTCCTCGTTGTTTTGCATTTTCCTCAAATCCTTAATCTTTGTTGCTAGGTGTTGGATGACTCGTGGAAGTGAGAATAGTATACAGAGCTTTTCATCTGTAAATCACCAGTTGAAGTAGGCACAAGTCAATACCAGCTGACAGCTTACAGGGGGCCTGAGTGAGTTGTTGAACACCACCAAATCTGTTGGTAGCATTGTTGCTTACTTGAGGTGGGCCGAGGTACTGCTTTTTGATTGTGACATTTCTGCCACCATTTTTTTCCTATCCCTGACAAATGATTAAGTGAGTTGGTCTCCATTCAGTCTATAGTGGACGATTGCCCTGGCACAGAAAATCACCGTGATAACTGGCATTAATTGGCACAGAGGTTTCCAGACTAATAGGAGAAGTTGTTATGGGAGGCCTGGATGTAGTAATTTACCCCTAAAGATAGTCTCACAGATCAGTTCTAAGCCACTTTGAGTAATATGTGAAAATATTGCCTTTCCTCTACCAACTTTACGTGGTCAAATGGACTGGTTTGGACGCTGGTGTTTCATAAGAATTCTTACTCTTATTTAAACTCCTCCTGAGTTACAATGTTCCCATAGACTAAAAAGTTTTCATTTCTTCATCCGTATTATATTTGTGTATAAGTGGTATAATATCTCTGAATGCTTCAGCTGTACTAAATAAAGGTGCTAGTAGATACTGAAAGCTGTGGAGCATAACAAAATTTGTTTAGAAAACCTATGGAATTTCAAAGTTCCTTGCATGGAATTATTAAGGAAAATTACAAAAGTTTACCTGAAAAATGGTAGCTAGGACTGTGTGTTGGAAATTGATTTCTTTATAACACATCTTAGTTACTGAGTAAGATAAGACTGAGTAATAACCTGTTTCAGTTGTGAAATAGGTTTTGCTATTCCAGATGAAATTTCTCAAGCAAATATAATATCAACTTTGCTATGTCTTGGAGTTGTAGGATTGTGTACTATGCCTTACCGTGTTTGGGTTTTGGTTTTGTTTTGGTTCGTTTTTTTTAGAGCATTTTTGTCCTTTTGTGAAAAAGTTGTACGGTTTCGTGGTTGTATGTAATAGCAGGGATTGTGTTAGGGAACCCATGAAAGTGTCTTTCAGTCCTATTTTTTACCAGGAGTTTCATGATTATGTGAAAATCTTAGCTTGCTTTAGTGGAAAAAATGTTTCCAGCTCGCATGGTTGACAAAGAAAGCATGAGAACATAAACCTTCGGTTAGATAAAAAGAATCGAAATGTATCATTAAAAAAGTAATGATTTTTAGCTTGTGGGTTTTGGGCTGCAGCTCAGAGTGCACGTGGGATTGGTGGCGGTACAGGTTGCTCTCTCAAGTCTTCCTCATAGATTATGGTGCCAGTAAAAGGTCTGTGTATTACGGCATTGCAGTTGTTTGTGATAAAAACCTCAAACAACAGCTAAAGGCAAAACCATGCTATGCTATCAAATAATTTAGTTACCATTCTAGTGACCGTATTTTTTTCTGCATATGTGAGGAAGTATTTCTCGCTAATGGCTGCATTACCCACGCTTAAAATACGTGAGATCTGCACGTGGAATCTACCACTATAGAAGCGGAGTGTACTTTCTGATGCGCTGACTGCTTGTAGCTTCTTTCCCTATACCCGTACATGAAATTCTACCCATTAGCAAGCACGTTCTTTCAGCATGTGACTTAGTGTTATCCAGGCGTTCTCAGCTGTAATAAAAGTGCCTTTATAATATCCTAATGATAGTTTTGGATAATCTGGATTTTGAGATAGGAGTGGTGTGAACAAATGTCATCTCTTTTATATATGCTTTGGCTTTCATCTCTATCCATATGCCACTTCGTTACATAGCAAGTGTTCGGGCATTTTGGTTTCAAGGTCAACTCAGAAAGGGCAATTAGTGGCTCAGGTTCACAGTCTTTTCAGAGGTATTTGAGAACTTCTTTTAAAATTTGTAAGCACTGAGAGTTATAATAGACTTATGTTGCATCTTAAGTAAATTCTGGCATTTATCAAATGAGTGGTGCCAGTGTTTAAGCATCTCTTGCTACATGATGTTTGGCTAATATTCTAAACTGTGAAATATTCACTTTGAGATTGGCCCTGCGAAGTTTTATTCGTAGGAGTTTTACTCATTCACGGATAGTAGCTTCATTTCCTGTGTTGTAATATTACTTAAGGTATTTAGCAGAATCAGTCTGTAAAGAAGTATAAATAAAAGGTGCAGCCTAATTGAACTTTCAAAAATCCAAACTTGGGAGGTATGTAGGGTATGGCAAGTGCTGATCTCCCCAGATATGTAAAAATACAGAATTGTCATATATTTGAAGGATACTCTGTTAAATGTAAGCGAATACTGTGCTATAGCATTGACATTGACATTCCAGGGAACTCGGCTATCCACATAAACAAATACCCAGAGTAACTGCCCTTCCTTGGCTGACCTTGACATTGAAATCCTTAAACAATTGCTATGTGCCCAAGCGTTGCATGGATAAAGATGTAAGCTTTGCTGTATTCTCCTGACTCCGCTTGTAGAGGTGACAGGGCAGAAATCTTTATTTAGTCCTTGGCATTCAATCGGAGATTAGCAACAAAAGTGTCTGGTTTTGTTTGTTTGTTTTTATGGTGACACAGTTGCCTACTGAGAATTGTAATGATGCCACCACCTCATTTCACAGATGCTACTAAACTGCTCTCAGCCGGTATAGACTTGGTCATCGGTCAGCTGGCTAAAAATCAAACTGCCAGCCTAGGTAGAGATGAAGGATCTCTTGTGTTTCCCTAAAAAACTTCATTATATGGGAAGATATAAAAGCATCCCTCCATTTTCAGGTAGACGGTGCATTTAAATTTAATTGCAATTTAACATAATACCTTCTTCACACTGGAAACTGATGAAAGGGTGTTTTCAGTGAAGACTTTTAAGAGGCTAACTAGATCCAGCAAATTAATTTTGAAGAATGCCGGGTGTAGGAGCAGTGGGACTGGCTGCATGTATGGTATTGGCTGTTGGCCTTGTGGTATGGCTGTTGGTATCTTTTTTCCTTTACATTTGAAATTCACGTTCTGTAATTTGAACTGATAAGTTCAAATGTATAGATGTGACATAAAAGATTGTTTAAGATAAGTTCTACACTAGATCTCTATTCTTGGCACAGTAAATGGAAAGACTTACATGGATCTTGGTAGAACCAGGATCTAATAATGTGCAAGCTTACAAATAATAGGTTCTTGATATTAAGGCAGGGGATATAGACACTGGGCTGAATTTTACACTTGTCACTTGAGGAGTCTATCTTTTAATTCATGGATATTTTACTTAATTAGTGATTTGAACCTGTTAACTTTCTTTAAGGGAGCTATCTCATTGAATTTAGTAGAAGAGTGCACATGAGTAAGTGGAAGATGCAGATCAGAGCGTTTATAGAAAATATTTCCCGTGATATTGCTGTGTTATAAAATGTCACAGACTGCTCTCTGGTTTCTTCCTTTTTCTGTAGAAGAAAGTGGGTGTGAATCTCGGCAGTGTGGCATATGTCATCTCTGTGCTGGATCGTAGTTCGTGAGGGATGCTCTAGGATGCCAGGCACTGCCTGTTTCATGACTCCTTTCAAGAGAATATGCGAGTGAGCTCATATGCGAGTGAGCTCATCTGCCCCTCAGGCTGCTTGAACCTCTCTGGCACGAACCACAGAATTCAAGGCCGGGGAAGGTCGCAATCAGTCTGTATCAGTAGAGCACAGGATTGAAACTATAAGCAAAACTGTCCTTCAGACCCGTTTTTCCCTTGGATTGATTGGGCTTAAAAAAAGAAATCTGAACATGGAAAGTGAGTAAAGGATGTTTTGAGAAAACTCCTTTACTGACAGCTGGAATATACAGTTAATATTGTGTTTTATTGTTCAGTACTTCAACAGGCTGGAAGAAATCCATCTCAGAAGACAGTTAATAAATATTGGACTTCACAAACAACTACACTGAATTTTGATGATTTTTGTACTATTTTAAAAAAAGAAAAACCAGCTACAAAAACTGAACTGCTTGAAGCATTTCGAAAAATAGACACAGATAACACTGGATATATTTTACATGATGAACTTTATAAAATTCTTACAACGGTAAGTGTCAGCAGAAACTTAATTATCCATCTTTAACCATTAGTAGAGATTTTGGAAACTGTTCTGAATGTGTAAACACATATTCCTGATCAAAAGACTCAATAACTGATTCATGGGGTATTTTTTGCAATTTTATGTCTAGTTTTCTGTGGTTATCTGTGACCTTTCTTCCATTTTTTTCCCCCTTATCGTCTTGCAGTTGATAACCTGTCAGTCTCTCTCAGCAATTGCGCCTTGAAGGTGGAAGCTGGCAGAGAAAATATTTTTAATACTTTCAAAGAATGTTTTGTTGAAACCCTATCTGTACTGCAGTGGAGTACCAGAAGGGGAAGCACATGTCTCTCCGCTGGTTCAGTTAGTGCAAATCCCTCTGTTCTCTCTAGGGCCCCTCTGCAGCCCTTTGGGGTTATGAACTTTTGCCAAGGGAGTTCATGACATACCTTTGCTGTTCTCCCCTCACAAGTTGTTCTCTATGTGTGTTCAGATACAAAGTTAAAAATTACTATTTTTATGTTGTACGTAAAATACTAAGGTCAGTGCTTTAGTTTTATCACAGCTATGACGTTCTGTCACGCCAGTGACTTCACTGGATCTTATAGTTAATTCATTGGGGTCGTAAAGTAAACTGTGCTAGGGTAAGTCAATGCTTTGGTTAGACATTATGCATTCTCAACCCAAAGCACGCAGATGTCATAAGGCTTACATGTACATGTCATTAATATGGCTTAAAACAATGACATTAAAAAATAACTGGAACTTCTTATTTAGCTGCTGAACTGCCACCATATTTTTAGGTTTCATTGCATAATCTGAAAGAATAGAAAAGAATTTTTTTTAAAATAGCAGCTGAGATTTTTATGATGATATGAGATGGAACTTTAAAGAAAACAATAGCAAGAGTATGTTAGAATGACAAGTGTTGACAAGATTAAAATCCAGGTCCTCTGAGGATCTGCAAAGCAAGCAAACCAACCCCTGAAACAGAACAGTATTCCAAGTTGGTGTAGAGCTGATGTTTTGACTTTGAACTACATAGATGTACATCACAGATGATTACAATGGTTTTCTTTTGCTGTTCTGTCAGGTTTTTTGCTCTGTACAGCCAAAAAAACCCCCTTCATCGTAGAAGCCAATCATCTTGCACAGCATGAGCACTAGGGAGCAGTAACAATTAAAAATAGACTAGTAGTAGAATTCTAGTAGATTGCTCAAAAGTGGGAATAAAACAATTTTAAGGAAATGTAGAGGAGAGCAAACTGGGACAGAAGGAACAAACAATTTACATACTGTATTTGTTGTGGCTGACCCAATAAAACAAAATTATTTGTTCACTTCAAACATTGTGGCAGAACCTTCAATCCTCATTCTGCATGAGCAAAAAGATGTAGTTGCAATGGTAAGGAAATAGTCTTTATGTAACAAAAGATAGAAGTAACAGATGTTGAGTGCTACTGTAGCTATGCCATGAAGAGCTATAAACTCTGTATTGTTACATAAAGTCAGGGTGTTGCTTTATATAGACCCAGACTGATGAACTTACTAGAAGGGTCTGTAGTGGCAACTAGTGCTGTTCAAAGAGGGGAGGATCAGGATTTGATTTGTTGCAATCCACTATGGCTCCGGGACCATACGTCCACATCGCATGTTTACCAACAATGAAGTCCGCATTAGTTTTCACTCCCAAGTTTACACCATGCATCTATAGCTGGAAAGTGGTGTGGATTTCTGTACAGCACTCGCATATTGCTGGGTCGTTGCTAACAGCCCTGTGAATCTGTGCAGAGGAAACTGCTGGAGGACCTTGTGGAAGACAGGCTTTCTTCCTGAGAGATGTACCTTGTGTCCACATTGCAAATGGGGCACTCGAGATGGTATTCTGACACACAACTTCAGACTTGGTTCCAAAAGGAGAGAAATTGCTTTGGCTTCACACTATTGATTGCAAGTAGAGATAGGTGCAAGGCAAATTCATGCCTGGAATAACCCTTTTAGTGAAGTAAACTGCAGATGTAGACTGGCCTGCTGTAGGTGTGATAGGATAGCTCAAGTAAATAAGTGAAACCAACTATTATGAAGTTAGCTCTTGGTTGTTAGCGTGCTCCAGTATAAGTAAGAACGACTGAGAGCTGGGATTCCCCAGTTTATGGAAGACTTTCTGAAATTGATGTAGGTATCATTCACAGTAGGTTTCCAGAAGACACCACAAAATTGCATAAACTGATGCAATTCATCTGTTCAGTATTTAGTAGCATTGTAGGGATGTAATTTTTTACAATGTTGACCTCTATTTGGATGATTCAAATCAAAATACATTTAAATGTATTGCAAGATAAAATTCCCTGAAAGGATATTAAAATAATCTTTCTTTGTGTTTTTATTAAATGTGTGCTGTAGGTGAACAGCATTCTTGATTAGGAACCCAAACCGAGTTGTTTTTTATTGCAGAGAGGTGAAAAAATGACTCAGGATGAAGTGAGTGCCATTACTAAACTCGCTGATTTTAACTGCAGTGGCAAACTTGACTACAACAAGGTACGGCAAACAGAGTGATATTATTTGTTCTTGTGTTATTGGCTTGATGTTATCGACAGTATTAGCATTATCAAACACAATACGTACCACCTCCACGTGTTGGTCCACTGGTGACCTTACCCCAGGCTCCCCTCCCAACTGCCCACGTACTGGAACGTGGGCTGGTATGTATTTCTGTTTCCCACACTTTATCTCGCAATATACTGCCCTGCCTATTACCCTCGAAAAGGTCACTTGCTGCAAGTGAGCTTAATGTATTAGGCAGAGCCTAATAGTAAGCATGAAACCTGACAGCACATGTGAAGATAAGAGAATGGCAGAATAAAGATGGCAACTGATGGCAAACTTAGCTAATCAGTGAAAGTTGCTACATCTGTGACTTTTCATAATTTCTTGTCTGGGGGATATTATTGTGTATGTTGTTGCATCTTGAAAATTAGATGTTCATCTCATCAGTTTTTCTGACATCGCCTCTAAGCAATGACTAAGTTTTGAACTGAATAAACAGTCCACAAAGTTTTGTACATAAATACAGTTTCATAGGCGAAAAAACACCCCCTATTAAAAATCATACCTTAAAAAAAAAAAATCAGTCTTCAAATACCTAGAAAGAAATATAAATCACCTCCTGGGTTGAAAGTCGCACTTAATTTTCATTCAATATTTGGACCTCCTGGCTCCATTTTACTGCGTCACTTGAGTGGTCGCTCTGATTCATGAAAATGAAAATTAATATTGTGCTTTAAGAGAAAATGCATTACATCTATTGACCTGTCCTTTCCTTACTAATGTGACATTTTAATCCTTAAAACTGTGAGAAAGAATGTTTCACTTAACAGATTACTTTTCTTTATCTGAAGTTTTGTGACTTATACATGGCAACCAGCGAGCAGTGCTGCAAGACCGCACGAGAGAAGCTGGAAGTTGATAGTCGATTGAGGCAGCAGCAGTTTGGAAGTCAAGCTGAAACTTCCTCTGAAGGGATCACACTGCCAGTGGCAAAACCATCACCAAGAATCTCGAGGAGAACTGATCACAAACTAGCACCAACAAAAGGTATTTATATTTCATATTGGGAGTTTCCATTCTGTTGGAGTTCATGCTCTGGGTCAATGAACAGTTGAGTATTTATTTAATTTTTCTCAGATTCGTGAGGATATTATTGACTAATACACCTCTTTACTGTGGCAATCGCATAAATGTCTCAGTCGAATGTCTGACCCCCATGTTCAAATGGGCTTTGGCTGCATCTATGATCTGAAGCTCTCAAATTCTTAAGGGTGAATTTCATGGACTCTCATGTGACACAGTCCAGAGGGAAGAGACAAAATGAATGCTCAGATATTGCACCACAGCAAGTTAGTTATTTCCTTCCCAGATCAGAGATGGAACCTTAAACATTTCTCAATAGCAGCCTGTTTCAATTACCGAGGCTACTTTTCAAGCACAATCAATATGAGAGTTTAATGTTCTTCCTGAAGTTACAAAGAGATTTAAAAACCTTCCCGAAGTGGAAAAAGACCACAGGCTAACAGAGTGCAAAGGTACCATGTATGAAATATCCGCCTGTAGTGTGCGCTGTTTACTTTAAGTGGTTTCAATTCTAGGCAATACTGAAGAGGTGCAAAGATGACAAAACAGTGATGAAGACTGAGTTTATGTAGCTAAATCAACAGTTGTACTAGCAGAGCTGCCCCAACGTAAGGAACCAGAAAGTAAAGGCTTGGAAGTAGTTGCATTGCGCAGGTGTGCATAAGTGATGTGCTATCTGGCAGGGAAACTACGTTGTCCTGAAAAGAAATAGCTTTAAATTAGAAGCAGGTTAAACCTATCCACTTAGGACAGATTTACCTTGATTCCAAGGTAAATGGAATCATGTGGTAACAATTTCTTGTCCTTCAGGCAGATTTGGATTCCAAGGTTCTGCCATTCATATGCCCATTCACCTGCGAAGTCCAGTCAGGGAAGTAAAGATGTTTGGCTAATGAATTATTAACTGTTATATAAGGGAAGTCCGCTTATCTGATGGAAGTTCTTGTCATCCAGTTTTTCCTCTGTGTGCCTATAAACGTAAGGCTTTATGATAAATAGCACTAGAAGTGGGTTGAAATAATGTAATTGTAACTAAATATCTATGTTTGCAGGTGATAGCAGAACTCCTTCAAGACCCTCATCAGCTCAAAGTTGCAAAGCATCTGTTTGTACCACTATCAGCATGGGCGCCAGTAGCAACAGGAACACAAGGCTAATTGAGCCAGACACAATGAAGGTATCGTGTAAGCTAGTCCTGTTGAAATTACACTGTTTTCCTCTAGGCACATATGTTATTGCATTTGAAATAAGAAACCGTTTTTCTCTGATTCTTAGCTTATGTTTTATTAACAGTTTGTCAAGGGCAGCTATAAACTACTGAGAGGTTCCTTCATACATATTATTATTAACATTTTTATATACTGTTGGTTTTGCTGACATCTAGTTATTGAAAATAATTTTTCAGGTGTGAAGGCTTAATAGAACGAAGTGTGTTTTTTATAAATGAAACCACTGTTGGGTAAAATGTTTAATGACTTTTTGAGAAATTTAAAATTTAATAATTTATTAGGTTGGTGAGAACTTTAAATGCTTAAGTAGTCTGAAAGATTGTGTATCATAAACCTTTATATGAAAGGTAATTGGAAATAAATAACAGATCTGTGAGCATATTCAGTTTGTTGGACATTAATTTGTAAATATATGCTGTAGTCTGAAAATATTGATTTTTAGTTAGACTAATATGTTCTATCAGTATTTCTTTTAAATAAATCACTCATTCAATATAAATTCCTGTGGGAGAAAGACAACAAAGTCACTTTGCTAAGTCAATATTTGTAGAGTGTTAATATTGATCTTTTTCCTTTGTTTTCCCTTTCTTGACTGAACCTTTACTAGTTTTCTTTCAACAGAAAATAATAGCTGTAGAAATATAAAACATTAACTGGAAACTGCTAGGATACATTAAAAATGTGCACCTTGAGACTCCTGTATAAAAGGGAAAAAATGGTTATGACCACATAGTATAACTGCTGCTAGAAAACTGAACTGATTGTTCTCATGAGTTACATTTTTGTTTCAAATAACAACTCTGTATTTGTTATTGAACTCTGAAGTCCTTTATATCTTCGACATTGCTATACAGTGACATTTGTTCTATATTAAAATTTAAAAACATAATCTCAAAGGAATTTTTTGCAGTCTGTTTAGGTATCTGGACCTCCATGCAATTTAACCTGCAATTTCACCTTGTTCAAACATGATATGTAGGATATAAAACCATTGCACAGTTTCCCAATATTGGATTCCTCTTTCTTTGTACAAGCCAGTAAGAACTGACTGAAAAAAAGCAGCTGCAGATATCGATTACTATTGATTAGCATCATATAAAAACTGAAGTCAATCAATAAACATGAAAAGGTATAAGTAGAACTACTGATTTTTTTTTTTACCCCAACTATTAAGGGCACAATGCAAACTCTGTCAAAATTAATGAAGAAATACACAGTGATTCATTTGGGCTGCGGATCAGAATCCAGCACCCCACATTTTTTCTTATTTATCTTCTATTCAGATTTTTTTTTTTCCCCTGTAGTTCACCAGTCTTTTGGGGACAGTAAGAAAGTACTGCCATTGTGAAGTTGGACCAATGCCAACTTTAAATTTCTGAGAGAAGAAAACTGTGGAAGTCAAAACATGGTGAACATCTAAATTTAAAAACCCTTAGAAAACAAGGAATGTATTCATAGTACATTCTTCCATGTGTTTTCTTTTTGTCAGTGGAGTTTTGTGACATGTTCAAAGCCATGTAAATAACTCTGGGGAGAAAAAAATAGTTACAGAAGTGCTACAGATGTGCATAAACAACATGCTGACCTGTTGGGCTTCAACTGTGGTTGAATCACAATTAATTAAAGCATGGCTAATGGAGATCTTAAATATCTGCAATGTATTCTTCTTGTTGGTTTTAGTCAAGATTGAAAGACGTTAACAAAAAAAAGAAAGCAGTCCATCATGTTCTAAAATCTTCTCTACTGAAGGCAGTGAAAGACCTGTACACACAGTGGGTAGCAAAAGAAATAGCTGGGAAAAGTCATTTTCCTGAAAGCAACAGTCATATGCTCCCACTCACACGGGTGAAGTAGCCTCATGCAATTGAACCAGCAAGACTTTTTCTGTGTGTATGGAACAGGTTTGTAGAAGACAAAGTGTTGAACTGAAGTTCTTTGCTTTAATCATAGGAACAATTCCTCTCACAAGCATTGCTTTTTATTTTGAATTATGCATGAGTGTGTGGGCTATTCAATAATAACTTAAATTATAATAGCAATAGAACGCATTATTTGGGCAGCGACCAGCACTGGCAGCAACAGGCAGTCCCTAACATTTCTATATGATTAACATTTTTAATACAAACATTTCCCCCTGTTGGCTATTATTTGACAACTTCTGTTATGCATTGAAGTGATATAGTAAAATCAAACCAGAAAAATCATCTTTTAGCTTCCCAAGTTTATGTACCTGTTTGTAATTTGACATGGGTAATTTAGAGAATATAGCACCACCTTATGCTCTCTGCAAGAATAACAGTTTAGATTTTGATTCCTAAAGCATTGTCAAACTTTTGCTTACTGTTGCTCAAATCTTAACCTGCACATTATTCCTTGAGATATTTTCCCTGCTTACTTGGGTTGTTTGATGTCCCTGTTGTAACAATGGCTATCTGCATGCAAAACTGCAAAAAAGGTAGTTTTTCATCTGAAATAACAGCTAGAAAAATGGAAGGTAAACAAACAGGACAAAGCTGCTCTCCATGGACTGTCTGTGAGATGATGGTTTGAAGACCACTGCCATAGTGAGAAAGGCAGAATAGGACGTGGTTGTTAGACTAATTTTTGTACGTGAAAATTGTCACAGTATCTTTTTGAATGGTTATAGCACATTTGGTCTGCTGTTTAAATTTGTATTGTGCACTTTTATGTCTCAGAGAACAGCCATGTTGCTTCATTAGCAGACTCTTTGACTTTGATCTTTTTTGAAATGTCATTAATTTTTCAAACAGGTTTGTAAGGTATTAAGCTTAGAGACTAAGTGAGCTAACAACCAGTTATCTCAGCTGTGTCAAGTTTTAAGGAAAGATCTCAATTTACTGCGTATGGACTTTAGACGAAGTTAGGAGTCATGCAAGTCTTGGAATAAACAGTTTACTGAGAACAGAATAGTACTAGAAGGATTTCACAAACTAAACTACATATTTGAATTCTAGCACTGGTTTATGTTGACTCTAATGTTAATATCAACTCCCATTATCCACTTGTTTGACTGAGAGAACTCTATCAGTGCTTAACCCTCACCATTAAGTCCCAGTAACTTTTTGTCTCTGTTCACTTCTTTGCTGATTATTCTTTGTGATTGGACCCCTTTTGATTATCCCGTCACTAGAAATCCAGTCTCATGGATAAAGATCGGTATAAAATGTCTAGGTGGCCTTGTTAATTAGGTCTATACCACTACGTAAAAGGTAGCCAGGGACTGATCTCTGTGGACCAGGTAGCATAGGCAGCTTCACATCCACAAGGGTTAGGTCTAGCACCCTCTCAAGCAGATTGTGTCTGCTTTAAATGGCGCTTGGGTTGCTTTTTTTTTCCTAGAACCCATGTGGTAGTGTTGTGGGTTTAAGAAATTATATTTCCCAGTGCCATTCATAATCTTAAGTCTCTGCATCCCAACCAAGAATACATGTTACAAGCTGTGGGGTAGGCCATGGCATGGAGCGTGCAAGGCTGTAAAACCTGAGGGGATGATGTTGACTGTGTAGGTCACAGAAAGCCGAATCGAGCGCAGTTACATCCATATTCCTTTTTGGAAGTGGTACCTGAAATGAAAAATCCTTTGAAGTGTGTATACGTTTTCTTGAAGAGCGTGAGTTGTAGCCATCTGAAACAGAGCCATGGAACGAGCTACCAGCTAAACAGTATGGATGACGGGGTGTTGAATGCTTCACCTTGCTTCTTGCTGTCCTTTATTTTGCAGTGTAGAAGCACCTGGTGAGATGAGATTGTTGTTCCTCTAACAGCATGCTGTTTCCTCTGCATCTCTGATGGCAGAGAAGATGATAGGTTTCCACAAAGGTCCCAGATCCAACATGTTATCTTAACTGGAAGAGACTATGGGAGATTATGGGAGAGGAGGGACTTGGATGTTAGTTTCCATCAGGGATTGGATGTCCCACTTTATTTTAGATAGCTTAATTGATCTTTGTCTTTTTGATAGCCTGTGCTCTGAGGAAGTGTGTTTACTTTTAAAGTCTCTTAGAAGTTCCTTAGAAAAGTCTTGATTTTCTTTAAAAATCCCAAACCTCCAAAAAACAGCACAAAGTGAGTTGCGAAGTATATAGTATTTGTACTTAAAAGTACTCCATATTGTCAGCTGTATGCAAATATCATTAGCAGAATTGGACATCTAGAATTGGTGTGATGCATTAGGCTACCAGAACTATTGGGGTACTGAGGCTGAAATAATTGCTCCTTTTAGATCAACATCTTGGCTAGGACAGGGTAGTCTTACCATAATAATAAGTAATTTGAGATTAAGATAGTTTCCAGGTATGTAAAATTTGGAATTCTCAGTATTTATCCACATTGATGTTTTGAGGATGATATATTTTTATTCCTTTAGTGTGAAGATTCTTTTCATAGCTGAGTTTGTGCTATTTGGGTGAAACTGATAAAATAAGAGTGATTCAGAGGCAGAAAATGGAGTGAGAGATAGTATTAGATTCTGCAGTCTTTCTATGCCAACACAGGTGGTGAGTTTGCTCAAAGTGCATCTCTCTTTGCTTTGATTAATCTGTAAAAAGTTCTTAAAGCACAAAGGAGTATAATGAAGGTAAGTTTGGTAATGTTTGAATGAGAAATGTTTAGTATAGAGGAGTTGATCCTGTTCCGACAGAAATCAGCGCCAAAACTGTGGCACAGGACTGAAGGCTCTTAAATCCATGAGTCCCCGAGTAATTTATATTCTTAAGAAATGTAGAGTTCTGAATAGAGGAATCTAAATTCAGGATCAGAGCCGCATGTGTTACCAAGTGTGTTACTTGGCATCCTGCGTGTATGTACACTAGCAAAGTCCAGTTCTTGCTTGACACCTTTAGGTCCTTGACTGTGAAGTACCATCAACTGAGCGTGAATGCATTGTAATGAGAACTGGTGCTTTAAGAGGAGAAATGAAATGTAGCACTCAAATCGAGAATGCATATAATACGTCTATAAGGACTTTATTTTTCTTTGCTAAAGAAGTATCTTTCAAATGATATTTGAAATTGAAAATTGGGACCTGCTTTTTAAAAAAATAATAATAAATTAAAGCATGTAGCTGTTTTAGCATCTCAGCAAAATCATGGCTTCTCTAGAAACCATATTATTCACAAACACAGCAGTTTTCAGTTTATGTCTTTCCAATAGCTTTGGCAGAAGTCAAGCAGAATCACTTAATTTGATCAGTACTTGTGTTTGTGGTTTGTCTGAGCAAATAACTCCTCATTGTTCAGCTAATCGATTATGTTCTTTGCTTGATTGGCCTGATGGAACTAATGTAGAAAAATTCCAGTTGTTTCAGTGCTAAATCACACAGTTCAGAGAATTTAATGAATTCAGTCTGATTCTTCATGGCAATTCAAATTTCATTTCAACCATTTGAGCATTGGGATAATCCGTATGTTTTTGGAGTATTTTCCCAAGTGAAGCAATGTTACTAACTGCTCTGCAAAAATTGACTACAAAAAGGACTATTTGAGAAAATAAAAAAAAAAAAAGGAGTAGAAGACCAGTGCTGTATCTTGTGGTGTATTTTATGCAGGATTTATTAAATCATCAAATTAAAATATTTCAGAGCAGGTGCTTTTATCTTGATCAAAGGTCAAGGCAACTTCTAATATTTGCTTGGTTTCCAGGAATGGCAATGTGCACAATCCAAAGGATGCTTCTACTTAGAAGAAGATGGTGAAATCATTAGTCACAAGTACAAGTTGCACTTACCTCAAAGGTCTACAGTATGTATTACCATCAAGCCTTTAAACAGTCGTCAGGTAGAAGGTAAGTGTATTTGTATGTCTTTGGAGAATTTTCCTCAATAAAAAATATTTTCTCTTCTCCTCCTGATACATCTCTCCCTTTCTCACTTGCAATACTTTGTGATATTGTGACATAGCAGTACTTTTCTCTGTTGACAGAGTCCTATTAAAAATATAACTTAAGTTGTCACACCACATTTTCTGCTTAGTCATTTCATGCTCACTGCCTGGGCAGTGAAAATCAGCTAAGTCCATTATCCTTTGCTCTTTAGTCAGCCAACCTCTTAGATTATTTTTGGCCATAGATTTGTGGAGTTTCTTATTACAAAATTCAAATGTCAGCACTGTTTGCAGTATCCCTCTTTGAGATGTTGATGTACTTTGTGGGAAACAATAATACTAAAACTTAGTGAATATTGTATTCTCCACCTCAAATACTTTTGTAAATACTTAAAATAGGTTATGGCTTTTTATGGCAGTACAGTATCTTGATGTTTTGATTATGAATCTTGTCTGAGGGATTTATAGCTTAGTTTGCCTGTTTTAATTTTCATTTTAAGAGTGAAGCCCAGCATTAGAGCCACCTGAGATTAGTCAGCCTTTGTGCTCCTTTTTTTCCAAATGTTGTTGGCTTTGTTCACTCCAGTGATTTACCAAGGAGCTTTATCTAGTTGCTACGTTGGAATTATTTTTTTCCCCGAGTAGATTATTTCCTCTTTAATCCTGTGAAACAGGAGCCGTTAGATCCCAAAGATGTTTTAGAGCCATCTGGGCCAACTGGTGTGCTACAGGTTGGTAATTGATTCTGATTGAGGTTGGTAATAAAAACTTCACTGCAAATAATTGACAGAAAGTAGTCATTTTCCAATTACTACCTGGCTGAAATGGGAAGCTGATGAACAGACTACTAATGGTGAGGAAATGTGGTCTGATACTAAAAGATTTGAGTAACAGAATGTCTCAGAGTTCTGCTCATAACTTTTATTTTTTTCACGTGGCACCCTCTTAAACTGTCCCTTAGAATAGTTCTGCCACCGGATTGTCCAGACATTCTGTGTAACCAAAAGAGTACTTGTCGTTTGTAAAAAAAAAATCTACTTTTGCACAACATTATTGTCCTGTATGTAGAAATATCTTTGTGTTTTGTTGTGAAGAGGAAGGCGTAATATTGGTATGTAAGGAAAGGATTCATGTTATCAGAGCAATTACCTTGTTATGAGAAATCAAAAATATCTTCAAATTGTTACAAAGTTGTGTGGTGTGTAGCCACTCTTGACTCCTAACTGTAGAAAAACTAAGCCCCTGCACTCATTGTTTAGCTGTGGTCTGATTAACTTGAAGACCGCTTAATAGCTCATTGACTGATTGCCCTCAGGAACTGAGCAGCTACAAGAAATCAAAGAGATTCAAATGGCATCTATTCAACATATGTAAAACCAGGCCTCCATTCCAAGCCAACCCAAAACAAACAAATCGTACATGATCAGACAAATCCTAAGTGATGCCATGTAGGGGGATCTTGCTATTTAAATCTTAAAAATGATTGAAAATTATACTGCCGAGAGTCACATCTGGTATCCCTAGCTTTTGCACATAATCTGGGTTTCCAGTCAAGATGAGTTTAACAATATTTTACACAACATCAGAAGAGAATATGATACGATATAATTTTGCTAACATGCTTAATTGCAAACATCTAGGAGCTTTAGTATAAAGAAAAGTGATAAATAATAATGTTGTACTAATGGTAGAAAACAATGAAAATAGCTTCCTTAACTACCAAAGATTTAAATATTAGAACTATTAATAGTAATCATTATCTGTAAGACAATCTGAAGACTTGAAACAATGTATCTGATCGGCCTATAGAGGAAGGAAATCCTGATAACATATAATGGATTCTTTTTTCCCATCTTAATGTAAGAGGGATCGGTATGATAAATACCATAGAAATAATCTACTTTGGGGTTCAAAGAAAAACAATTTTGTCTCATTATTAAGCATTTGTGTTTGGAATGTTTTTCTTTTTAGGAAAATCTTATCATTGGTTGTCAGTGGATACAGCTTTGTATATTCTCAAGGAAAATGAAACCCAAGAAAATCTACAGCTTGTGAGCTTTACTGAACAACAAAACAAAGAGGTTAGATATTTTTGTTGTATTTCTAATTTAGTTGTTACATCTTTAGTGTACGTGTTAATGCTGCATGGGTGAGTTCCCATGTGTTTGGAACGGTACCTAATCAGATTAGAGGAGAGAAGAAACACTTGTTCTGTGCATGTTCCCTTTCAAAATTGGCAGAACTTATGTAAGGTAAGATGTAATACTGTCTTTGTTATGCACTTTGGATGGGCTGAATTGCAAGCCACATGTAGGGAAGTTTAATGAAACTCCTGTGAGGACCATATTATCATGTGGTGTGTTGGCAAGTATTGCTGAGTTGCTGGTTATCTGTATAGATACTCTGTGGAAGCTCACTTGTATTCCTGCACCTTCAAAAACAAAAGTTCAAAGGTAAAACTTGCTAAAATTTCCTTTAATTTTCTTTCTCCTTGCCAAGTATACGATTTTGAACTTCATAGTGTACAGAATATTCTTATCCTATGGCAGAAATAAGGGAGGAGAAATGGCAGCATTAAGTTACTTCCCCCTTCCACGCCACAGGGAACTCAGCTTGCTTCTTAAACCCTAAGTCGCTTGTGACTTTTTACATAGGAAGTTTTTGTTGCTAGTTTGAACAAAGCTGGTAAATCAGGTGGGTTTTGTCAGCCTGCTTCTGGCTGCTTTTGTTTTAAAGTTTAACAATTAAAGAGTGTGACAAATCTGAAAAATGACAGGACTGTTATTAGACATTTCTGGTAATGACTGTTCTCCCATCATCTCTAGTCCTGTACGCTTTTCTAACTCTTATTATAACTAAGAGATTCTTAGTTTTTGTGTCTTTAAAATGGCATCACACAGCATCTCACTGTAGACATCTTTTCTTTAAGGAAAGAACCTAGCATTACCGGTGTTTTCAAGTAATTAATCACGGTTGTATGAATATTACTAGTAATAAAGAAAGATATCATTTGAGAAGTAACTTACAAACTTATCTGTCTTCGTTTAAGAGTAGATGTTTGGATGGAAAGGAGAGCTTGGATCAGGGGTTTACTGGCTGCTCCCATTCACAACAGGCTGTAGGTTGAAGAAGGTAAAACCACAAGTTACTGGAGAAGCAAAGCTGGTGTATAGAGGTGAAGATGGAGAACTGGCTCTGACCAAAGAGTTCCGGTGAGTCATATGCCCAGACAGGCACGGTAACTATTGTAAAAGTATGTGCTCCAGATAACGTCTAGCTTTTTAAAAGCTGCATGTTGCTAAAATACTGTTTGTACAGAATATTGTTAAATAGACTGAATAGTTATCGACAATATTATGAGACAGTAAAGAAAACAGAAGTATTTGGAAATAGTTCTGCCTTTTTCATCTTTTAGAGCTGCTTTATTGGATATATTTGAAACAATTGATTTGGATGGAAATGGCCTTCTGAGTTTGGAGGAATACAACTTCTTTGAGCTGAGAACTAGTGGTGAGAAATGTGATGAGGAAGCATGGGCTGTATGTAAGGGTAAGTTCGTTGCTGTGCTTGATACAACTAATTAGGGCTATCAATCTACTTGCAAGCTGTTTATAGTATCCTACTATGTATATAGTATAGAAGAACTGAGCATTTTGTAGTCTATACCAAGAACACATGTAGACATTGTTCTCTTCTCCCTTTGTTTTTCTTTTTTTTCCTTTTCCAGTCTTCTGTCCTTTGTTTTACTTCATTCTGTTGTGTGTGCCACTGACCTTCTGCTGAGAAAATTCTTCCCATTGCTAACTGCGAAGTTTTGTAGGTGAAAGATTTTATAGCTGCCAAAACCTCCAGGCTTTCTAATCGTGGATCATATGGTGAATTAAGCTGTAACAGGTATTCGTTTAATCAATCTCCTTTCTGCACATTAAGCTCATACTGCTTTTATGTCTCCCAAAGTGTTGAGAGGGACATTTAATTAGTGTGTATATGATGCTTTAAAAATGGTATCTAGAGTTTATCATGATTGTTTAGCAAATTAGACATTAGCAAATGCCTATTGCAACTATATATTTTCTTCAGATGTAAGCAGTTTTTCATTAAAAATCTCTTTTGAAGATTCATGTATGGTGTGTCAGTTTGTCCATATTGTACTATATGACAGCCGTAAGATTCTGAGACTTCCACGAGTGAGACGAGGAAGCTGACAGACAGTTAAGATTTTTCCAGCTGTACTTTGTTTTCTGTCTGCTGATTCATCTCAGCAGTGTTACTGGACATCTCGCCAGCTTGCCAGAGCAGTGTTAGGCCACAAACGTAAATTCTGAAGAAAAAAGGAATTCTGTGGCATTGCTTTAAGCTTGCAAAGGCCTTGAGGATGCACATATTTACCTCATAACGGAGCTAGAATACAACCAGCAGTGACTGTAGGCTGCTCTAATAATACAGTGCATGAAAGCAGTGGTTTAAAAGCATTAGCGGTTTAGCTGAAGTGAGTGGACAAACTGGAAATTCAGAGCCACTCTATGAAAATCAGAAGTTTCTATAAGAAATGTAGTTTTTCTGCAACTTATGTCTGAAGTGCCAGTATGGCATAGCATTCTATATCGGCCCATGTCATGTTTGATGTAATTCTTTGGTAGGCTATGACACATTGCTTAATTTGGGCCCAAATACTTTAGATCTGGCAAATCCTGTTAACTATTTCTTCCCAAAACACTCTAAGATATTGGACTTTTTCCTAAATGATGGAAAGCTCATACAAAAATACTTTTCTATAAATGAGTTTCTCATCTGTTTTATCCCTGTACATGCTTTTCCACACTTTATGACTCTGTCAGTGTTATGCCTCTGTGCACTGGTCTCAACATGAGTAGAAGGCGGGGGGGGTATGTGTGTGAAGTGTACAAGAGAAGAAAGAAGAGAATATGGTGAATGTTTTACCAGGTCATTAATCAGTTGAAGGGTTCAGACGAATATCATAAATCTTGACACCAAAGTTCAAGCCATTTATTACAGCATCTGTACCGTTAGATAGATTTATTAAATTGGTAATCCCTTTTTAATAATATATAGTAAAGATTTAGCATTGTTATGAAGATGAGAAAACCATTTTTAAAAATCTCTGACACAAGGACATTTCAATTATGTGTTTGCTGACATTAGAGTGGTCGATCTATGATATTCTATCAAGAGAGGGGTGTTAGGATTACTGGCATTTTATTGCTTTTTAGGAACTAAGTAAATCATTTCTATATGAAGGACCTCAAGCACTAAGGGTGCTGGCCCCAGCAGACTTTCATTTCCTATTCTTAATATACCCCATTCTGCAAATCTCAACCACAACAAATACTGCTAGCAAAAAAGAAAAAAAATCAGTATGAACTCTTTCTGTTTTGAAATCTTGCCCTCTTTCTGGTTAGACAAGGGGCCAGCTGTTTCTAGTCATTATCTAAAATCCACAGGGAAGCTCTGCAAGGAAGCACGTATCTGGTCAAGGACATTCTTTCCCAAATAATGTTGGAGAGCCTGAGGCTGCGAGATGGCTCCATCTTTTAAACCTTGTTAACATAAGTGGGAGTTTGGCTTTGGAAGGATAAAGGGTGTTTGCAGAGAAAAAACATGTTTAAATGTTACCTCATATTTCTTTTTAAACAGAGAATTTTGATATGAAGAAGAACGAACTAACAAGACAAGGATTTATGGATTTGAATCTCATGGAAGCCAATGACCGTGAAGGGGATCCTAGTGACCTTTGGGTCACTTTATTGTCTCTGGGCTACAATAAAGCATTAGAAATGACAGAGGTATGATAGCCGTATAGCAAAAATAACTGCTTCTCATACAACTTGCTGCCCATGTTTAACTGCAGTACTGTTTCTGTCTGCCATAAATTGATTTTGGTAGGTCAGTGATCCAGTCCAAACACTGTTAATACAGGGTTTACACAGACTGTCAGTCATTATGGTATCTTGTTTATTAGGATAACGCTGACATTGTTGAAAGAGGAAATTTGCCTTTTGCTTTAGAGAGAGCCAGTATTTTGTGGGGTTGTAGAGGAAGGAATCTCAGGTTATACCCGTTGAAAGAATTCACGCACCTTGCTGGTGGGAAGCGGTAAGAAGACAGTGATGGTAAACTGTGACCTGTCAGCAAACCTACAAAATGCAGGACTTGCTCTGCTTAAAAAAGTCACTTTCCTGGCCCAAGCTGCAACAGACGCAGATAAGGAGAAGATAAGAAGATAACTTTTTTCCACATAATTCAGAATTCCTAATTTTCAGACGTGACTATTTCTGTTACTGTTGCCTTTCACAACACTGTCTGAAGGTTTTCAACATAAAATTTCACTGAAAGGGCTTCTGGTGGCACACTGTTTACTTTACAGGACCAGGGATTTTTTCTCTGATGTTTCTGTGTGCTTATAGATTAATTTTTTTTATTTTTTTTTTTTTTTTCCAGAAACAGTACCAGTTTTGGTTGTAATAGTTCTCACTAAAGAAGAAGGATATATTTAATGAATGGAAAAGAAATTATGACAAATTAAAGAAAACACTAAATATGCAGATAATTTCATCATTTAACTCATTCCCAAAAAAAGCTGGTTTTTTTTTTATCATAGTCTGATTATATTATTTCTTTAACTTTTGTTGAACTAAATCACGTCAGTGTAGTCACCATATAAAAATATATGTGTGTGAAATCAATATATACAGAACCAAAAATACTCAGTATGGTAGAGAGACTTCAGTTGTCTCTCAGTGAAAATATTGAGATCATGGTGAATGATTTCTTCATGAGCAACACTTGCTCCTTTTCCTGCGAGTATGGTTAGCAGAGCAACTACAAAACTGTCTTTCTGCATTTCAGACGTAAGAGGGAGCTATCCTCTAAGAAAGAAGATTTTTGGGGAGGTTTTTATCAAGTTAGAAATTTCAGAAAGGTATTTTGTGCCTTATACTAGCTGTGGTTTATGGCTATAGTCTTTGCTTTCCGAAGGACAACGTAGCTCTCAAATGCTTTAGTCATTAATCTGAAAATGTATATCTACTTAACTTGTGTCTATAACTTAACCCTTTAATTCCTTGATTTCAGACGATTTAAGAGACTTGATATTTCAGGAGCATTGAGCCTCTAACAAATTAAAGACAGAACTAAGAAATCCTAGTGGATTCCAGTAGCCATTTGAAAGAAAGGGGGATGCTATTACTGAGTCTAAGAAAATGCAAACTCCTGGTTGTTACATGTACTACTCTTAGCCAGGATACTGTAAGCGCAGAGTGCTTAATGCAACATTGCAGGTATTTTAAATCTGTATGAAGTGGCACAAATAGCAAGAGTGCAACAGGTAAAGGAGACAGGTTTATTTCAAACACTGAAATACATTCATACGTCATCTTAATTCCTGTACGTTTTACTATGCAAGGAAGGCTTTGCTATGTTGGAGCCGAATGCACCAAAGTGCATATCGGGTGTACTGTGACTGGCATGAAAAATGTTCATTTGTCCTGAGCTTTCATGTGGTTTAAAAGATTGCCACAGCTCTCAGGTTTTGAATATTTAATATTCAGTGACATACTTGTATTTGGATAATTCTGCTTCACAGCATATATGAAAATACTTAGGAGCTGTGGATGAAAATCTGAGGGGAAAAAGTGCGGATAAAATGATGATAAAACTCATTTTCTCCATTGCAGGCGTGCCCCTTTGTCATTGACATCTACGCAGAAAAATGCAAACCCAGAATTAAAGCCGTGTATCTAGAGGCAGGGAGCTGGCAACTCAACAGGGCTATTTGCAAGTCTGTGGTGAATAAAGGAGAGGCCAAAGTAATGGATGGCTGTGAAAACGTAATCATCTATACCTACAAAGCGGGCAGGAGAATCACTTCTGTTATTGAAAATAAGGTATGGCATGAGACTTCTGTAAGGTACTTTGTGTTAATGTCTGTTATTATTGTTCTTCTTCCCTCCTTGTGTCATTTTTGAGAATTACATTTGCTGATATTTCTGATATCAAGTTTCTATATCTAGTTCATTTTTTTTAAAAAAAAAGAGCTTTGCATCAGGCACTTGACATATGACTCAGACTTCAAGAGAGTCTGGATCAGTGTTCTTGGAAGGGACAGCTTATTATAAGCCATCAGTTTTTAATATCACATAGAATCTGAACATTTGTTTGTGTTCACATTCCAATTTTTCAATATTGTGATAATTATTGGAGACACATGTTCGTAATACCAGAAAACAAATACTAGGAATGGGAAATAAAATTACAGAAAGAGCAAAGACTACAGCATTTACACTATTTAATATTTTCAGTGTGTATAGGAAAATAAAAGAGCAGTGATTTGCATTGATTGTGTTTTAGAAGCATATTATGGATGAATTGTTAGTCTTACAGGTCTACTTTGTTACTAATTCAGGTTAACAATTGCAAATCCAAGCAAAAGTGGTTGTTGAGAAGCAGAGGTTTTAAACCTTTTTGCATGGATCCTAATGAATGTGCTGTTCGTTCTCAGTTTCATTTGTATCAGGAACTGTGAGTAAATAAATACAGTGCAGTAAGATGCTAAACTTAAGATGCTTTAAGTCTTGAAAGATCACGGCAAGAAGTATATTTTTAAATGGACAAACATGCAAAAGGGGTGGGTTGGTGGACTAATATTAGGACTGAATGCCGAGACTCCTTGGAACTACAGGTTTAGATCTGCACTTCGCCCTTTAGGGCAGATATACTGGGGTTATTTATGTGTTTGGGGATATGTCAGAGAAGGAGATGAGGTCTGTACTGAGGCAACTGGATGCCGTCTGATTAAAATCACTGACCACTGCCATTTATACCATTTAGGTTTCATAAATACCTCTGTTCTGCGTTGAAGCACACAGCTGCACTTCCCTGAAAATCTCGTTAGAATTTGTAGGCTGGAGACTTTTTTTTGTATTGTAAATGTCTGGAAAGAAATAATAAAAAAGCAATTTTATGCATCTGTCTTCTAAGCTTCCTGCAGTGAAAGCAGTCTGATTATATCTTCAGTTATTGTACTGATGATTTCCGTGGAAATAATTGTTTCTTTGTTATTTCTGTAATTAAATTAAGGAAATATGCTAGTTCCTGAGGGATTCCGTTTTAGTCTTGCATATGTATTTAACCAGTGGGTAGAGAAAGGTGTCTGGCTTCTAACCCTCCCTGGTCAGGGTGTGAGCTGGGCAGATTAGAAGACTTTGCATACAGAGCCTCAAACTTCTCGGAGAGCAAGCCGTACCAAATCTATTGTCTGCCCATTTGTGTGCCAAAAGAAATAGTTAATGAGGCATTTCCTATCGTCCAAAGCACAAACATACAATCATGTACCCTCTGGGCTAGGTGAGGATACTTACGGCACAGGTCATTCTTTTGTTTGCCTTTATCTCACTGCCATGCAGAAACAAGGGCTTCACCAAAGCGATGCCAGAGCAGATAGATCAAAGTCATAAGCAGCTTAACACTAGGTTGTGTTTACAGTTCTGCAACAATACCTTATTTCAAGAATTACCATGTTTACACTCTGCTGTCCACAAACCCTCTGTACTGTGAGCACCAGAGAGAACTTATTCTTACGGTCAGTCCTTACCAGTCCTATAGCAGCTTCTTTGCCGCTAAGGCTGATTGTGTAAAGTTACTGTGTTTCCATTCCACTTCTCAATACAGAGAGATTGTTGGATAGCGTTGTCTAAGAATCAAACATTTCCCCGTGTCTCTGTCAAATAGAGATTTACCTAGAGACGACTGAATAGCAGGGTATAGTAGCATGTCCTTGGGTCTTACCTCTGAATATTGCCTGGCATAAACTGGTGGTTAAAGAATTTTCTGTTACCCAAGCTTTCAGTTTTATATATTGGATCCTTCTTGCATAGCTTTAGCAAGAACATCTGTTTTTTCTGTGATTATACTTTATATTAATTTTGTCAAATACTTTTCAAAATCTCTATTAATGAAGTCTTCACAAACCGCCTGTAAGGGATGCTGCAAACAAAAACTGGGCAAGCATCCTGCGACACTTCTCCAGATCACTGTCCTAGCCTCTAGTGATTTGCAGTGATTTCAAGGACTACTTGAGACAGAAATATTTCCTTTGTACTTAAAATCCCTTCATGTATTCTTCTAGTATGAATTTGTCCAGTTGCCCTTTGAAACTATGTAAACTGTTAGAATCAATAACGTTCTGTGCAAAGTTTTCTCAGGCAATGGTGTTCCTAAGTTGCATCTTCATAAGTTACTAAGTTATTTCAACAGGTCTTAAATAACTTTTGACAGTGGACCTGGGCTCTGATGATGCTGAGGTACATTTGAAATTGTTACTCTTCAAAGAGAATAGACATCAGCATCCTTAAAGCATTTCTATGGTATAAAATAGCAAAGTCAGAGGAAGTAAAAGGAATGTGTAGTTGTTATGTGAAGAACAGCCACTTAACCATTAAGACTAATGGGTTCCTTCATGTTTTTTCCCTTGCAGTCTGAAAACAAAGTGATTATTCATGTCAACAATGAGCAGAGTAAGAACTGCCTAAGTAATAGGGGACTTACTGTTTTTGCTGTAGAAGTGGCACCAAAATCCATGATGGTAAGTTTTGTTTTTGTTGGTTTTTTTTGTTTTGTTTAGGCAGTTTAAAATCTAAGCAAAAAGGAAAAACTCACTTAGCATCTTTACAGTTTCCTTTTGCACGTCTTTTATCATGATAATGAGCATGTGGATAGTGGCATCTTCACTGCCAGTACAGCTTGAATACGGTTCTTGATATTTCAAAGCTGAAACACGTACTTGATGCATCCATGTTTTCCTGTGCAGATTGCTGTAAAAGTCCATAGCTGTTCATTTCTTCATACATGTGCCTGTTTCAGTTGTCTGTTCAATACATGTACCATTTACTAATATTTTTTTAATATTATTTTTCTAAGGCTGTATTTTCTTCTTCTTTTTTTTTTTTTTACTTGGCAAATTTTAATAAGATACATAGATGTCTGTGAGAAGCAGACCAAGCGTGTGCTAGTCGGAGACACATATATATATGTGTTTGCATTCCTTACGCACAGTGTGATTTGCAGATGGCTGATTTTTGTTACGCTTGACTTAAGGATCACATTCAGCCACAGGGCAATTTGCTGTGCTGGTCCCTATTCCAGAGCTGGGCAGGCTTTAGTGAAAACTCCAAATGAGGGTTCTAAGGGATAGAATGAGATTGAAAATGCATTACAAATGCTGATGATATTTTCTTCTTTCATTTATGAAGAAAATCCAGTTTTTATTATTTTAAAAGTATGGTCTCTCTCTTTCAAAGAAGAGGCATCCAAACAAACTATTTTATATTTCACAGCTTTCCAGTGTGGATGCGTTCAGACCCACTGGCAATGTTCTAACATTGCTGCTGACACTTTAGATATCTATAGCTTGATTCTGTAAGGTGTTTTATTAATTTTAATTTCAGCCTCATTCAGTATAAACTGTAGGCTCAGAGCCCCTTATGGATATTTTGCTGTCATACCAGTAAATTCAGTAGTAAGTTTTGAATGCCAGCTGCCATTATAGATGCTGAGTGTTTGTCTTTTGGTGTTAGTGACAGAAGTACTGAAACAGTTCATTTTGCTTACCTAGTGCTTTAGGTAACAATACACACAGTTCTCCAATAAACAACTATTTCACCTCTGTTTTCTCTCTTGTGTACAGGTTTCTCAGCACGTGATGCCGCTGAACGAGCAGGAAGAGTGGCTTTATAATTGTGTGTATTCCCTCTTACGTTAAACATTCCGGTTAGAGAGCTGTTTCTTGGTAGCACACTAAACCAGGAATTTTTTTTGGCAGCTTCTGGACAATTTATATTCTTGTCCTTCTCCAAAAGCTGGCAGACATTTATACTTCGCAGAGTTTGATTTGTTAAAGACTATGAATCACCTAAGTACTTACTTATTTCTGGTATCACACTTCTGCTAATGGCTTTTAAGAAACATGTATAGTGATAGCTTCGGGATAGAATAACTGTAAGTATGTAAAATCCTTTGACAGAGTAGAATATTCGTCACATGCGGCCTACGAAATACATTGGCATGAAAACATTGAGACACAATAAAAATCAGTGCTGTTCAGTACCATAGCTGACAGTTGCAATGTAATTGTGTTTTATAAAGGGTAGTTCCCCTAAATACGCTCTTGTTTTCTGTGACGTGTCATGTAGTTCCATCACATGCTGGAACTGCTTCACTGAGGAAAAACTTACTTTGTTCAATGGGTCTGATGGATTCCAAACCAAACATTCTTGTGGTTTTGATGTGAGAAATATAAAGGGGTGGGAGTCATGATTTTGTTTTGCCACCTGATAAAGGATTTGGTTCTTTCCTTTTTATTAATAGTTTTTTTGTCATTTGATGATAATACTCATCTTATACTTGTTCTGAGTAATTACTGACTGGTTTTATACTCTTTTATATAAAATAAAGTCTGCCTTTTCATATGCGATAAGGAAATAACATTATTTGAGGAAAATGAAGGTTTGTCTTGGGCTCTTTACTGTTAACAGCAATTAATTTATTTCCAGGGTAGCTGAAATAAGGAGACTGAAGTCCACCAAGTTTAGGCTGCAATAGCAACGAAAACCAGCTATGAGGTACTAAAAATACTCAGATTATTATGTTTTTCTGGTTGCTCTAAATGTCTGATAATGTGGAAAAAGAATGATGACCCTGGCCACTGGATGCTTAAAAAGTGTCTGAGTTTAAAATAGACATTAAATGTATGTGACCTCATCTGCAAGGGCAGCAAGTAGTCTTGAAAAGCTATATTTATCTGCCAGGAACTCCTGCACTCTGCCGTTCCTCTGCTGTAATCGTACACTGGGCAAGTAAATGTCAGTTACAAAATGAGAGCTCGGCTAGAGGCCGCTGTGATTTACACACTTCGGGGATTGGTGCTCAGGAAGGTTTACTGGTGATCTCGTAGTTTTCCATTTTTTTTTTTTTCTTAGCAAGTACAGCAGGTATCATTTTTCCTTTTCAGAAGTGTCTAAAAGAAGCCCCACAAATAGTTGGTAATTTCTAGCAAACAAGACTGAGCTCTGTAAACGCTGCCTCAGGCACTGTGTGGATCCATCAGAAGTTCCAGCTACATCTCTAAGAGGGAGCTGGGAAATAGAGACACTCTACGTGTGCAGTAGACAGTACAAAGCGAACACTCCAGTATTTGCATTTCTTTTGTCTATAAAATCAGTCTTGTGAGATGTGGCAGGAATCCATATGCTACTCTTTCTGCATTTTAGGAAAGGAAAGGTTAAAACTGAAAGAAGTACTTAGCTGAGAAATCCTGAGGAGCGGCTGAGGGGACTGGGGGGGTTTGGCCTGGAGAAAAGGAGGCTGAGGGGAGACCTTCTTGCTCTCTGCAACTCCCTGACAGGAGGTTGGAGCCGGGGGGGTCGGTCTCTTCTCCCAAGGAACAGGCGACAGGACAAGGGGAAACGGCCTCAAGTTGCGCCAGGGGAGGTTTAGGTTGGATCTTGGGAACCATTTCTTCCCCGAAAGGGCTGTCAGGCCCTGGCACAGGCTGCCCAGGGCAGTGGTGGAGTCCCCATCCCTGGGGGGATTGAAAAGCCGTGTAGATGTGGCGCTTGGGGACATGGGTTAGTGGTGGCCTTGGCAGTGCTGGGTTAACGGTTGGACTGGGTGATCTTAAAGGTCTCTTCCAACCTAAACTTAACCAAAGACTTGGTTCTGCTGCAGGTAGGGTCTAGGAAAACATGACACAGCAATACAGTGGAACCTTTTTTCCTTTCTGGTCCTCTTGCTGCTATAGGAAGAGTTTTATTATCCAACTTTTTAGGTGGGAACATGGGCTAGGTCTGCATGGTAGGTTGTACTGTTCCTGCCCTGGAGGAGATAAGAATAGAGATCTCGGTCGTAGCTGCAGAGTCTTTTCCAGTTTGCTCTAAGTCCATGTACCGCCAAGGTAGAAAAACATTCTAGTTTCTCTTTTTAAGGCTGAACACAGATGTCAGCTACGGGTCTCTTGTCTTCAGTGGGAGACAGTTGGGAGAAAAAGTGTCTGTAACAGCTGTAATCTGAATTTCTGGAATGTTACCTTTCTTTTTGAGAACTAGAGCTATAATCACAAAATGCAGCTGCTTGGTGGCTTTGCTAACGCTGCCCTTCTGGGGCATTGGGTGGGTCTCCCCCTTGTGCCGGGGGGTCAGTTGAGGCCCAGGGTCCCAGGGCCTCCCTGTAAGGGCCCGTGGTGCCATCCTGCTGGTGGCCATAGGGACGTGTGGCCTGGCCCGTGCGAAGCCCCAGGCCAGGCAGGTGCTCGGTGCTGTGCAGACCACGCCGGGACAGAGCACCTCCACCTCCCTCTCCCCACACGGGGCTTGGCAGCGCAGCACCAGCCGCCTCCGACAGCTCCCGGCGCGGAGCTCCGCGGCTCGGCAGGGTGGCTGCCGTCGGCTCGCCTCCTCCTTACCGCCGGTACGCGACCGGGAAGGGAGAGCGGGAGGGATCCCCCGCCTGTCGCCGGGGCTGGCGGCGCCTTTAAGGGGCGGGCGGCGGGCGGGCGCGGTGGCGGGGCGCGGGGCCGGCTCCGGCTGCGGCTCCCCCCGCCTCCGGCCGCCCGGAACTCGCAGCGGCGGCCGGCCATGGTGCGGATCGTGACGGTGAAGACCAAGCCGTACGGCGACCAGAAACCCGGCACCAGCGGGCTGCGCAAGCGGGTCACGGTCTTCCAGAGCAATGCCCACTACACCGAGAACTTCATCCAGAGCATCCTGGCCACCGTGCCGCCGGCCGAGCGGCAGGAGGCCGCGCTGGTGGTGGGGGGGGACGGCCGCTTCTACATGAGGGACGCCATCCAGCTCATCGTCCGCATCGCCGCCGCCAACGGGGTAGGGCTCCGGCGGGGCGGGCGGGGGGCGCTGGGCTGGGCTCCCTGACGGTTACCGTCCCCTCCCGGCGGGGAAACGCTGTCGCCCCGGGGCGGGGGCTGGTCCGGCTCCGCGGGCAGCGCCGGCCTGCGCGGGGGGAGCGGGGCGGGGGGGGCGAGCGACCTGACGGCGGCCGCAGGAAATCGCTGGCGCTTGCCGTGTCCGTGGCGTGGCGTGGAAGTAAATCGGTGGATGACACGTGAGCTGACGAGGCTCAGCGTGGGGACAGCTCGTGTTTCACGCAGTAAAAATTACCTGGTGGTTTTAAGTTACCTGGTAGTTTGAAATTACCTGGCAGTTTTACCTGCCTTGGATGCGCGCAGGAGCAAGCAGACTTCTGCAGCGTGGAGGTGGGAAGCGCGCGCAGCTTTCCTGTTACTGCTCTTTCTCGCTTCGGGCGATGGTTGTGTTTTCTAGCTAACAGCACAAACCAGTGGCACGGCGTGCTGGTGGTGGGGAGCAACGTTTCATTCCACGCTGGACGGCGTCTCACTGCTGGAGGCTTCATCCCTGTTGATTCGTCTTGGTCCTGTCACTTGGTCAGCCCAAGAGAAGCCCAGCGGGGAATGTGATGTTGGTAGGGATAGCTGTGGTGAAGCTGAATTTGCAAAGGGAGGCTTTTCCCTACATTTGGTCTTTTCCAAGTGAAAAACATCCCCTTCTCCTGTGACACCCAACTCCTCCTTGTCAGCAGCAAACTTTCTTCCTCGCAGACCAACAAGGGGAGAGTGGGCTGAGGATGCTTGGTGGTTAGGGCTGAACATTAGGGTAAAACCTTAGAGTTACCAATTTTAGCTTCCCAGTGGCAATCAGGTGCCTCAATGCCTTTAAATGTCTGGCTTCTTAAGAAAAAAATAAAATTAAGTTGAGATCGCTGCCTTCTTACGGCATAAAGAAGCAAGTAACTGTTTCTTTTTAAGCCACGTAGAAATTTGTCTTTTGTGATTTGTGGTAGCTGCTCAGTTTTCAGTCCGTGTCCCAGCATCCCGTAGCAGCACTGGCCTTGCTCTGTGCACCTGTGGAAGTGATGGATAGCGCAGCCTTCCCTGACGGGAAAAGCAGCAGACACTGGTTTATTTATTTGCTCTAAGAAGGGGCTGGGGTTGAAGCATACAGTTCATGCCTGACTGCGCACACAGACGGCACCTTGGATCCCTATCAATAAGCAGACTGGGAGGCTTGTTCCCTGGGATAAAGCCTTAGTTTGTGCAGGTTTTTGGATGTGCACCCAGGGCCTGGTGGGATGTGGCAGCCTTCCAGGCACTGAGGAGTTCTCTGTCATCTGCACCTCAGCTCGATCCCAGAAGTAAGCAAGGGCTTGAAGGTAAAACCATGCTAGGGCCTGATGAGGTGTCTTCTTGGGAGGGGAGTGAGGGCCAGTCACTGCTCGGATCCTCCATCCTGATCGTGCAGACACTCATGTACGTGCAGCGTTACAGCGCTGAGCTCTCTGCCAGAGCTGCTGAAGCAGGTCCCAAGGGGTGCACTTGCTAATGGGCATTTGTCTTGTAGTATTTTGTCCACGTGAATTCAAAGTGCTAAGACAGAATTGGCTCTAAAGTCAGAAAAATGTTTCGGGAAGGCAAGAAAGGAAACGGGAGGTAGGGGAAGAAAACAGGTGGAAGAATATGTGGGTTAAGAGCCAAGAGACTAGTATATGAAGTGAGAAGTTTTACTTTAAAAGCTTTTCGTTCTGAATCATTAATTTATAAAACAAGATAACGGCCATGGCCTGAGACAAAATGTTAGACTATTTCAAGCAAAAATTTGGCAATATTACAGCTTTACCAGTCATCTACTGATGCAGGTTCTCTCTACCTTTGTTGTAGCAGAACAGAGGTAGTGGTATAGGCTTGCCAGAGTGCTGTAGAGTGCTATGATATTACCCCATTTTTCCCCCCAGAGATCTAAAGAGGACTGGCAGGTCAAAAGCACCGCAAAATCGTAGATCTAAGTATCCCTTTTAAAAAAGAAGAGGAAAAAGTCGTCAAAAGGGAGCACTGAAGAGAAGAGTCCCCCAAATTCTTTAATAAGTGAGCAGCAGGTAAGGCCTGAATAAGTAACCGGAAGGAGGTATAGTGAAGTGATCTGCAGAATACAGAGGCGTTGAAAACTTGATATACAATTGCTGGCTAAGTTTGAGTGGGATTGGCCTAAATAAGACAGTGCAAATACTGCATTGCCAAACTCAAGAATGGCAAAACCATCAGGTCCCAAGAAATGAAGTGACTAGCAACAGAAAGTTTCTTTAGCAAATCTGTTTTTTTATGAATTTCTATGTATTTGCTTTCCTATTTTGAAATGGTTAAGGGATGCTTGCTTCGTGGTTTTTCTCTGTAATTGCAAATATTAGTTCCCTGAGAGTTACCATAGTGTAGTTGAGTAAGAGCCTATGAAAATCCTGTTTCGTCATAATAAATGTGAAGTAACGGAAGCTGCCTACTCTTCAAAGAGAAGGGTGGACGACTACTGTTAACCAGTAGGAAAGTGTACTGCGGAACAGGGAACACATGGCAACGTGCTCCTGGAGCCTGTGGTTTTGTCTGAGCGCTGAGGTTCTTTGGGGGGGGGTCTCCCGATTCCAGCAGCCAGATCTCGGAGAAAAACTCTGTCATCTCATGCTGAGAAATACTGAGTAATATAGAGAAAATTCCAGAGGTGGCTGCACTGCCCTTTCTGGACACCTGAACCGACAGTGCTGTTTGGTCTGTAGAAAAAATGATTATTACAAGGCATGTAAGGGAGACCAGTGTATAGGCGTAGTAAGAATGTGGTAAAAATGGAAACAGGAAGTTTTTTAGCTTTTCTGATTGCTTGATTGCCAAGGTGTGTTATACCAGGCCATATTCACTCGTCCGAAGTCAACCAGCCTGCCACCTGTCCCAAAGCAAGTGCTGGAAAACTGTCTTCCTGCTCCTATGCAGTAAGAGGTGTTTGGATTAATAATTTAAAATCGTGTGATTTTAAGTTCTGGTTGAGTGGTCCCTTTGAGCCACAGGAGAAATCTGAGGACCACAGTTCATGGTTGTTAGTTTTATAACGTAAAAGGAAAGGTTGGTAAAGTGAGTTTTAGTTTTGCCTCCATCTGGAATGGTTAATATATAACTAAGGACTTACATTTGACTAGCAACAACTCAATTTGTAGTTGCATGATTAAGGAGTGTTTATCCTATTTATAAGTTTGCATTTATATAAGTAAACTAAAATAGAGATTGCTGGTTTTGCCATTCTCGGTTGGCATCCAGTGTAGCCTACCTGCTTTGTTTTGGTCTGTTGTGCCAGGTTTCCTTGATGTTATTCCCACATAGTTAGTGAGTCTGACTCTCTAATTACATGAATAAAAGCTTAAAAGTTCCTGTCGGAGCATCACCCATCAGAGTAGAATTGTGGCTGTACAATAGCTTTATGTCAAAAGCATGCAAAAATGACAGAACTGAAGCTATAAATCTCGAGTTTATCATATAGCTAGCACCAGGTTGATTCACTAACATTGTCACCCGCTATTCAACAAATTTACTGTGCCCCTGGTTCCTTCTTAAATAAACAGGTTTTAAAGTGCTGCAAAGTAGCTACATTAAAGCAAATTGCTTGAAGGTGTTTTGAATGCCAGGCAGTGCTTTGCATGTTAAATGCTAGCCTGGTTTTGTTTTACTGCTGCAGGACAAACAGTGCTTTTATTAGAAATACTGCGCTCTACCCTAGAAAGTTTGGTTTCCTGGCTTGGCTGCTATTAAGCTTTTTCCCCACTCAATTATCCTGGGGAAACCAAGTGTTTAAACTCTGTTGCATTGCTCAGCAGCTCTTTATTTGCCACTGCTCTATTTTTGTAGCTCTGCTCCCGTTTTTTGTGTGTGTGTGTGCTGTTCTGCCACTGCCTCCAGACGGGTTCCCTTTCTGACAGCGCTGCTGAGCCCGTAATAAGTGGTACGATATGGTGCGATGCAGGCTCGGAGAGCCACGTTCTGGTCCCAGCTACAGTGCGCCCACGTTCCCGGCCTCAGCATCCCAGGTGTGGAAGGGACACGGTGGGACCGGCACGTCTGTGGTTTGCTTTGGGCCTTCTGATGGGAAGCGTTCGTTGTTGCTCACCCCTATCTCAGCCTCACTTGTTTTTCTTGTCTAGTTTTTAAGAAACCCATTACCAACATCTCTTCTGCTTGTTTCTGGCTCCGCACAACACTGTGCAGTCAGCCTTAGCCTTGTTGGTTTACAAACCTTCATCCATTCAGCAGTTGACATCGTTATAGAATCATAGGATTCATAGTTATCCTGAAGAACAGACTCCCTCAGTCCTCGAGGTCAGATCTTCCCTTTAGGTAAAAGCTCCTGGTATTAAAAACATCAAACTAAAACGATCACAAAGGAAGTTCTTCCAAAAAGCAATCCCCATGTCCCAGAATTAGATGGAGTGATGCTAGATCCTACAGGCCATCAAGAAAAATCTCAATTTCTGGTCTTTCTTAATGTTACTGTTTTTTCTCAGAAGCAGAAGGGGAAATAGAGATCCGATATGTGAAGTAAGGAAATAGATACCAGTTGTGCCATGAACATTCCCATGCAGATACGTCCTGGCTTCAGATTCTGGTGGGTTTTAGAAGACAACCATGCATGCAGCAGCTCTTACAGCTTGGAGGCTGCTTTTACACTAGCTTACTTTCTTGTTGCCTGTAAAGTTAATTGGCTTATATCAGTTTACAGTTGAAGGTTATTAAGGCAGCGGTCAGGTTGTCCAGTTTCAGTGCCTTTTGGAATTTTAAACTGTACAATAATGAAACTGTAGCTCAAAGGAAGAGCTAAAGTTCTTTACAGCTAATCTCTGCAAATCCAGCAGAGAGAGAGTTGAAATTCACACTAACAGGGGTTTAACTGAACAGTGACTCCGTATAACCAGAAACCTCAGCTCTGGCTGTGCTGGTAGGGCAGCAGGACAGAGTGGAATGCCTTCTCTTTGTCACGGCAAAGCTTGGGGTAGGGGAGCTGGACTGAAGAGGTGCTACCCATGTGTCTTCTGCCAAAACTGAGCTATACCAGGATCAAGAAATGTGCTATGGTGGGTCCTTGCCATCCTGTCGTGGTTCTCTCTGAGCTAGTCAATATATTGATTAATGCTTCAGATGATTAACTGGAATGTATCTTAGCAGTAAAGAGAAGCAACATAGGATATCAGTACGAAGAAGTGCAAAGAAGGATGCAGAGGCAGAAGCAATAAACTGTGAAGGTAATATGTGCATTTATAACCATAGCACAAGTTGCAGAGTAACATACTAAGCAGCAGATCTGATGAGTAGACCACAAAGACTGTTGGCAGTATCATCCAGTTATCCAGAAAAACAGTCGTTCCTAGATTTTTAATGAAGGCTGTTGAAAGTGAAACCCAGGAAATGAAGTCTCACCAGGACGGGGTAGCACCCCTCAGAGGGGATGCAGTGTGCTTGGGGGAGGCTCCAGCAGGAATGACCTGAGGGCGGGCAGACGGGGCCAGCGGGGAAGGAATGAACTTGGCCTAGAGCTAGGGAAGCGTGCTGGCAGTCTGCAAGCGTCTGCAGTGATGCTGCAGGGAGGAAGGTAACAAATTGTTCTCTGGCCTGCTGGGGATAGGGCAAGAATTAAAATTGCAACAGCGGAGGTTTGCATTAGACATTAGAAAGCATTTTGGAAGCTTAAGGCTAATGAAAGGAAAGCGTTGCCTGCGGAGATCATTGAATCTCTGCCTGGGAAAACCTCTAATGAGAATGGTTTGGGTAGGGTTGGCCCTGCCTAGGGCAGGGTCTAGGTGACCTCTCCACAGCCCTTCCAGCCCCCTTTCCTGCTACTGTACTTCAGCCGCTTTTTACCCCGGGCCCACAGACGAAGCTTCTCTAGCACATCCTAGTAAGTCTGTGAGAAAACACTTGCGTATGTCTCCCCCCCTCCCCTTCTATCCACGCTATTCCCTCCTATATATAGCCACCTTGCTGTCACATATACATACTGTGGGTTACTGGCTTGCTACCAGACAGCAGAGTGGCTCTGTACGCCTCAGACCAGAGCTTCTGTCCCTGATTCTGCAAGATTTAACCAGATGTGTCTCTGCTCCTCACGCTAGCATCTAGCTGAGCCAGCCAGTGCCCTCCCTCCGCTCCACAGCGGTGTCTGCATTTTGTAACTGGATTTTTTGGGTTCAGGTGCTGGTTTCTAAGAGGATCCAGGGACAGGGGCTATCTCCCAGCAGGCTGGGGCCAGAAATCCTGGAGCATTCCCGGGTCTGCTCGAGGTAAAGCAGCTGGAATGGCTCTCCCATCCCCAGTGCAGGGGCAGGACAGCAAATGCCAGGGCAGTCCAAGGTAACAGGCAGATTTGGGTTTGCTTTGAAGAGCTGAACTTTGAACAGCAAGTTTCTCAATCTTGTTTGCTGGTGTGTACTTCTCTCCTGGCAAAGGGAGGATCAGCCGCTACCAGTGTGACAAGCCTGGAGCCCATCGCAGTATCTGTAGCAGCCTTACAGATGGTGGTTTCACCCCTAGCCCTGCAGAACCCTTTCTCTGCCACCCATCTAGCTTGTCTCTTAATTTTAACCAAGGTGCAATGTACATATGGAACAATGTCTCTTAATTCCGGAGTGACTCGTACGTATGTAGTTGCATGCATGTGCACTCATGCTGTTGAGATGGTGCCAGATACTTTGCCTCTCTGGAATCTCTACAGCAACTTCAAAACCTAGATTTTGACTTAATCCTTACAGAAACAAAGAGTTTTGCAGTTGGAGCAGCACTCCTCGTATGACTAGTAGGCTTGCAGTTGGTCTATTTAATTTACTTTGGCTCCGTTTGTCTTGGCATTGCCAAATGTCACACAGAGCAGTGGCTGCCTGGACCAGAGCTGTACTCGGGCAGAAAGTGCATGGTTTTGGCAGCTGAACGGCAGGATTGCTCAGGGCTGTTGGCACCCTCTTACGGTGAGCGTGCAGGCAGCAGTGCAGGGACTAGAACTTTTCTGTGCGCAGGAGACAGGGAAATGTGATTTCTGTTTTGAAGGAAAGTCACAAAATAAGTGCGAAATACCTGATTTGACTCCGTTTGTTCCCTGGGGTTTCACGCATTGTAGCTTTTTGACTAATCACACAAAAAGAGCATGTGGATAATGCCCACTGAATATGGAGAGAGAAGTGCGAGAGAGAAGGACGGGAAGGGCTGCTCACAGAGGGGAGGGCATCCTAGACCTCGAAGAAGCCTGACCCAAGGGTGATGAGAAGAGAGAATTACTGTTCAGTCTGGCTTTTGCACAGTGGGTTCCCCCCCAACTATTTTACTTGCCTGAATGTTAAAATACGAGATTGTAGCTAGGAAGAGGGCTGTGCTGAGGATGGGGGAGTGTCGGAGCGGGAGGTTGGGAGAGCCCGGCTGCCTGGTCCCAGGCTTGGGGAAGGCTCCAGACAGCCGCGGCCCTGAGTGGGTGGGATGAGGGAGGATGGCAGAGCTCACGCAGGGGGAGAGGGGATGGGGCAGGGACCGCTGGTATCGAGCCAAGGGAGGAGCTGCGTGCTCTGCAATGCTTTACTGAAGTTTAAGTCCTCTCAAAATAGTCTTGTTTGTCTTTTTATCATTAACAAAGGCAACAGTTAGTTCATAGTTTTAACTCTGTTCTTGTATGTCTGAAGTGCAAGGCAGCGAAAGGGGACCTAAGCTAGCAAATGTCCCAGCCTACAGCACATCGGCTATTTGGAGGGGCAAACACCCTCACCAGCCTCTGCCATGAGGAATAAGAGGCCTAGGAAACAAAACCACAAGGAAAAGTTAAGGAGATTGGGGTTGTTTACTGTAGCAAAGAGAGGGCACTCAGAGTCTATATGCTAAAGGCTTTTTTCAATGTGTGACAAGTTGTCAGGAAGAGGATTATCATCAATTTGTTTTCTGTGTCAGCTCTGGAGGACTTAAACCACAGCAAGGAAGACGTACAGCAGATTGTAGGAAAACGCTTCTAACTGCAAGGCTAATTATGCACTGGCACGGCTTACCTGGAGAAAAAGATTTCAAGAACAAGTTACATCAGCTTTCTGGAGGATGCCCTAGGTGTATTTGATCCTGCACCAGTTCTGGGGAGGGAGCAGATGACCCGCTGAATTCCTTTCCAGCCTGTAAGTGATCTGTAATGATCACAGTCCTCCTAGCAAAGCTTCCCAGATCCCAGATCAAATGACCTTTCTCCAGTCTCTCCTCCAGTCCTTAAGGTGGTCAAGATCCACCCTTGGTGAGCTTTTTTCATTTCTGAATCTTCTGGCAACCATGCGATCACCAACCCCTATACGAGCCCCTTTTGGCCAATTACTACTAATTTAGTTTATCCCAAATAGTGATGCACATGTTGCAGGAAAAACCCTGGGACCGGGTGAGCGCCCCAAAGGCGGGGGGGGTTGATGTATATGCCGTTCTTGTCCCTACGCTTTACATGCACTAGCTCATCGCTGAATTTTATATTTCGTTTGATAGAGTGTGTTTCATTTTGTGTACGTAAGCATGGCACTAATGACCAACACCTTCCTCTCCAGCTTAATTTAGTTTGATTCCTCTGTCCAGTACACGTGCACTTAATTGCACGCACAAATTCCTAACCCTATGTAGGCCTTTTCCCTGCCGGTAAGTCCATGTGCATCTCCTCCGTGTAGCCTCTGGAGCTAGTAGGTGGTCTGCGCCCTCCTCCTGTCACTTAATGCTGCGACATTTCACAGGGCAGTAAGTTTATCCTGTCGGGAATAAGAAGGGAAAGAGCTTGCTTAGGCCTTTTCCTGCCAGGGGACTGTCCGGTGTGAGGCTCCTCATAGCTCATTTTGGGAGCTGGATTTTGTTTTCCATGCCACTAGAGGGAAACCTGTGCCTTTGCATGAAAATAAAGGGCATCTCAGCGGCAGGATGCTGAAATAACACGGATGTATAAAATACAAAACAATTGTTTCTAGCTGCGTAACCCAGGCGGTCTCGCTGTTGGTGTAAAATATGGGTTGTCCCACTTCTGCAGTACGCATGCTGCAGTGTGGTTTGGTGGGGAAAAGAGAGGAATTAAGGAATCAAATTCTGAGCCCGTGCAAAGTAAATTGCTTCTGGGGCTCTGGGTGGATCAGGCGGCTCAGTTCGCATGTGGTGTGTTCAGGCCAGCGCCCTGCAACGTCCCGGCTTTTGTCTAAGCCGGCGCTTGCCCCTTGGGCAAGCCTGGGTAGGCGGCTGCGTGGGGCAGCAGCCTTCAGGGTTCCTGCAGATGGCTGAAATAGCTTTACTTTCTGAGAGCAAACCTGAATTAAATTCCCCTTCCTTGGGAATTAAAATCCCTTCCTAGGGAGTAGGCACGCGAGCTCACCTGGCTCCTCGACTCCCTCGGGGACCTGGCTGGCGCCTTTGCAGAAGGTCAGGTAGAACCTTTGTCTCCAAAGGTGTTTTTCTGCCTTCAATCATGAGGTTTCCTCTCAGTCTCATACAAATTATCTAGCTCGATTTTAATGTACTGGTGAATATAACAGGATCTCTTAACCCCTTGGAAGAAAATCTGACAGGTTTTGAGGCAATGACAGAATTTGCACCCAGGAGACAGTCCTGTGAGTGCCTTCGTAAATCGTCACAATTCAGCTGTGAACACATCTCCTATTACCCCCCACTTTTTAATAATGGGACAAACTGAGTCATTACAAAGTGTATGTCCTTTAACTGCACCAGTAATATGTATAAATTGTTTCCAGCAGCTCAGACAGAGGACTCCGAATGTTATTGAAGGGGTTTGGAGGAAACTCATTTCAATCTAGCATTCAAAGTTACCTTCCCCATGTTCAGGAAGATGATGCTTTCATAAAAGTTTCTTGGTATCTGAGTGTCTTCTGTATGTGTTTAAGCTGCTCCAAAATGAACAGCTTTATCAGATGCAGTTTTCCAAAACATTCGATAGGTTTTTTTGTTTTTTATAACTCCAGGTACATATACTACCCTTGGGTGAGGCTTGTGTGGGTATTCAGTTGAAACCGTTGCTCTTGCAGCTTTTTAGCTACTCTGGATTTTTCTTAGTCAAACAAAGGTTGAGCCACTATTCACTGTGGATAACGTCCCTGTGCTTGAGAGGGAGAAGTCCGATTGTCAAAGCAGGAGTTGTATGAGCAAACTGTAGGTAACAGATCTGTTGCCTTCCATTTTAAGAGTGACCTTTAACTCACCAGACTTTGCAAAATAACTCCAGCAGAGCGCTGCCGTGCCCGCTGGAGCCTTACCCCCTGGAGACCTGCCGCCCCGGGGAGCGGCGTGACGGCCAGCCCCGGCCAGCGGCCTGGTGCTGCCGTGCAAATCTGCTTGGCTGGCGAAAACGCTGGGCTCGGTGCCGGGGCAGCACGTCGGTGCATCCGAGCAGAGGGCTGAGCCGCTCACCGCCTCCCCCGTCGCCCCTGCCCTGAGGGAGAAGCGGATGGATTGATGGTGCTGGGCTCTGGTGGGTGAGAGCGCAGAATGGCGAGGAGCTGTGCCTGTGGAGGACAGAAGATGACAAAGAAGACAAAAATCCCCTTTTCCCAGTTGTTTCGGTGAGGGACGGTGGCGTGGAATTGTGTATTCTCTGTGACATTGATCCTCCACAACAAGTGCGAGAAAACGTCTTCAGTTACAGAAACCACATTCAGCTCAAGGTTCAAGGAGCTATTTTTAGGTGCTCAACAACTTCACTGAACTTCTGTCTAATAGGTGGGCCATTGCTGGTGTTAAGATTGATTTTTGTGTTTTTGGCATAATTTACTTTTTAAATGCATTTGTATGAAAAAAGAACATGGAAGACGCTCCTCTGCCTCTGTTGACCATGCCAACAGCTCCTTACAACGATCAGAAACCGGGAACCAGTGGATTACGGAAGAAGACCTTTTATTTTGAATCCAAGATGAACTATTTGCAGAATTTTATCCAGAGTATATTTTTTTCCATAGACCTAAGAGATCGACAAGGATCTTCTATGGTAGTTGGAGGTGATGGGAGATACCTTAATAAGTCTGCAGTGGAACTGATAGTCCAAATGGCTGCTGCCAATGGGGTTGGTAAATGTTAAATGACTAAATTGCTATAGTTGTGTAGCTGATAAATGCAGAAAACCACAATAAATTAGTCACTATGAGTTTTAATTTCCCCAAAGACTTTATTCAACTGCTAATAGTTAACTTTTTAATGGAAAATCAATTTAGTAGTACAAAAATTACTGTTTTTTCACTTTTAAGTGAGGCAGTTGGATAGAAGTATGTGGGAATACACATGCAGCAAAGAAAATAAATACTGCTTGGTTTTTGGGTGTTCTCGGTTTGTGTTTTGACATGCCACAAGCTATTGGCACCTGTGGATTTCATAGTCTCTCTGTCAGATCATAAACCCCTGATACTGTTCAGAAGCAAAATAACTAGTAGAGCCATGGCTCGCTGTTCAAAGGTGGCTCAGGAGAAGCTTGTTCAGCATTGCTCTGAGCTGCTCAGCAAATGCAAAGGCAAAACATGGTGGTATCTTTCTCAACAGGTGTAAGTTGTGGCTATGTGATAAGTATTCCGGGAGCCTTTGAAAACTGAAATCAGATGAGAGCTAGCAAGTGAGCGGCAACCTTTACGGTGATCTCCGATTGTGCTGGAACTCTGTATTTTGGAAGCAGAACTGAAGGCTTGTCTGTTTGCAGCAGAGCACAGTTCGTGCGCTACGAGACTCTTGGGCACTGGCATTTTGTCTTTGTTTCGTTTTCCTTTTTAAGAAGAAAAGACTCTGCTGTCTGTCCTGGATCTCTTAGTGCAGAGCAAACTTTATGCTAAGAGACCTGGCTCTTTGGGATTTGTTTGACAGAAAAACTTACCTGATCACAACAGGGTAATTAGTAGTGAATGGGAGAATAGGAGGAGAGAACTTTTTGTTTTAAATCAACATATTTTCCATCTTGGGGGGAAAAAAAAAATCCTTTGGCATTGTAAATTAATGTATTCCTCTTAAGTCAGTGTATGGGCTGAGCAGAAGAGCTGGAAAATGTGCACAAAGAGCCAGGCCTGCTGCTTGGATTGCTTGATGCTAGGGCAGATTTTCTGCTGGTAAAGGTGAGATTAGACTGATCTTCACCAGCTGAGACTTTTCTCATGCATTTCTTTCCAGCAGCATGGCCCGTGTCTGGCTAAAATCTAGTTTCACTGCTGGTTTTGATATTTTTCATTGATTGTTTTTATACAGTCTGGCTAATACCTGTGACTATCAGCATTGTGCTGATCTTGCTCTATAGAATAGAAGGGATGAGTCCAAGGATGTTTTCAAAGATAAAAAAACCACGAGGAGGGCACGCATATCGTGTTTTGAGTATGCGAAAATCTCTTTGTCGGTGTGTGGCAGAGACGGGTACTGTTACATCTACAAACGTAGGATCAGCAGGATTTCCAAATCGTTCCAAGCACACTTGCTATGTCAGTAGCATCACATTGCGTGTTTTAAATGATGATTATTTGGTTAAAGGAAACGACCAAGGTAGTTTGTCCACTTAACCTGACTTGTATAAATAGAAGCATCTCTATTCAGAGACCGTAACTGTGGCACAGTATATAGGATTGGTGCATCTTGTGATGCATCTTTTACAGAAAGAGGACTGGAAGGGTGTGCTCGTGACACGAGGGAGCTGTAGACGCCAGCTTCCTTGGCCTGGAAACATGTTTTCGGTGTGAAAGCACCAGCCTGCGTTACTGGGGGGAGAAGGGGGGCCGCAGGAGGTCTCCTTTGTTGCCCGTGTGCATCTTAGTGGGGCTTTCAGTAAAACCAGGGTGGAAGCGTTGCCTGGATTGCTTCGAAGTGCTGTAACCCAAAATCGCCACACAAAGTGGGTCTGTTTGTGAACGGGTCTGTTTTGAGCATTCTGTGAAAGGTATTTCTGCACCATTACATCCTTAGATTTTTCTCGTAAGAAATTCCAGAGAATTAAAAAAGATTAAGTGTAAATTGCTCAGCACGCTGCCTTGCTGAGCAACCTTTTCCAGTGGTTACCACCAAGGATTTAGCACTGGATGGGTGGGGAATGACAGCTGAGAACATCTGAAAGCCAAGGAGGACCCCAAATCAAAGACCAGCTGGTATGGAGACAATGTTTTTCTTCTTTTCCTTCCTCGTATGCAAAAGCCACAGTTCATGTGTGCGGGGAGGACACGTTGGGTACGGACAAGGGATTTGATGTGTTCACCCCGCTCTCCTGCAGCTGCTGCGTGGTTTGGGAGGGAAACTCCCTTGTTTTGCCGGTCCTCCGCAGCATCCCTTGAGCTGCGTGCGAGGCCTGGCAGAGCACCGATGCAGAGGGGCGTTGCGGCTGAACGTGACCCTCGAAGGGAAGAAGGGAAACAAAAGATGAAGTTTTAGAGAGGAGCTTCCTGGAGACTGCATTAATTCTCGGTGAAACTGAAGGAGCAAGACTTGGAGGCTGGAATAAAACACGAGACAAGGTGTGCTGGCTTGGACTGAGAATTGGGAAAAAAGCAAAACCCACGTAGGTTGGGCTACTTCAAATTAGACGTGTGGCGTAATAAGCTAGTGCGATCAGCCTGGTAGATAGGCACTCTGAGGGCTGTAAGATTAGCTACTATGGCCAGCTGAAAAAAACGGCATTGACTTTGGGTTTATAAACTGCTGCTTCACATTTACGCTCGTCGTTTGCTAGAGGTGCAGTTCTTTTAGCGGTGCCTCGCTCGCCCAGCCAGCCTGTGACAGCTGTAGCATGTAATAACCGATCGGCAGCGAAGCTGGGACTTAGCACCAGGCTGTGCCGCGGCAGAGGAATCGCAGTCATCCAGTGCCCTTGGCTTAGCACCGAACGCGGACCTTCAGTCTGGGAGCGCTGCCTTTCATTTTCTGGTTTGCCTTGTGTTTGAATGAAATTCCTCCTCTTTTCTCAGTCGTATACAGGGTCTAATCTCCTCGGCTGATGGAGAGTAGTCTGGTATTTTTTTAAATCTCTATCACCTCATTTGGGGCCGATGGTAAAGAGCATGCTCTTCCAGAAAAATATTCATCTTCTGTTTTATTACGTGAGCTCCAGCAACTGGATTCTGATTACCTTGTATTGCTTAGCACATTGGTCTGGATTTAATCTCAGTGATATCACTAAATTTATGGGAAGGAGGTGTGTTACCCGCTGCGAGTAAGAGAATCTGCAGCTGGTCCCATGGGAGTAGTGATGATGTTCGATTTTTGTTTCATTTTGGCTTCTCTCGGTCCCATTGTGTCTTTTGAAAGCAAAGTTCAAGACCATAGCCAAAGGGGTGCTTTTTTTTTTCCCCCGTTTGTTGTTTAGATGCCTCTGGAAAGCTCAGCTCTTCAGTGCAAGGTGCCATTTCCAGCTGAGCTGCAGCTTTCATAAAGGAAAATGCTAAAAAGGCACAACGGAGCGGGGTCAGATGCTGACCTTCGCTGTACACGGCGGAAAGCTCCGGCAGCCTCCCGGGAACAAGCTGCTTGCTTGCAGAGAAGCAGCACCTCTGCCATCAGCACACCTCCTGGGGGCTCTGGTTTACCTGTCGCCAGCATTTGGAGGTTTGGCGGTTTTGCTGGTTTTAGGACTTGGGACTCACAGTAGTTTGTTTTGCTCTTTAATTTTCAGATTGGACGCTTGGTCATCGGGCAGAACGGCATTCTCTCCACCCCAGCGGTGTCCTGCATCATCAGGAAAATCAAAGCCATCGGTGGCATCATTCTGACGGCCAGCCACAACCCCGGTGGGCCCAATGGAGATTTTGGCATTAAATTCAATATTGCCAATGGAGGTAAGGTTGCTTGGTTCGTTTTGATTTCCTTTGTTTCCGCTGGGCCATTTCTTGTGTTCACCCCAAGGAACCTAATTTAACTGTCTTAATATCACAGGGGTTCAGTGCCCTGAGCAGTGGGTTTCCCTAAACAGAGCAAGTGATTGCTCTGCTCCCCTCATACCCTGATATTCCTCTCCAAGGGAGGTATTCCCAGCCCCAGGTCTTTTGCTGTACTTCTGAAGTACGCTCCTCTTGCAGTCTGTTTCTTTAACGTCTTCTCCCTTGCCCATTTCATCTTACAGGTCCCGCTCCTGAAGGTATCACGGATAAAATTTTCCAAATCAGCAAGACGATTGAAGAGTATGCAATCTGCCCAGATCTCCAGGTGGACCTGAGCACCATTGGGAAACAGCAGTTTGACTTGGAGAACAAATTTAAACCATTTACAGGTAAACAGCTGCTCTTCCTCTTGGAAAGTTTCCTTTCAGGTGGAGTTAGCGTGGGCCTGCCACGAACAGGCAAGGACGTTGGGTGTTTCTGAAGGACAGGCGTGGTCATTCTGACCTCTCCTTCTCATCTGTTGGACAAGCCAAGCAAGGACATCGCTCCTGGTCACCCTGGCATTTTTGTATTTTGGCTTGCATCTTACCTTGTGTAGATACTTTGATTATATCATTGTTTCTGTCCTGCAAAACGTTGTGCAGGTAGTTGTTAAGTAGATAAATCTGGTCCATCAGACTTCACTAAGATCAGAGACTGTTTTGTACGTAAGGCTACTATTAACATGTACTTGCAAAACAGACATCTCTGCAGTTAAAGTGTGTTTTCCTGATTAAAAATTATAGTGTTGGCGTTTAATCTTTGTAACTGATTTCTTCCCATGGTTTCACATATAAAAGCTCTCTCTGTGAGTGGGAAAGCCATGACATTTCACACGTGAGTTTTGTCAGTTAGCAGTGAAATACGAAAATACATTAAAAAAAGACTTTTGAAAAAATGCTTACTGCAGGTATTTTTTTACCAGCTCCTGGTGACCTGTGCTTGTAATTTAAAAAAAAAAAAAAAAAAAAATCAAAAGATTATAAAAGTTGGTCTTTCTCTCAGTCCCCATTTCTGTATAGTCAGATTTTTAAGTTAAGGGGGTTTTCATGGTTCTGTCTTTAATATGGCCTGTTAGTTGCAAAGGTGCAACTTTTTCGAGCTTAGGTACACAGTTCCCGTTGACTTTGGTGGAAATTGGAGATCTGTTTTTATATTTTTTTTTTCCCCTTTTCCTTTAATCCCACTCTCCAGGTAAGCAGAGTGGGACTGAGCCCTCTCAAAAGAAGTCCAGGGAGCCGTAGCTGGGAACAGTGTTTGTCTTAAGGATTTTGGTGGTCTGTTTGGTCTGTAACCCAATTAGCAGCGACATCCTGTAATTAAATTCTTAATATAGGACCGTTATTATTGTCTTTATGAAATGATTCTATGGGATGTTTAAAGGCTTTATGCCGAGCCTCGGCCCTTTGCACTAAGGACTGTCAGCACACTGCCACGTGTAGCAAAATTACTTTTCTACAAAGATTTCAGACTGTGAGAGTCTCTCTGTTTACTTTTTTTTTTTTTCCCTCAGTGGAAATTGTGGACTCGGTAGAAGCTTATGCGAATATGCTGAGGAACATCTTTGACTTCAATGCATTAAAGGAACTGCTTTCAGGGAAAAACCACCTCAAGATTCGCATAGATGCTATGCACGGAGGTATGGGTGGACTTGGCTTTGCGGGATTGCGGGGGGCCGGGTGTCCCCAGGGCTTTGCCACTTACTTCAGAGAGAAAACTTTTTTTCTGAAATTTATATCCATCACTTGTAAATTTGTTGGGATTTTTTTTGTAACATACTGCATTTTTCTTTTTGCAGGCAAACGTTTTATGGCTTTACATTGTTTTCTTTTGTCAAGTGTTTGGACGCGGAATTGACCTAACTTTCTTAGCCTAGTGTGCTATGAAAGCGCTCTAGCTTTCTTAGCATCTTGTTTCTCTTGTCTCCAGACCATTCTCGTCCCTATGCTCACTTATTTTTTTACTGTCTCCATTATTAGTGTTTGAGAGCAGTAAATCCTATTGTACTGCTGGATATCTGTGAATCACACGCATTTTGTTCTGTTATACGGGGCTGTTGTACTAATACCTCCGTGTACGTGGGGCATAAGCCCTTCACAGTGGGGTCCTGGCTCACGTGCTGAGCCCCTGGCATAGGCTCATCCTCACTTCTAAACCCGTGAGTGGTTTTGCTTATTTAGTGGGACAACCCCTCAGCTGAAGAGCTTGCCTTGGCACGAGCTTGTGTGCCTGGATGTGCTGCTTGGGGCTTTTGATGCGAGTGCTTGTGCTTTAGTACAATAAACCATATAAACTGACCCAAACTGAGCTGAGCGGAGGCCTGGGTGGTTACGTGGCTGGTGCAGAGCTGCCTGAGGGCAGAGGCTGACTTGCTTCCTCTCCGTGTTTTGCCGTGATAGTTGTGGGCCCTTATGTAAAGAAGATCCTGTGTGAGGAGCTCGGAGCCCCAGCAAATTCAGCGGTGAACTGCACCCCGCTGGAGGACTTCGGTGGCCACCATCCCGACCCCAACTTAACCTACGCTGCTGACCTGGTCCAGACCATGAAGACGGGAGAGTACGACTTTGGAGCTGCCTTTGATGGAGACGGGGTAAATGGGCTGTTCTGCATTCACCTTTTTGCCCTCTAGTCAGCTGTGGGGGACTGACTGCTCAGCTGCTTTTAAGCAGAGAAGGATGGAGGCAAAGACTTTTTTTCTCCCTCTGTCCCTTCTGTAATTGCAAATGGAAGTGAACCACTTGCTGCAGTTTGCCACCATGGCAATAGTTGGCTACTGTGTTAATAATGAAGTTCAAACTGTATTTAAATAGCTTTAAAGGCTGTGAAAAATCAGCAGGAAGGTGAAATACTATACAGGTGTTGCTATTTAACTTTTTCAAAACTCTGTATTTATTTCGGTGCAGTCAAAAATCTGAGTCGTTGGGTTTATGGGCTGCGCCTGCCAAGTAGAACAACTTCTGCCATTGCAGCCTTTTTGCGCCGAGCGGGGATGAGAGCTGTTTCTCTCTTGTCTTCGCCAGGATCGCAACATGATTCTTGGGAAACACGGCTTCTTTGTGAACCCCTCCGACTCAGTCGCCGTCATTGCCGCCAATATTTTCAGTATCCCTTATTTCCAGCAGACCGGAGTCCGCGGCTTTGCCCGGAGCATGCCCACCAGTGGGGCTCTCGATAGGTAGCATCTACCTCTGTGCGCGGTGGTGGAGGGGAGGGGAGCCCTGCCAAGGAGAGGGACTGTCCCTTTTTTGTGGTTTGACACATGTCTATCGTGGGGAGCGAGTGCATGGTCTGCCTGAAGGGTGAAGCAGTGCCAGGGCTGCTGTGGGCTGGCTGCCAGGGGAGGCAGTGAAGTTTAATGAATTAAATCCTGTTTGGGGACGTGGCAGAGCTGGGCTCCGCTCTTGGCTCTTTCTCTTCTCTGCAGATAAGCCCAAACAAATGATCCTTCCCACCTTTTTTTTTTTTAAAATTTGATAGTGATACTTTCTTTGTTAAATGCTTTGAGATCTACAACTTAAAATTGCTTTAGAAGAGCGATGTGTTTATATTTATTCTTTAGTTGCACATCCCACCCATTTCCCAAACGTTACACCGTGATAAAATAGAGGAATGCTGTACAAAGAATTGTTCCTTGTAAAAAACCAAAACAGTGGCATGACCTGCCTTCAGTGTTGCCCCGACAGAGATGCTTGGTGGCGGCTGAAGCTCCTCCCGCAGTATTTCACGTGGGAGCGCTAAGAGTCCAGCTGTGATGTGACTTAGCCTTCTTACCTTTGAAGGGTGGCCCACGCTACAAAGATCGCTTTGTACGAAACTCCAACTGGCTGGAAGTTCTTTGGAAACTTGATGGATGCAAACAAACTGTCTCTGTGTGGAGAGGAAAGTTTTGGTACTGGTAAGTCAGCATTCCCGATTTCACCAATGATGGTATTATTCCTCCTCTTAGCTCTTTATTGTGCTGGGTAGCTTGGGATTTATCTTCCACGTGTAGCTGTTAATGCATCTAAAATAATAAAAAAAAGCATGCAAGAATCACTGGTGGAAACGAACACAATGCTAAAAATTTTGTCAGGCAAGAGCTCGTTCTCCTTTCAGTTATTTAGGAAGGCATATGTAGATATGCAGGAAGTTTAAGGGCCTCTTTACTAGCCCGGTCATTGAGTCTATGGGGATTAAGTGCAGTGTTAAATGTATTTTTCAACTCTTGGTGGCCAGGAAAACCTTCTAAATGTTTTCATTTCTGGAAAGAAATATGGTTTGGAGCATGCAGTTTTATTAGGGAAGGTTTCAGGTCACTATTAAATCTCTGAGCTTAATAGGGCCCTCATTTTCCTGTTCTAAAAACAAGGTATGATTTATAAAGTTTAAATTAACACTTGCCTTTGAACAGCCTAAGCAAGTTATTAGGTTACTGAGAAACAAAGTGAACATCTTAAGGAATTTACTAGGGGTGTGCACGTGACACAAAACTATTATTTGTGCAGGGAACTTAGCGAGCAGATTTTGCTCCGCATCGGAGCGGCGGGCTCAAAACGCGCAGTGTTCCCGGGAGGCCTCGGTAGTTTCGGAGGTCTCCCGTGGCATCTACCACATGGTTTTAACGTCCTGACTGTGGAGACGGGACCTTCCCTGGGTGCAGGAGGTCAGCACCTAATTCATGCACAAAGGCTGAGTTTTATCTGGTCTGAATTCTCCTCGAGATCTTGTTTTTCCTATTGTCTAAAGACCTCTGAAGACCACGGGGCAGCTGGTAGGGTATGTGAGACACAGGGGATCGGGGGAATTTAGGTTGGACGATTTCAGGCTCAAACCTTGTGTGTTTTCATTCCACCACCCCATGTTTCAGAAAAACATTTTAGCCTCCGCTTGGGTGTCTCACAGAGCAGGGATGGCCTTAAATCCCCAAATGCCTGAAATTAAGTGCTTTGTGGAACTGGGGTGCACAACTTGACGTCAAAGGATTACCCCAGCTTTTGTGTAGCTGAGGAAATGGTATCACAGGCTCTGGTTGAAAGCAGTTTGCCGTGGGGCTGAAGCAGTCTTCACTGTCAATATTTTTGCAATCAAATGCTATTTTGATAGACAGGATTTGGCCTCGGATTGAAAGGAAAGGGGAATTTCGGAAAACGTGGTATCTCTGTAAAGAAATCTTGAAGTAAATTGTGAGTAAAGAAGGATTTTGGAGTTTTGCCCTGAATGATTTCAGCATGTGTTATGTTCTGGACTTCGGCTGATGAGAGGGCACCAGCATTTCAGTAAATAAATAAAAACAAAAAGCAGCAAATGATTCATGGGGCTGCTGATAGGAGATGGTCTCTAATGAGCAGCTCTCTAAAATTGCTTCCATCTTGTATGAGCAGTGAGCTCATAGTTTCTCTCCATCCCCCAATAGGTAAGTGACTCTACATTGCAAATAAAAGTGACTGATTCCATTTGCAGCTGGGGCTGAGGGAGAGGTTTGAGATTTTGGCCCTGCAGCATCACGTCCGAGTGGTCAGGGACTGAAGCGGTTTTGGGGGGACAGACTGGGAAAGGGCCCGGGAGTGTCGGACCCCCCCCGCAATGCAAAGGGGGTTTGTCCATCTGCAAATGCACTTGAAGGAATGAAAAGGGGCGAGGAAGGTTGTTTGATAGCAAGTTAATGAGGAGTTGTTTGGAGCCGGACAGAATGTGAGTGCTGAAGGGGAGAGAGGTGAAGGAGCAGCCAAATAGACCCAGTAAAAATTGAAACAAACTGTGACCCGGTGGGACTGGAGTCCAGGAGCAATTAGAGTAATGCGACATGACAGAATTCCTGCCTGCTTTCTTGGGTATTTTATTCCAGCAATAAGTTGATACATCACATGGGACTTCTGTTTATTTAGCATTCCTCTCCATCACCTCTGTACAGCTCTCTCCGCTGTAAAGGACCGTGAGGATAATTTATCGCTGCGTCCACAATAGTGGGATTTGTGTAAAGCGCCACGTAACCCGTGCCCCAGCCCCCAGCCTTTTTCCCCAGATGATTGCCCGCTCTGGCAATTCTTGAGAGGGTAAAATGGCAGCTCTGGAGCGCTCTCTGCGTTAACAGGCGTACCCTGGCTCCTTGGGATTTCATTAATACCTGTTTGGAGGTTTTCCAGAGCTCAAAGGATAAAACTCACAAGTTGTGCATCTGGGGGGCAAAGCGCCGAACTCGCAAGCCAGAAGCACGGAGTCTGGGTCGGATGTATTCTGGGCTGCCATTTGATCCCTCATTTAATTTAGGTGTTCAGGGTGCTGTGTAAGTCGGAACACCCTCTCGGGTTTCCCGAGGGCCTCGGTGCTGTGCAGTCCCTGCCCCGCCGCTCTCAGCCCCTGCCCGGTGTGCTCCCCGGGCAAGGCTGGGCTGGCGTCCGACAGCCTCCTGCCCTCTGTGCGGTGCTTGCTTTGGAGGAATCCTCTTCTACCCAAAACAGCGTCTTTTACAGCCTTTCGGCGCCTGGCGTGCGGGAGCAAGAGCAGGCACGAGGCGCTCTCCTGGTTTCCGCACGGGAATGAAGTCTCTCCTTGCGCTGCTGTTTGCCAGCCCCGGTGGCTGGTGCTGCCTGACAGGCGGCTCGTCTCTCCGTTGTGGGGTAATTTCGGAGTCGTTAGGGTTTGGCTTCCTCGGCGAGGGCTGACATTTTTCTTGGTGCTCAGCCAGAATATGTGCTGATCAGAGTACGCTGATTTGGCAGACGGTACGTGACAGCTGCTTGAAGAGGTTGATGTTAGTCCTTCCTGAGCTGTTCCTTTTTTTTTTTTTTTTTTTAATGACCTTTTTACTGTGCGTTCCCCATTACTTCCTTGGGAACAGAATTAAGGATCTGTGAACAATGAGTGTGTGTGTGTTAAAAGGGGCCGAATGTTTTATTTGGGCTATAGCTAAAAGCAGATGATATCTTGAACCGTTTTAACAATACAGCGGGGATCGAGCTCATGAAATGCCTTCCATTTGTGAGGTTGTACGGCTGCCAGTTGGATGGAGGAGAGGAGACAAGGTAGGGCCGTAGCACGGACTCTCGCGTGAAAGGAGGTGGGAGATGTGTTTCTGCTGTGGCTCTCTGCAGGCTCCGACCACATCCGTGAGAAGGACGGGCTGTGGGCTGTCCTGGCGTGGCTGTCCATACTAGCCACCCGCAAGCAGAGCGTGGAGGACATCATGAAGGATCACTGGCAGAAATACGGCAGGAACTTCTTCACCAGGTGGGGAAGGCGCTCCTCACGCCTCATGCTTCCCTCTGTCCTGCGTTCGACCCTCCGAGCTCAGAGCCCCGAGCACTGAAGGCACCAGCACGTGCTACCGCGGTGCTGTTCCTGCCTCGTTACGCTCGCCGTCTCTGCGGTGCTGCAGTAGTTTCCAACTCCCTGAGCCGTTTGCTGCAGTATGCAACGTATCTAGGTTAAAAAAATCCGTGGGTATTTACCTTAACCTTTCATGATGTCCAGTTTAGGATTTGTTATTCTAAACATAAATCTAGTAAGTATCAAAGTCTGCAAAGGCTGTGCATTTTATATATGCAAGGTATCTTTTTTCTTTCAATGGAGATTTTTTGTTGCAAGAGTCTTTTTTGCAATTGGAACAGTATGTTTCTTGAGACCACAAATCACAAATTAACTTGTAATATCTTCAGCGATGGTGATGTCTTATTGAACGGATGCTCAGCTCCTAGGCTGTTATTTACCTGGTTGAGTTTCTGTCCAGTCCCAAAATACTCTAATTGAAACTACAGTAGACGTGGAAGATGGAAAGGGAAGGAGTGAGAACTAACCTGCACATAAGCAAAGGTGGGAACGCTGTCAGGAGTGAAAGCATTAGGCAGAAATCTTTCAGCTTGGAAGACCTACCTGAAAATTCTGTCTCAAATTGCCAAATGAAAGAACTTGCCTTTTTCCCCCTTTTTTTTTTTTTCCTTTTTTTTTCCCCCCACACCACAAAGCCAGCATACATCTGAGGCATTTAAACCTGTGGAAGAAATGCCAAAGCCTAGAATAAAAAGGCAGTCTTTTAGCACAGAGGTATGTCTGCGTAGCAAGCTAAGTGCAACGGTAGGCAGGTTGGCAAGCCTGTGCGTGCTCCATCGAGCCAGCCGGGCAAATAAAAGCGGTGCAAATCACACTGGCAATCAGAGTACAAAGTCTCAGATCCCGGTGTGTGCTTCAGCCGCGCTCTGCTGCCTCTCTTACCCGGGTTAATGAGATCAAAGCTGGCACTGGTATGTTATCGTGTGCTGCAATCGCACCTGCATTTGGCTGTGGGGACGCACGGGAGGATGTTCAGGCAGAATTGTTATCGTGAGGAACCTGTCGAGATCCTATCGGCAGAATTAGAATAAATTCTTTGCAGTCAGCGTTTTGGAGTCTAGCCCTCTGTCTTCGATATGCCTAGTGCAAGACAGCACAATTTGCGCTTTCATCTCTCCTGACGCCGAGCACCTGTGATATGTTGCCGTGTATCCCACGGATTTGTATCGGATCGTGGCTATGTTGCTGCACAGATCCTCCCCTCTTTTCTTCCTGTCCTCTCCTCCAGCAAGGGCGTAGAGAGCATATATGGGGCAGACCGCAGTGTTTAAACAAGGGCATCACAAAACATTGCTACTCATTACAGCCTCCCCTTCCTAATCATTGTTTTATGGTGACTGGTTGTAGATACGACTACGAAGAGGTGGATGCAGATGCAGCTAACAAAATGATGAAGGATTTGGAGACTCTGATGTTTGACCGCTCCTTTGTGGGGAAGCAGTTGTCATGTGGTGACAAAGTCTACACGGTTGAGAAGGCTGATAATTTTGAGTACAACGATCCCGTGGATGGAAGTGTCTCCAAAAACCAGGTGGGCGCAGCCTGGCCTGGGCTGAACGTGACCTCAGAGGGGTGTCGCGCTGTGTATTTTGGGCTCTATCTTTGTCTGTTGCATTTCCACCTGCTTTGAAGTCAAACATTGCATTTGTCCCTTGGAAAATTTTTTCTACCTTGTGTTTGCTGGTGGGATCCCGCCCTGCGTGAGGGAAATGGCTGCCTTGGAGAGGGACGGGGAAGGGGTGACGGAGCTGAGTTGAGGGGGATCCTCTGGGTCAGCAGCCGAGAAATGGGTTGTGCTGAACGAAGAGCTGGAACCCCACTGGAGTACGAGACACACACCCTCCCGTTCAGGTATCGTCCTGTCTCTAGCACTCGACCCCCGGGCTGCTGCAGGCGAATCCTCCCTGGATGCGTTTGTCCCTGGGCTGATGGCACTCCTCAGCTGCTCGTCCCTGCCTGTCCCTGCAGGCAGCAGTGCAGAGCGGCCCTAATGGGGGATCGAGTTCCAGGCTCCAGAAGTCACGGGGGTATTAAACACCTGTGAGATGAGTAACCTGTCACCAGAGATTACAGGAATAAAAATGTCCTGTAGATGGATTGGTTTGACAGCATGATATGGAAGCATAGTAGGTGGGAAGGAAAAATGGAGAAATCCCGCAGGAATGATTGCCTGGGCTGTGGGATGAGAGGAGCATTTTCTTTACGTCCTGTTTTCGTGGAAGAGCAGTGGGTTGGTAATACTGTGTCTGGCAGGGAATCAGTCCCTGGCTCTTGTTTCCAAGCAAGCGTTGGGGCGAGGGACCTTACAGCAGCAACGCGCTTCATGTTCCGGAGCTGCAGTCGGTTCTCCGGAGTGGGTTAGGAGGGACACTAGCTCCTCTGGGAGCGGGGGGAGGATAACAGAGGAGCCTTCTGTGGCTCCCTAAAGAGGAGGAGCTCAGGGATCGTGCAGGTCAGGCACAGCCACGCTGGGTCTCATGGAAAATACCTTGGGTACCCAAGAGGCGCGTGGCTGAGGGGCTCTTCTCTCCTCCTCTCCTACCAGGGCTTGCGGCTCATCTTCTCCGATGGCTCCCGCATTATCTTCAGACTAAGCGGTACTGGCAGTGCTGGAGCAACCGTGCGGCTGTACATAGACAGCTATGAGAAAGACGCTCAGAAGATACACCAAGACCCACAGGTAAGTATTGCGTCTCGGTCACGGCACCGCTGCCTCCCAGCCTGCCTGAAAAGCTTAAATCCTTGCTTAGCGCTGCTTTGCTTAGAGCTATGTGGAGGTGCTAGGTAGTTTGGGAGCAAGGGCTTTGGTATCTTTAATCCTAGTATAAATAGATTTATTAATAAAAAAAGCTCTGCGTGGAACAAGTGTTACTTATTCAGAATCCCTCACAGCTGCTCCTGCAATCGCGCGTTAGTTTTCCTGTTTATGTTACATCTGTGGCTGGTTGCAGGTGTGGGAGGACACTGTTTCAGTCCTCAACTGACCTTCCAGTTGAAACGTTGCATCACTAGGGATAAAACAAGCTCATTCCTATACCGAATTTGGGAAATACTTATTTAAAACAAATAAAATTTGTTAATTTATTGTTAAATAAAAATTTAAAAATGCTGTTGACCTCTCTTGTAGGCATGGGAGGAAAAGAATCCTCATTTTGTATTCACCAGCAAAGAGTCGTTGAGCTCTTTTTGCATAACTTACCGTGCCATTATTGACAAAAAGACTAAAAAAAAAAACCCCCCTGCATTCCGAGAGGCACAAACTAAACTTACGATTTAACTGTCCTGCGCTGGTGGTGCAACGGAGATGTTGGAGTACGGCACAGCGAGGGTGGCAGCAGCACCACCGGAGCTGTGCTGGGGTTTTCTCTCTGCGCCTGCGCGCGGTCGTAATGCTGCATCCCTCGCCACGCTGCTCCCGCAGCTCACGGTGCGAACCCGAAACAGTCCCTTGAGCAGCAGCAGCGCCGGGTGTCCCGGGCTGACGCCAGACGCCTGCGAGGGAAGGGTGGACGCGACGCGCGTAGGCTGCGCGTGCCGCTCCGCGGTTCTGAGCCATCTCTTTGCTTTCTGCAGGTCATGTTGGCACCTCTCATTTCTATTGCACTGAAACTTTCACAGCTTCACGAACGAACCGGCCGCACCGGCCCGACTGTCATAACATAAAGGCTTGGTCGGACACCGTGCTGGAGTGCACACCGAGTGAAGGAAGTCAGCCTGTCTCCCCTTTTATTGTCAGATCTGTCACTGAAAGAGGAATATTAATTTTATCTCTGTCTTTAAGAACACTATTGAACCGCTAAGGATAGACAATAAACCCCCCAGCCCCTGTCATCACTTTGTGTGCACGTTGCTGCGCTGCTTTTCTGCGTCACACAGCGCCGCTGGCAACTTGTGTATGGTGCTGGTTAGCACGGCCTTTTGGTTTACATATGTACGGGGTTTTTTTTGCTTGAACAAAAGGCTCTAGAAATAACAGAGGCTAAATTCTTCAGTAATACAGGGGTTTTTTTCTACCTTGGAGACTTTCCTGGAAAGGAAGTACAAATACTTCATCCTTGTTAATACATAGTCTTTTGAATGTGGCGTCTCTGAGTAAGCAATGGCTGTGTATTAAGGCTGAGTATTTTTCTCTTACGTGGATTTTTCCCTTTCGAAAACAAATTATGTAAATTGATCTCCATTTGCCTTCCATATAAGAAAAAACCCACCGCAAACCCTCCACACAGAAATGAGCAATAACAGGCATCGCAGGATATTAAAAGTGATATGAGCTACAATTACTGTTCAGTGCCCTTTTATTTGCTTACGTCACGACAGGCTCCCTTTTGAAGAATGAAAGATCGGTTTGATGAGCCCTTGTTTGGTTGAACGTGGATGGCAAGATCCTTGGAATAATCAGATTTGCAGGCATTAATGTGCAATATCTTATCCAAGGGCACAGAGAGGGTCACTTTGGACGGAGTCGTAGCTGTTCGGTGTTAACGCCCTGCAGCTGCGCCTGCCTGCCCTTTGCTGGAAGCCATCCCCGCGGAGCTGAGCCGCGTTCCTGCTCCCGGCCGGCTGACTTTGCCCTGGCGAGGGCTGGACGTGCTCGTGCCGCTGACGTGGTGCCCCTCGTCCGTGGAGGTGACGCCCTCCAGCAACCGGGGGGCACTCTGGAAAATAACCCCAGGCAAATCCACAAGACCCCGTTGGTTTACTCCCTCCATCTCACAGCTGTCACGGCTGAAGCTTTGTGAATAAAAGTAGTTGTGTTAGTGGGAACGAGCTGAGGTGACTTTCCCCCGTTTGGTTTGCTTGCCTTTGTCACCCAGATCCCCGTGACACCCGCGCTGGTCTCGCGCTCTGCCCCGGCTGCGCTCGGCAGCGCGGGGCCTTGCCTGGAGGCTCTGCCCATGCAGCTGAAATTCAGGCTGGGTCCCCGGGCAGGCCTGAGGGAACAGCTCTGTTTTCCAGGAATGTGAAACATTCCACCCCAACCAGGACGCTGCCAGCAGCACTTCTGAGGGAGATGCAGATGTGCTGACAAAAAGCTCTTTATCTCGTCTTCCTCACAGAGGCGAGGTGTCTCTTCGGACAGACACGCTTCTCTGCTCCATCTGCGCTAACAAACAGTTCTGCTGGCAGAGCTGCTTTGGTGGGGGGCATATTAAAACCCCCAAAACCTCGCCGCCTGTCTGCCTGTGCCCTGGTGCTGCCGGGTTGGGGGCGCAGAGCTCCCATCCCCGCTCGCTCCCGCAGCCCGGCTCCGCTGGCCAGCCCTACCCACAGGGATGCACGGAGAAACGGTCCTGGGGGAAAGCTGCAGCTGTGCCCTTTCCACCACAGCCCCGGCCACCCCGTGCTCTGGTTTTGGACCAGCCACGGCCTCCGTGTTGGATGGATTCAGGTCAGCGACGCCGAAGAATCCCAGGAGATTATCTGAATAAACCCTGTGTCATGTGTCCGAGGAAGCAACACTCGTGCTCAGGGTCTGCCCACGAACGATAGCAACAAGGATTCCTGGTAACAGTGACAAATAGCAGCGGTGACATACGGGTTTCTCCCATTCGCAGCAAAAAGGAAAAACCAAAACCAAACAACCCATGCGCGTGGAGACGGAGCAGAGTTTCCACCCTAGCACGGGGTGGGGGGTTCTTCGCGAAAAACAGATGCCGAAGGTCGGTTTCTGAAGTCCGTGTGTTGAAAGTGCTGCCACCAAAACCGCTGTGCGCGGGTGCCGAGCTCTGCCCGCGCTGCCGGGCTCCGGGGGGCCTCGCTCCTGCGCCTCTCCCCCGCCCGCCGCTGCGGAGCCGCCGATTCCTCCTGCTCGCAATCGGCCGAGCAAAAGGAAAACGTCCCGGGAGGCCGTACGGGTGCAGAGGGAGCGCAAAAGCCTCACCCAGAGCAAGCCCTGCTGCGCCGCTTAATGAAATACAACGAAAGAAATCCAAAATCCCAGCAAACGCTGTGGCGTCTGCGTTAAGGGGGGAAAGGGGAAAAAAAAACCCTAAATCAAACCCGAGTTGCGCGTCAAACCCGGCAAAGGGCAGTTAAATACGGTCCAGCCCCTACTTGTTGCTTATGTCGTCGTGTAGGCGAAAGGCGTATCAAAGTGAAATTGCGTGATGGAGAAGCGGCCCCGGTGCGAGCTGGGTGCTCTGGGCGACGTTGATCTCCTCCAGCAAAAAAAACGCGTGGCTGGACCTGGAGGTCGGCGGTGAAACCTGGAGCCGCTCCCCCGTGAATCCGCGCTTCCAGCCTTTCTCCGGGTGGCAGCAACCCCGCGTCCCCCTCGTGCGCTGTCCCGGGGGCGCTTCAGCCGGCTCCTGCCACGATGGCGCTTGTGGCAGAGCAGCACCAGGGACACGGGGCCAAACCCGCTGCTTTTCACCGCTGCCGTCAGATCTCTGCTCCGTCCCCTTTCCCTGGCCCAGCTCGTGCGCGTGAGCGTGCGACGCCTCTGCCTCTTCTATTCAAGCGAATCGCTGCTGTGAAACCCTCGTTCTGATTTTTTTTCCCCCCCAACGTTTTTACTGGCAAACATTCATTTCAGTCCTCTAATAGAAGCCTTGTTCCCCGAGAGCGCTTCGTGCTGGGCTGCGATAAAAACGCCTTCTCTTTGCTGCTGCTCTGCAGCACGGGGCCGGCTCGCTCTTCCCTTTTTAATCCGCAGAGGAGGTTTGGAATTGTTTTGGTGGAGAGAACGTTTGGATTATTCGAGGCTCTAATGAAGGACTCCATTTCCATACGGCGTGTCAGGCATCGTTAGCACGGACCAAATGAATCGGTCTGGAAATGCGAGCCGTGCGGCCGGGAAAGGGCAGATGCAGTCAGCAAGGAAGCTTCCAAATTCATCTGCGGAGTCTCCTTTCTTCTCAGCGCTTGACAGACCGAGCCTAAATCTGCTTGACAGCTTCTTCTGTAGGGACACATACGGCACAGGAACATCCGAGCTCTCAGTCAGCTCATAACAAACTTGAAAACAATGTAAATTAGTGATTATAAAATACGCTAAGAGACAAAAGAAGAATTTACATTTGCACCACAGAGCTTCAGGCTGACTTGATTATAAAAACAATCTAGAATTGCAAATAATCCATTTTGTAAATTGTTTTAGCACCCTACTACCTGCTCAATAAAATGATCTAGATCAGTCTTAGGGTAAAGAGAAAAACAGGCGATATTAATAAAGGCTAAAACCCCAGGTAGGAAACGCTGCTGCGTTCTGCAAACAGCGGCTCAGCCGTCGCGCGTGCGAGCGAGTGTGCACGTGCCCGACCCGGGCAAAGCTCGTGCCCGAATTTGGGAGAGCCGTGTTTTCGGTGCCGTGGGCCCGTGCCTGCGGGCCGGCGCTCCCCTCGGCGGGGTGGGGGCTCGGAGGCTTCCCTCGCCGCCGGCTGCAAGGCGCTAAGCCAGAACGCCGGGATTAGTGGGGGAAAAACAACTGGGCCGCTCTAGCGGTTGTCTTTTAAGTGCTGCGTGAACGAGTGACCCCACAGCTGATGGTTGGCCTCTTTTTAAAGCAGGTGAGTCCTGAGTTCCTTCTACTGGAACCGTGGGCGCTTTTTAGTCAAACTGTGTATTAAAAACAGCTCCCTTGCCCGTAGCAGTGCTAACGGCTCGACGGCGGCACACGGCTCTCTTCTCCCGGGGCTCCTGAATTTCAGCATCTTCAGAATGAGATGGAAACCTCCCCGGACGCTCGTGGCTTTCTCTCGGCTGCAGTTCCTCCATCTGTTCCTTTCCAGCGCGCCTACAAGCGGAGCCCGAGCTGTTCCCCCCGTCGATACCCTTCCCTCCTGACAATGTGTGCCCGTGCGGCCTCTGCCCGTTCAGCTCACGGGATCCGGAGCCTTGCGCGGGAGAGGGAGACGGCTGCGGGCAAAAGATCGCTCTCGGGGAAGCCCGGGCGGATTTGCCCGCTGGGTCGCTGAGCGGGACGTGGCTCCCGGCAGCCGCCCGAGTGCCAGCGAGTCTCTGAATACACAGCAAATGAAGGCAAAGCGGCTGGCGGAGAAGGATACCTGGTACGGCTCTGACTATGGGAGACTTCTGCTCTACGCGCCGAGGTTCAGTGAGTCGTAGTTTTCTCAGGAAATTCACTGTTACCCCTGGGCTGTATTATAGCGGGTTCCTTCCAAGTCAGTGACCGCGCGCAACAACAGAGGAACGCCGTCAGCCCGCGCGGCACTTCACGGGCTGCCCTTGCCAAAGCCGTGGCGACGGAGGTGTTCGCAGAGACTCGGCCCCTCTGCGCGGATGGGTATTTGCATGAAAAATTACTCCTGCTCTTTCTTTGCTTCTCCTCAGACTGAAGCTATAGAGTCCTGTCCCGGAGGAGCCCAATTAGAGCCAGATGTCTCACGAGTCGTATGCGTTTTAATCTTTACCCTGAGTTTACGTCACGCGATATCTGATTTCTGCATGCAGTTTCCACTGCACAAAAATGAAAATACATCGCAAGAGCTCCCCGACAAAAGCAAGCGCAGCCGTACGCGGAGCGGAAACCAGCCGAATGGCTGCTCAGTGATTTCGTGTCCCAGTCTGGTGGGTCTTGCGGAGGTGCCGTTGCCAGAAGTCGAGTTAGCAGGGAGCAGCGGCCGGGGTGACTCCCGGCACGCAGGGCGATGGTTTTAGTGGCTGGTGTCAGCGAGCGCGTGCACCGAAGGCTGAGCCCTTGCGCGAGAGGCAGAAAAGCTCTGGAATCCTGTTCTTCAGTAGGATCTGCCTCTTCCACCCGCCGGAGATGGACTGTTTCTCTCTAGATGGCAGCATTGGTAAAGAGTCTCAGGGCAGTCTCCGATGGACCCAGGGTCTTGCTACACCTCACTTGGGCGTGATTTCATCTATAATCCAGGCGTTCATTCACAATTCAAAATTACTGCATCTTGGAAGCCCTTGGCGAGTAGACAGGCTGCCGAGCTGTTCCGGACGCATGATCTCCTGAGCGTAAGTATCGGCACAAAGCTGAAACCCAGCCTGGCAAACCAAAGGGCACCGTGAGACTGGCTAAAACAATTCAGGAAAACGCTGCACAGTGCTGGTTTTGCGGGGTGTTTCCCTACGATAAACCCGAAGTCTAATCCCCAGACCTTCAGCATGCAGAGTTTTGGGCAAAATTTTCAGTTACTGCTGAAAAAAAATCTGTTCCTTCAGCTTTGCCATGCAGAGCACGGGTTATTCAGCATGTTTCAATCCCAGCACTGACAGCTATGCCCAGGCTCAGGCGAGGAAAGTGGCTGCAAATGAAATAAACCAATTATCGAATCAAATAAACCAATTCTCATTTTTTTCCTCAATGTTTTCACACGCTGTCCAGGCATGTGGGACCGCCAGCACGGCCCGGTGTCTCTGTGAACTTTCTTCACCATCAGAAAAGTTTCTTCTCATCCCTTCCCCTAGTGCCTCCTCGCTCTGCCCGGCTCTGGGAGGCTCTGGGAGAATCCCAGGAACCGTGAGCTGGGACCAGCGAGGAGCAGGGCCGGGCCGGGGCGAAGGAGCAGGGTCAGGGAAGCGTGGCAAGAACAAGACGGGATGAGGAGCCGGTGCTGGGATGGAGGTGAGGGGACTGGGGGGGTGTATTTTGGGTCACACCAACCCCAGGCAGCGCTGCAGGCTTGGGGGGGAGCGGCTGGAAAGTGCCCGGCGGGAAAGGGCCTGGGGGGGTTGGTCGACGGCGGCTGAATACGAGCCAGCAGTGTGCCCAGGTGGCCAAGAAGGCCAACGGCATCCTGGCCTGTATCAGCCATAGTGTGGCCAGCAGGACCAGGGCAGGGATCGTCCCCCTGTGCTCGGCCCTGGCGAGGCCGCACCTCGAGTGCTGGGGTCAGGTCTGGGCCCCTCACTCCAAGACAGACACTGAGGGGCTGGAGCGTGTCCAGAGACGGGCAACGGAGCTGGGGAAGGGGCTGGAGCACAAGTGCTGTGAGGAGCGGCTGAGGGAGCTGGGGGGGTTTGGCCTGGAGAAAAGGAGGCTGAGGGGAGACCTTCTCGCTCTCTGCAACTCCCTGACAGGAGGTTGGAGCCAGGGGGGGTCGGTCTCTTCTCCCAAGGAACAGGCGACAGGACAAGGGGAAACGGCCTCAAGTTGCGCCAGGGGAGGTTTAGGTTGGATCTTGGGAACCATTTCTTCCCCGAAAGGGCTGTCAGGCCCTGGCACAGGCTGCCCAGGGCAGTGGGGGAGTCCCCGTCCCTGGGGGGATTGAAAAGCCGTGTAGATGTGGCGCTTGGGGACATGGGTTAGTGGTGGCCTTGGCAGTGCTGGGTTAACGGTGGGACTCGATGGTCTTGGAGGTCTCTTCCAACCAGAACGATTCTGTGATTCTATGATATACAGAGACTGGAAGGGATAAAAGCTCCAAACCAGTGACGGATTTCGTTTGACTGCCTTTGTTTTCCCAGGTTGTGATTACAAGCCGGAATTACCAGAGATAACGGCCCTATTCCCCGTTACGGGAAATGGCTTTATGTGCCAGCGCAGAACCTGCTGCTGCTCACAGCATCCCACCTGCACTTTAATTCTGTGAACTCACACTGTCCTCTGTGGCTAAACAGTCAGATATACCCACATACAGCTTGATTGCAGGGAACAAATTAAGTTTTAATTAGGATGAGGCATCCTAACGAGGAGCAACAGTCCAGATCTGAAGTTCATCGGGGCGCTCCAGGCCTGCGTAACAGCAGGGGAGAGGAGCCAAAGCCGCGGCCGTTAGGCTGGATTCGTACAGCATCTGAAGTCGTTATTAAATATCCATCCTCCCGTTTCCAGTGGCACGGGTTATAATCCGCATCATCGTGGTGAACGAACCCCAGGTCACTGACAGGCACAACAGCCCTCTGCGCGCCGGGGCTGGGCACTGGGGCCGTCTCCCGGCACCCCACCGGCTCCTGGGCACCGCAGCAACGCCGTGCACCGCGCCAGCGAAACTGCAGCAAGGCAGAGGCTGGCGGAGAAATCCCGCCCGCGGCACATTCAATTTGCCGTCATTTCGACCCTGCCATCCGCTTGTTTATTTTCGTTTTGCAACAGGAGGGTGCCGGTCACGGAGCGCAGGGCATTCCCTGGTGCATTCCCACTTCCAGCAGCCCCTCCTGGCTGCCGTCCCGTACCGAGAAGCCGCTCACGCATCTGGTGTTACACACCCCCCGTCCCTAGAAGCCGTCGGGGTGAGATGAGCATCAGAGGAGTCTGGCTGCATTTAATGGCTGTATTTCATATCATGGCGTGGCTCAGAAAGGCTTTGCACCAACTTCCCATCAATTCGGCTCCCTCGCCTCCTCTATAAAAGCCGTTCCGGCAGGATTATTAAAAACCTGCCGCGCTCTGCTCCCTCGAGGAGGCTGTTTGGGTGCCACAGGGTGACTTTCAGACATGCTGCGGCTCCCACCGTGGTGCGCAGCTCCCTGTGCTGGGGGGTCCTCGGGGTCGTTCCTCCGCTCTCTCAAGTCCCCGTGAACCTCCCCACATCCACGGCAGAAAGGAAGAGTAAAAAAAAAAAAGGTAAGTTGTAGAGGGAATAAATGGGCAAAGAAAGTCCCGTGTCACAGGAGTGAGTATGCGAAGCTTTGAATCATTTGACTCCGTGTTTATCCACCGCTCCTGGGAGACGGGGGGAGCTGGAGGGAAGCGGAGGAGTTTAGGAAGTTCGCAAGCAGAGTGCTTGTGTTGTTTCTGGCACAAAATTACCAGTCATGTGTGTCCCTTCACAATGCCATTAACCTCCCGTGGCGAGGCCGGGAGACCTTCAGAAAAGATCAGCTCCACCACTTCCATGAAGGATGACTGAGGCAGCCGTTCCGGGCAGCAGCAAGGCTTGGACTGCCGGTGGGAGCCACGAGCAAGGTGGGGCCAGACCCAGTTATGCAGAATAAATCCGATAAACGCGGGTTAAAGCGCTGGAGACAGCCACTATTGAAATGAGAAACGGCTTTTATCTCGGAACGGTGCTGAGAGCTGCGGGATGGCTCGCTCGGAGGAGGAGGAGGTACATAGTCCAGCCAGGTCGGCATCGAGGCAGCAGAAGCTGAAGACCTGCCCTGGCCGCAGGATCCCTCATGCGAGGAAGCGCTGACACGGGGGAGCAGCACGTGGGGCTTTGCCTTCTCCTTTGGGGCCACCCGCCTGCCAGGATCCTTACCAAGAGAGGGGCTTTCCTGAGTTTAAGATTTGTTTCAAGGCAACCATGTCTGCAAGGTTAGATTGGATATTAGGAAAAATTTCTTCCCCGAAAGGGCTGTCAGGCCCTGGCACAGGCTGCCCAGGGCAGTGGGGGAGTCCCCATCCCTGGAGGGATTGAAAAGCCGTGTAGATGTGGCGCTTGGGGACATGGGTTAGTGGTGGCCTTGGCGGTGCTGGGTTAACGGCTGGACTCGGTGATCTTAAAGGTCTTTCCAACCTAAACGACTCTATGGTTCTATAAGCATTTTCCTGCTCAGGTCACTGATGTTGTTCCCTCCCTGCACCGAGTTGTGCAGCTGCAGTCTGGGTTTGGCCATGCTGATGCTACACGCTCGTCCAGAAAGGGGAAGGAGAGAGAAAGTTTTCTGTATTTTTTCCTTCTGACTGTGCAAAGCTGGATGAAACAGGAGACAGAGACTACAAATCTATCCTGTCCCAGTGGAACTCACAGATAAAAGCGTTAAAACGCCCTGTCATTACACTCAGCCTCAAAGAAGAAATGTTATGAGGGCAGTAATCAGACGCTCAGCTCTTACAATCTGTGGCACAAAACGAAAGAATGTGATTTTTAAACAATGCTGGGGCTTAATTTGGCTCAGCAACAGTTTAGAGGTGTTTCTCCCTTCGTAAGAAATGTCAGCTGTTTGAGAGTCTGGCCACTTGGATGACAGAGAAAAAAAATACATATTTAAATGATGGTCCTGTCTCGTTCCAGACGCCTACGTCTTTCAGGGTGAAGCGTAGCCTTTTACAAAGCAGAATGAACGCCTCAGGTACGTGCAGCTTAGGCTGAGGGCGTTAATTAGTATGCAAGTGTTATTTTAAATCGCTAAATCAGAGTTTATATGGATGTGTCCCACTTAGGTCCCAGCTGCCTTTGTCGGGAGTACAGGAGCTCCTACCAGTTTTGAGAGGTCAGAGCGTACCCCACGCTCCCTGGCTTTTAGCTTTGAGCATCCTCCTGATAAAACTGTTGCTCCCGTGGGAGCTGAAATGCTGGGTTATACGGAAAGTAGAGAAGTCGGTACGTTTAGATACCTTAAGGACGGATTTCCTAATGCAGGGTGGCACCATTCAGCCTGGGTGACTTAACCAACTAGGCAAGCTCATTAAAAATTAAAAATATTCCTTTAAACATTCTTAAAACATTCTGGGTTTCAGTGTTAAAACGAAACCCCGATTATCAGAGATTCCCTCACACTTCCTGCAATCAAAGGAAACTTATTTTCCCCAATTTAACTTTTTAACGGGCAAGGCAGGGGTATCGCGCCTGCCTGCACATCGCCGCCGTGGATTTTTTATCCTGGCTTCCTAAAGAGTCCCACGCGGTCACCCCACCTTCTAGGCGACACCAGGAAATCCGTTGACCCATTTCAAACTGGATATAGATGTGAGTTAGCAAAGATGATAAATACTGTCGGTTCGGTGGTACTTGGCGGCAGAACGGCAGAGAGGGAGAAACCCTGGCGAGATTTCTGCTGAAGAACGGCGGCTCCGGGGGCTCAGCCCTTCCTAGACATCAGTGAATCCACGGGGGGCTGCACGCCCGCCCCACACACCCATGGGAAACCCAGGGCCGTCGCCTGGAACTGTTCATTTTATAGTTGTTCAAAAGAAAGGCGCGAGGTTCTGGTGCTTCTCCACGGCCTCCGGCGGTTCACCCTCGGGGCACGTGGTGGGCACTGAGCCCCCGAACCGGCGCCTCTCGCCCCCTCCTCTCTGAGCAGCCGGGGCAGGGGTCTGGCTCCCGGCAGGGGTCTGGCTCGTCCTCTCTCCGGTCACTGTTGTTCACGTCGAGTTTCTTTTCCACGATCCCCGGTACTTACATGCACGAAAAGGGACGCCCGAACTCTTTAGCCCCAAGAGCAACCTCAGCAGCAGCTGCACTCGGTCAGCTGCGGAAGGATCTGCCGGAAAGCTGTTTTTTTTTTTGGTTTACTCCTTTTTCTGCTTATTTTCCTAAGGGAAAAGTTGTGGTGTGACCTCAGCCTCTGCCTGCTCTGCCCTTGGCCTCTGTGTGTGTGTGTGTGTGCGGGCACTGCAGCCCAGCACCAGCCACACCAGCAGCTTGGGGGCAAGGAGGGCGAGGGGAGGTGGGAAGCTCAGTGTATCGGGGTCACGACGGATGGTGGGAGGGTTTTGAGGTGCAAGTCTAGAGGATGAAGGACGCAAAACTGCTGGGTACCGTTACTTGTGCTGTTTGTCTCTTGCTTAAAAATATATTCTGGGATTCTGGTACTAGTCATTAGAATCACGACACAGAAAGAAATAGGGCAGAATACGGCCAAGGCTGCCCTGGCAGAAGTAAAGGGAATCTGCCCGGCCGGGCGCAGCGCGGCAGGGCCAGGAGCGGTGCCGGGGGCTGGCGGGCGCCGTGCGGGGCCGGGGCTGCTCTCCCTGCGTCCGTCCCCGTGAAGACGGACGATTTGAGACGCTGCAGATACTTGTTTGCTTCGGCAAATTGTTTTGACTTGAGAAAATCAGGGAGGTATTTCGAAAAAGCTGATCTTTCTGCTTCTGTATGGTCAGGATAAACTTCCTCATCGTCGTACTTTTTATTTTGATTGAGCAAAATGCTTAATGTAAATTGAAGCCATTTATGTTTTACTTTATTGCAAAGCGAAATTGCAAGCAAAAATCTGCTACATGTCCAGGGCTGCTCACTAGGATCTCGCTCGCACCAGCAGGTGCGACAGCAGAGCTTCTGGCGCCATTTCAAGCATTTACCGTTGGTAACATTTATGTCAGCACTAGCAATGTAAGGCATTTTATTTTTCTGCTTTAACCGGGGAAAAAAAAAAAAAAGAAAGAAGAGATGGAATAGATCCACGCAAATTAAACAGCAGCGAAAACTAAACTAGACATTAGTGGTTTCAAATAGCCAGGCTGTACTGGTAAGCTCTCTATCATAGAGGGAATCAAAGGCAATTTTTAAGCAGCTATTGTATGTTCTACTTTGAACTGATTATTGTAAATGTCTTATAAAAAGCAGCTGAGCTGCATTTTTCAATTTTATATACAGGCCTTGAAAACCCACTAAGTAGCTGAACGCCCCTGTGCATGTACGTTAAACTTACTGTGTGGTGGAAAGAAGGTACAGAACATACCTCAGCTCGTATATAAATAACATACTACTAATTTTTTCTGCCGTTACCAAGCGGATTGATGCTAAACAGCAGAGCTGCTGGGTGTTTCATAGGAACTGGTCTTTAGATCCAGGGAAGCGCTACAGATCCCTCTCACTATGCACCAACTCCTGCAAAATTACGCATGATGGTTGTGTAGCTCTCTGCTTGCATACGGGATCTTTTTTCCACCTTAACTTTGGGGTTTCTTCTCCTTTCTTTCTTCTTTTCTTTGTTTCCAGCTTTTCCTCCTCTTCATTCTCCTTCGTAGTTTTCCAACTTCCCACCTTCTCCATGCAGGATATTTTTCCCCCCTCTAGATTCCTTCTCTCTGTTGCAGTTCTGTGTGGGAACACAAGACTTCAATATTGAGCTTCAGCATCTGCGAGCCCTCCTCTGGTCTGTGCTTTCGGCATTGACCGACATTCCCTTTGCGGAGCTCCACCGTGGATGTCTGAGGAGCTACTGGACCAGGTGAGCTCGCGGAACAGGCAGACGCTGCCGTTTTTGTAACAACGGCCCCGGAAAGCGCCCACGGGAGAAGAGCGAGGCAGCGGCTCCTCGGGCTCACCTTGGCGGCAGTGGCTCCGTCTGGGCTGGCTGAGAGTGGCTACGGCCTGGGAGTTTTGGCCACGTAGCCTGAGCCTTGGAGGTTTGTCCTAGTAAAAGGTGTTGTAATGTGTAGGGCTGCGTTAAAGCAAAGAACATCTTCCACAGCAACTGCAGGAGCAACAGCCTACGGGACTGCCTCACTCCCGCGCTTTACAGCACCGCCCTGATCGTCCGCTGCACGGAACGCTGAAGCGATGACGCGCCGACTGGAAAAAAAAAGGACATAAACCCCAATTTTCAGCAACTTATAAATGAATCTCACTGAGAAACAAAGGGAAAGAGGCTCGTCAGTCCCGGCAAACCTGAGCTGGATGGATTAAACCTCATCCTGTCCGGTCGCACGGCAGCCTCACGGCCGCGGCCCGGTGCACAAACCCGCGGGCTCTGCTGCAGAGCCCGGGGGAGCGAGCAGCCGTCCGACGGGAGCAGCTCGGTCCTCGCCCAGCTCAGAACGCGGGCACCAGGCACGCCGGCACCGCTGGGCAACGGGGAATATTCACCCCAGAAGCAGAAGGAAGGATGTTTGTGCTACGTTCGTGGTCTTACTGCCCGAGCTCCGGCGCTCCTGCCAGCCGCGTGGGTCAGCGATACCTCGTACCAATGCAAACCCCAGAGATCTTAAAAGTTGGTCTTCTTGTGGGACTCGCCTCCCCCAAAACAATATTTAAAAGCATACGAAATGTCCTGCAAAACCAAGTTTTCTTTATTTTGTTAATAGTGATTAGCATTATTTTAAATCCGTGTAGAGAGCCCTTGAGTGATGGCCAAACAGAAGACGCTGGGATGGATGCCAAAACCAGAGAGGATGTACCAGTGGGAGGAGAAGGAGATGACATAGGGAGGCGTAGGGTACCTTATGAGAGAATTTTCTTAACAGTAATAAGGGTTATTTGATGGAATTTGTGCTGAAACACTCAGGAAAACATCTCTAATTTTTAGGCATTTAAACCTCTGTAGATTTTCAGTTTCATTTACTCCATAGAAACGAACACAAATGTAAAGAACGTTTTAATCAACATCTTTTAGTGTAAATGACACGCTAGAAATGTTACAAAATATGAAGTATTCCGTTACATCCCGGGGTCCCATCGCTTTTATTCCACACACACTGAAATGTATGAGTCCTGAAGCAGTCTGAGAGGTAAAGGTTAAATTATGGATATGTATTCAGCATTTTAAAAGTGTAAGAAGCTGTCAAGCTCCGTCGTCCCTTCTACATGAAAGGCTTGTCAGCGCGTGTTGCTGAGATCAGTGGGAGATCCGCGCTGGCAACCCAGAGGAGACAAGCAGACATGGCATGAGCTGAAAGGAGAAAGAAGAATAGAAGTAGTAGCGGTCTCTAAAACCAGCGTAACTTGTATTTGTTCCTTTGGCATTGCAGTGCCACTCCAAAACAGACGCCAACTGTTAACGGAGGCAAAGCCAACCTCATCTTTTGGAGGCTGACAAATGGCCATGTACGTTACCAAATATCCCGAGACCTCAGGATTAAACTTCTCCAATTGTTTTCACATGATGCAACTTTCAGCCTCTCTTTTGAACAGTATTAGATTTCCTTTCATTCCCATAAACTTCAGAAAAAGTTGACTGCTCTCACATTTCAGACTGTGACCCAGCTAACTTGCACTTTTCCCCTCTGCTAGTCTGGAGAACAGAATAATGAAATTCAGACAACAGTGACCAAATGTTGCTCCGTAGAACTTTCCTTTTACAAAACAGATGAATACTCCTGGGCTCCAAAACACTGCAGGGAACGAAACTTTCAAACCTTATGGAAATAAAGCAGTAAGCCTATGCAGTGACTTCATCTCCTTTATCAGATCAGAGACGTTTTCACTGGAATTGAAATGGATTTTAAAAACCCCTCTAAATAGAGCAAAAGAATTAAAAAATCCCACTGAAGCCATTATTGAAATACTGCTTTATTTAAAACCCCCCACACCCATGTGAGTGAAAGCTAAATTTCACAGAGCTATAGAGGAAAAAGCCCCCTCCATCATCCTCACAATGTACCTAATTCTTGTTGCAGATAGAGGTGTGCTTTTATAAGAGCCAGGAAAAGAAATATTTTAGCTTTTGTGTTTGTGATTAAAAAGATGATAAGCAAATGTATTGTACACTCTGGTTCGGACAAAGGGCTATAGAAAATGACCACAGGTTCGCTGCGTGGAGGTTCGGTTGCTGCAAGGTCTGGAATTTCTCCCTCGAGGTGCTGAGCTCTCTCGGATCTCACAGAGACCCCAACAAGTTACTCCACTCAGCATCCTGCCAGATGAGGCCCTGTATTTATATAACAAGAAATACCCACTGTGCCGCAGATTTGCTGCTGGTGTGAGTGGAATTGCATTCGCTTAAGCCCATTGCAAATTTAGCCGCTAGAGTCAAAATAAAAGGAGCCAAAATATATAAATCCAGCAGACGAAGTTTACGGGGGAACTAAACCAAACATTCAACATGAAGATTTAGTGCAGCCAAATTGTTATAACCAAACGGGGTACCTTACATCATTTTGTGTCCTAGGGGCATAGTCTCCATTTTAGTGGCGTGCTAAACTCACGCTGATATCAATAAAAGTTTTACATGCAAAATGAGTGGAAAATACGAGATGTTAGATAGTCCGATACAAGTCTATAAACCTGATACCTAAAACCTGCTATCATGGCTTTGCCAACCCCCCGCTAACTTCCATGCAAATTCCACCGGTGGATCTCGAGTTCAGTTTGTCTTAATTGAAAGTCTTAAAGGTGAATTGAAATGTTGCTGGAATAAAAACCTGTTTAAGATGCCAAATCCCTAACAAAATCCCCGTGTAGACTTACAAGTAAATAAATTGTAAAGGCAAACGTACAGGCCTTCTTATTAACCTGTTAAACCATGAATTCTGGAATCTATTTTTCTCCTGCGAAAATTGTGACATTCTTCTTCCTCTAATGACCGAAGTATTTCATTGCGTTACATGCCTGGCAACAAAGGTGACACGGGTTAGGAAGGCGGTGAAGTCTCCCTTGTTCGTGCTGATGACTGCCACGGCCCCTCCTGGCAGGACTCCTTACTACACGCTGGTCTGGGGCTACCTGCAAACGCTGTGAAGTCATGGATGGAGACAGCTGAGTGTAATATCAGTTGTTTTCCAAACTAGTGCCTTAATAACCTCCTCCCCGAATCAGATTTTTGAGGATTGGGTTAATTGATTCCTTTTAGAAAATGCAAACAAACTCTGCAAGAGGAATTGTGGCCCCCTTGAAGTGAACAAGGAGTTTCACCTGAAATTACCTGAGATACTTCGCAAAAGTACAACCCGGTCATGCCTGAACTAAGCTGTAAATCCACTGCCTTCTTTTCAAGACTCACTTCTGGGGCTAATGAGAAAGGCAGAGACAAAACAACTGCAACTCTTTCCTCCCGAAGGACAACTACAAAGCTCAGCATCTGAAATGTAAATAACCAGCCTGTGTGACTCTCTGGAAGCGTCGCTGTTACACGCGTCCCCTGTTGCCCGTCCTGCTCTGTACCGTGCCTGGTTGTTAAATAAACGCTTTGAAAGTGCCCAGCACAATGGATATCAAATGTAATGAAGTGCTGGGGTGCCAACACACAGTTACAAAAATAAAGTAGCAACAACAACAAAAATAATGCATAATAAGCGTGCCAATATTTGCATATGTTATTAAGCAGTTGCTAGTGTTTGTGTCCCATTCTATCACCCTCATTTTTCCAGAAGGGTAACATTACATGTTGTGGAGGTGTGTAATTCAAGGATATAAAGAACAGAGTCCTTCTGCTATATATATAAAATTCCAGTGTAATACACATATGAAAGGGAAAGAATTGTGGTCTACTTCAAGGCTTTTCCTTTTATCTTTTCCATAGTCTCCTGCCAATTTTCAAAGTACCTCCAGATCACAGACTGAACTAGATTATCCGAACAAGCTTGTACTGAACCTCCCGATACTCCCCTCCGTCACTCCCCAGGGCTACAACCTGTCCTCTGACCCCTGACGGTGCCCCCTTCCACCGCTCCCTCCGGCTATCCAGTCCTTTGCTTTCCTCTTAAGGCAAAGAAAAAAAATTCAGCCTGAGGAGGAGACAGAGCTGTTGCAAAGACCGGCACAAGCGCACCTACTCATCGGCCTAACCTGTTGCCTTCAAAATAAGAAGAGGCCCCCGGCAGGGGACGCGTATCCCACTACCTATGGACATACCTTGAGCTGCTCCCCGACTCGGGCAGTGAAAGGCACGTCAGGAAACACCCTGACAAGGACCAGCACTGGATTTAACTCTTCACTAAAACAACGCGTCAAGTGCAACCCAGTAACTCCCTGCCTTTCGTGTCTTTTCTTACTCCTGCTGAAAAGACAAATACTGAAACCAGTCTTAATTGCTTAACGGTGCTCTGTCATGATCACCAGGTTTATCAACCATTTTCGCATGCAGTTATGAACAAAAGGGAAAGCTTTTGCTACATGATCGTATAAGGTAAAATTTTTCACATGCCTGTTGGCCAATATCTGTATTTCTTAAACTCTCTGCAACAGACTTCCAAGAAATTTAACTTGCTTGAAAAAATCTCACAGCACAGTATGTGTCTTTCTTGTACAGGCCTATTCTCTGTAGAGCGGTTGATTTTTTTTAGAGAATTCAGAAAATTTACATCCATGTCTCCTATTCCTTTTAAAGACACGTGTTATTATTGGTACTACACTTGCTCCTGAAAACTCAGCTAGAAAACGAAGGATGCATCAAGTGAGACAATGTCTTCACGTATGTTAGACAGAATTCCTATGCTAAAGAATTGACAGTGTAAGATCCATGTAAATCTCCAATCTTTACAAAGTACCAGCAATTGTTGTTTTCCATATTACATCAGCATTTAAAAATCAGCAATGAAATCGGGTTTACATGTGGTCTTTCCACGGATGCACAGATTCTAGGAATCCATGAGCAGTTCTACCCTCATCTCCAGGTTCCGCTCTGGAAGCCTGAACACATTGGTGTAATTCTAGTTAAATTTCAGTGGGCAAAGGATGATTGATATGGCCTCAAATGGTTGAAATGAAAAAAATCTGGTATAAATTAATAGCAGTACTAGTGAAAGATGGAAAGGAAAACAAGGATTCTTTTATAATGTGACCTGATACTTAAGAACACACGTTGTCAGTAACTACAAATGTGTAATGTTTCCCTTTTATTTTGCTGTACTTCTGACACTATTCTCGTACAATATTTTGCTTATCGTGCTCTTGTGAGGTTTATTGTACTTACAAATCATTCCCAGACAGTCAGCTTCTTTGCTATCTTTTCATTAAAACAAAAAAAGAATAAAAAGTTTTGTGTGTAATACATTTTCCCTGCGGGAACTAATTCCACAAAGATATTGACTACAAGCCTTTCGTTGTTTTAAAATATGTAGACATGCATCAAACAGTTGATTCTTCTCCCCAGAGCCACCTTCTGAGGCTTTATCTGTGCATTACGTCTCCGAAGCATCCTGCAGACCATGTAGGAGAAACTCTCTCTGATTTGTCCTCCCAAGCCAGTGCTTCTCCTTACCTCGACTACTTTTGCCATCGGATCATTACGAATACTCTGTGCTATTCATTTGATGGTGTTTAGGGCTGCGTCCACTCCAGTTCCTTTGTTTAATATATTTTTAGTTCTTCCACTGTGGTATGACAGACTGCAGCATGTTAAAGGCAAAGTAGGGAGAATATTTGTATTGATTTCAAAATGCTGCAGATTGAGAGCAGATGTACCATCTATTCCCAAAACGTATGTTTTAACTTTCATTTATGTGCTGCGCTGAACAGTCTCCAAGCCAGGAAGTGATTTATATTTGCTAATTGCATGCACTTTGGTAGATTTGCAGCTAAAAATAAGCGGTTTGTTTTTTTAATTATAAATGATTTATCCTTTCACGCTGCATGTATCTAACACTTAGAAGCTAACTGAAGGCTTGGGGAATGCGCATTTAGTTGCCCCATGTGCCACAGACTTCTTTTGTACCCGCCGTGGGTTATCCCTGTGCCCAGCTCAGAGGTCCCTGGACCTCACGGACATCTTACTTCATTACACAGCGAACAGAGAGATTAAGGAAACACTTTTGTGTTACGGCTAAACAAGTCCAACGGCAGGTTGCTGCCAAAAGCAGAGGTTCAACTGCTCCTACCCCGCCCCTAAGCAAGGGTCCCACTCGCCTTTGCTGCATCTAACACCCCAGCAGCTTGGGGGGAGCTGAAGCTGACCCAGCCAGACAATCTGGAGGAACATCGCTCTTCTTTGCTCTCATCAGAGGGTTAGTTTTCCACGGGACCAGTTGGCTGAACGGACTTGCCCGGATGAACATGCAGGAAACAAAAGAGATTTTTTTTATTGCAGGCAGCTTGCTGTTAGATCAGCCGAGAAGTAACTTGAAATGTCACCTTAGAGGGTCAGGGCAGGCAAGCCTGGGCTGGTGCTGCAGAAATCCTATCCCAGCTGTACGGCCTGACCTTCTCACTGGCATTAGCTCTAGTATTCCTGTACGCAGACGGTAAGTGTCAGGACCCTGAGGGCACTCATAGCTCTTAATGACCGACCAGCCTCATCTGGGGCCTCCAACCCCAGCCCAGGGGCTCTGTTTAAGCTCAGCCCTGGCCCCGCTTAGCCCCTGCCTGAGCTACGTTGGAGGACTAGTAGCCTGTGCCTGGCTATGGGCCCTGCTGGTCTGGACCCTGACACGTGGACTGACTTCCCTGCTTGACCTCAGACCTCTCTTACCAGTATGGACCTGCCCGGCAATCACTGGGCTGCGTCCCAGTGACCATTGCTGGACTGGACCTTGACCTGCGGTTGGTTTCTCAGCTTGGTCTCAGACCTGCCTCGCCACCACGAACTTGCCTGATGATCTGGACTCTTGCTTGGACCTGGTCCTTGCTTGGGAGTAGCGGGACAGGCTCTGGCTGGTGAGACCCCTGTTCTGCTGGCTGTGGCACCCCTTCAACTCCCTGTCCCTTAAGGACCAAAGAGCATTTGCTGTGCCCTGGGGAAAAAGGTGGTTCAAGGACCTAAATTGGCAGAAACATCTCCACTCTGAGAGGTAACTATCTGTCAGCTTAGCTCTTGAACCATCTCTGCTCCTGGTTCTTTGCGTCAGAAACAATGTGCAGGACTGGGAAGACCATGTAGCTACCTGGGGAAGTCAATGGTGTGGGTCCTTCCTAACCTTGATTTGAATCGGCTCCAGCTGGTATGGAGGGGCTTGGCTTTGTGGTCGGTTTAAACTGGCCTAAGCTCATACTGCTGCTGAAAGGGCAGGTCCTGTGCGGCTGTGCAACTCCTAGAGCTGACACAAAGAATGCATGGGGAATGCATGATCGGGAAAGGGGTGGAGGTGGCAGCACGGCTGCCTTCAGCCAGCTGTGAAACTTCATCCCAAGGCACATCGGAGCAAGGGGGCAAAAAGTCCTGCGGCTCGAACAAGGAGCTACTTCGTCTAATGCTGCAGAAATTAAACCCCGCCATGCTGCAAACACAGGCACCCAGGTGCAGCAGCAGACAGTCCTTTCCACGTGTCACACCCGGATCCTGTAACAGCTCTGGCGGGATCAAGCTTGGCTTGCCTCTTCCATTTAATCCATGTGGGCATATTGGTCAGTTTTCACTAGAAGTGGATAATCTCTTGTCCTTGTCCTCCTTGGTCTGAGCAGGAATATATGCATGTTTGTATATGTGAGGAAAAGGTAGTTTCAGACCGCAATCTCCTTCCCTAACATGCAGCCAGATGCTTATCCGGGTTTGTTCCTCCTCTTGAAACTCTATTAGCGTCTGACAAGAAATACAAGATTCATATGGCAGAAAGCAAGCCTAAGAGGGGTGGGAGCTGATCTAGCAGGAAGTGAGGAGGAAATTCCTTTAATCTTGTCCTTGTTTCCACTCTGCTTATGAACTTTTTATTAAACAGTTGCTGACTTTTGAAATCCTAAACCTAATCTAAGCATCCCAGGAATGTGATCATTCTACTGAATGGAAAGTAGTTATCATTCCTAGTAGCTTCAGCCAGCTTTGGCAGTGTCCTTCAACTCCAACAAAACAGTGCTACCCACTATCGAGTCTGCCTGAACGCAGTTACAGCTGTGATACAACGTATGGTGAATCGGTACTTTGTGTTGGCAGGAGGGAACTGCAACCCTCCTGCCCACAAAGCTCAGCTTCCTATGGCCATCGAGAGGGAAAAGCCTGTTTGGGGTCTGGTCGTGGGCACCATGTCACGGGCTGACGGAGCCCTCGTCGTGAGGCCACAGCTGGGTAGGAAGCCTGCTCGTGGGGACGGTCCCCAGCCTGGCCTGAGACGTGCTGGAGAATGGGGGAACGAGAGCAGGATGACAATGCTGCTCTCAGCATTTATGATCTTAGGCAGTAGCTACACTTGACTCCTTTTCAGGTAAGCTTTCTTTTTTTTTCTTTAATAAAAGCTAAACTAGGAGAAATTAGTATATTAAATATTGATTTCACTAAGGCAGAGAGGGTTGAAGAATGATTCCTAAGATGCAAACTGGACTTCTGAGAGCCTGACTGACAGGAAACGTAGGAGAGATCCAGTAAATCTGAAACGTTGTGAGGGGAAAATTAGAAGCTCTTGACTATCAATCTCTGTATGAAGAGCAGTTGAGAAATCACTTTTCTGCACTGCTAGTTCTCAGTTTCTTTGCTTTGTTTCAACAGAAATGGTCTAAAAAGTAGAACACTACATCCACAGAGCTCAGGGGGATAAACTTTAAATTATGTAAAACCCAGCCGCTGCTCTCCCCGTAGCCTCGGCTGTGTCTGAGCAGCGAGTGATGCCCTTCCCAGGGACAGAAGGCGCTGGTGTCGGTTGTGTGCCTCCATCGTGGCTCAGACGTGCACCGGTAGCTCCTGCCCACTGCCCACTCCCATTGCCATGAGTCCTCCAAGAGGCTTTGGTGTGGGGCGCAGGTACGAGCTGACCTGTGCTCGCAGTAGTGAGTCGGACACCCTGAGATGGTGATTTCACCACCTCTCTACTGACATGGCATCCTTCACTTAGTGTCTGGGGAGCTTCCTCAGTGCTGTTTGCCGACAAGGTATTCCAGCTCTCATGCATGACAGGGGAAGACCAGCAAGAGACCTGTGAAGATTAGGAATGGACGTAGCAAGTAACGAAACTGGACTCTGCCTGGAAAAGTGGTTTCCCCTTCAAGTGCGATAATCCCCCACATCGCCTTTACTGTGTGAGTGGCAGACCCTTGGAAAGCAATGCGGGGAGGGGAAGGGATGGTAACCCCAACTGGTGCCTTCGTAACTCCACCTGCTCTGAAAGGGAAGACACGAGGTGGGCTGTAAGGAAAGACGCCTCAGCCATGCGGGCACGGCGGCCGGCGCCTCCCCTTCGTAGAGCCCCAGGCTGACAGGGACGCGGCGCCCACCCGCGAGGGCTCGCAGGCGAGAGGCGCCTGCCCCGCCGGGAGCCGCCGGCTGAGGCGGGGGAAAATGGCGCCCGACGGGGAGAGGCCAGGCGAGCGCCCCCCTGCGGCGCGCGGCCGCCGGGCCGGGGGGGGGGCGGGAGGCGGCGGCGGCGGCGCGGGCGGGACGGTAGGGGGCGCTGCTCGGCCGGGCTGCGGCGGGGCCCGGGGGGGGGGCTCGGCCGGGGCCGGGTCGGTCTGTGAGCGGAGCTCGCGGAAAGTGACAAGTGAGGGGCTGAGGGCGGCGGAGGCGGCGGCCGCCCGCGCTCGCTTCCCCGCCCGCCAGGAGAGCGCAGCCCCGAGGGCGCGGCGTGGGACGGGTCGGCGGCGCGGGAGGAGACGCGGCCCCGCGGCGGTGCGCGGGCCGGCCCGGGACGCCGGCGCTGCGCGGTGGATGTGGGAGTAGCGCGGCGCCGGCTCAGGAATGCAGCAGCCGGGCGGCGGGGACGGGAGCCTCCTGCTGCTCCCGCTGCTCCTGCTGCTGCGCGCGGGCAGCCGGGCGGAGCTGGGGGACGCCACGCAAGGTAGGGCTGCGCGGGGCCGCGTCCCGGCTTTTGTCCCGCGGGAGCCTCCTCTCACCCGCGGCGGGACGGGGGTGATACCGGGGGGGGGGGGGGTGTGTGTGTGTGCGTCTGTGAGGGGAACCGGGACCAAGCCCCCCGCCGAGCCGTTGGTGCCGCCTCACGGGCCGCCCGCGTGGGGTCCGGCGCGGCGGGGCCGGCCCCGAGGCGCGGCCGGGCGCCCTGCCCCGGCTGCGGGGGCGAGCGGAGCGCGGCGCTGCCCGCCGGCGGGACGCCGCCCGGCCGGGGGGGGAGCGGGCTGCGCGGCCCCTCCGCCCGCCGGAGAGCCCGGCGGCTCCAGCGCTCCCCCCCTTCCCGTTAACGAACTCCGAGTTTTATACTCGAGCTGTGTTTAATTGCTTCGTAAAAAGCCCTTCCAAGTGTTCGGCCGAGTTATTAGCGAAGTGTAACCATTCCCAGGCAATCCCGCTTTTGATACGTGATTTATGGTTCCCGAGGTGGTGTTATCAATGATGACTTGTCCTTTACTCCAGCTTTGGGGGATGTTTTGCCATCTCATCGCCCTTGCAGTCCTCCAAGAAGGGTTTTTTTATTTTTTTTTTTAAACAATAACCTTAAAGAAAGCCTCTTTGATTTAGCTTTAACGAGTAATATTTATTTTGCGATCCTTCTGTTTTACTAGGGTTTTGATTTCAGCCTTTTGCAAATGATTTATGTTTAAAGCATAGCGTAGCACATCCATAAAGGGACCTAGATGAAATTAGGCAAGAAGGACTGATTTCTGAGGCCAAGTCAGTAAAAAGTGAGCGGTGCTTTTGGACGCCTGCATGAGAATTTCAGTAAGAGGTGGATATTCATGAACTCCGTCTCCTTGAAGGTATTTTATGATGGGTACTTAAATCGCAAGCCACTTCTGAGAAATCCTGGTTGACAATATGGCCATATTTAGTATTTAAAGAAAGGAAAAAAGTGAACACTAAAGAGATAAAGCTGATGAGTTTAAATAATTAGCAGTTGAGAACTGAAAAAGCTGTGGTTATAAAACCTCTAAGCCAGATTGCAGATACTGTAGGGTAACTGCCTTTAAAAAGTCAGCTGTAGCTAACAGTTACAATGCTCTTGTCGTATGCCTGTGCCTGAATTTCTCTCTGTTTCAGTGTGTCCCTCATGATGCCATTACCTGGGACGGTGTGTTAGGTAGTGGATCTGTTTGAGTGACTTCCAGATATCACAGTGCGACTCTGTTGGATGCGAGAGTCTCCTGGTGCAGATTGAATGGCTGGATGATGTTCTAGCTTAGGGTAGGAATTCTCCATGACATCTCAGTGGGAAAATTTTCAAATGTTGTTTTCTAGTGTCTCCAGGGAACGCTCTATGTGCTTAACAGATAGCTGTATTTTTAAAAGGGGGGGGAAGACAGGCCAGCTTTTTTCCTGTTTTTCAGTTACTTTCAAAACTTTAGGGTTATAATATGAAATTTTGTGGGTTTCTAAGAGCCTGGAGGGGAAGAAAACCCATGAACATAAAGCGACTGATCACATTGAGTCCAAAACTGGCCGTTTTTTGTTTACTGTGAATTCTGCTGGGAAGTATCTTTCATTGTTTGAATTCACCTTTATATATGACTATTAAATAGTGATTATGCACAATTACTTTCCACAGTGAGATACTTCCGGTATTTTAACTAATATCTTTGGCAAAAACTTACAATGTTGACTCACGGGCAGATCAAGTGATTGATTTATTTTTTTATAGATAGACATCTATCACATATGTTACAACCACATACTACATTTTCCTCCCAACTTGTTAAAGATCTAGGTTTTGCAGAAGAATAAGGGAACCTGAACATCTAACAGTCTAGTTAAAAAACAAACAAGCATGAAATGCTTTACAATTTTTTTTAACTGTAGTGGCTGGGTGAGTAGATTTTGCTCCATCAGAAACCCAACCAACCATACAGAACCCTTCAGTCCCTGCCCTTTTACCCTCACATTTTTCAAAAAGAGAATATGGACCACTAAATAAGTAAGACTTTTTTTTTTCGAGACATGTCAAATAAGGACTGCAATGAAAGTCCATCTCTGATAGTAGCCTAACTTCTACTACCAGAAAAGATGGACTGGGAGTCCAAGATCTGATGGTCTAGCACAACAAAAATATTGACGAGTAGTTTGGGCTGTTAGCTCCCCGAGGTCCAGAAGGATCAGAGCCTCATTGTGCTGCGCTTGGTCCAAACATCTGTGAAGGCATGACTCCCACTCCAGAGACTTCCCAGTTTGACGCTCTGATCCAGTAAACGCATACAGATGTGCACCAACGGCCTCGTGTGAGTAGGCTGATGCAGCTCGGTAGGACGAGTCAGATGTGTGTCTGCTTGGAGGCCGGGAACCTGCGCAGCTATTGTCACATCTCTTTTGAGGGGATTATGACCAAGTCGTCCATTTAGTTGAGATGTTGTCAAGTGACCAAAACTGTTTTGCTGTGTTGCCCTCTGAAAGCTCTTTTCTGCCTTTTCCTCTTCACTTCTTCCCCTGTCTCCTGCTGCTTCCTTTTTGTCAATGACCTTTCCTTGTAGAGAGCAAAACAAAACAAAAAGCGCATTTTCCTTTGCACATTCATGCCGTCTTTAATGCGTGCTCTTCCCAAGGGTGCTCACAGGCTGGCCCAAGTGTTCTGAATAAAAGCACAAAGTTAACGTGACCGTAAGTAACAGGAACTCTCTAACTTGGATATTTTTTCATTCTTTGCAGTATCTGACTATGGATATTGCCACTTCAGCTTTATTATTCCGTATCATGTAACTTTGTGAGGAGTCACAATGGAAGAAGCGTGAATAGTATAAAAGCATTTTAAAAGTGTATAGTAAAACCACAGATCTCTAGATTATGTTTCAGATTATAGGGGGTACTGTTGATTTCCCTGAAAGTTGCCTCTTGTGAGATAAAGTTCCACAGCTCTTGATTAGTCCCTGTAATACCCCAGCAGTTAATTGTTTCATCCATAGGTCAACAGGCTGCTATTTCAGCCAGTATCCACGTATGAGTTTACAAACAAACGAAATGCTTTTGTTGCCGTAAGCCTATAATAGGATGAGAGTAGTTGTCACTGTTTGACTTACCGTGATTGTAGTCTCGTATTTCTTGACAAAAGTTGCTTTAAGTATCAGCAAATTATCTTCAGGACATAATTTCTTTGTTTCTATAATTAACATCTACTGAAAGCACTGTGTTGATTATGTACACACAAGAACTTAAAGCATTGCAAATGAAAAATGCAGGAGCATTTTAAAGCTTGTGTATGGATTTTAAATACAAATACCTAAATCTAGGCAAAGTGGCGGGGGGGGAGAAAGCTTCCCGGAGGTGTGATACTAGATACCATTCTTTGGAAACACGTGTAGAAATGCAGCAGTCTTCTGAGACTCAAAAGAGCACCTCAGAGTTGAAAACTCTTTTAAAAAGTCTCTAACTAAATGCAGCTGCTTTCCACTTAGCAATTGTCTTGCAAGCCAGAAATATCTAGAAAGTTAACTAATACAAAATGAAAAGTGTAAACTTTTTCCCTAAGCCCTGGAAAAAAACTCAGTTATACTCAATTGCAAATTTCATGTTCACACAATTGTGCGTGTTTTCGAAATTTTGTATCTTCAGAAACAACTTTTAGTACTCTGGTAGACTGGGAGCTGCAGTTATTTTGGGCTGCAAAGTGATGTGTTTCATCCGCTGTTGCAGTGCGATGTTCTCGTCTTGCTGTAGGTACCCAGGTCGTATGTGCTGATACTTCACTGGCGAAGTTGCTCCCTGAACCGACAGAAATGAGACAGCCTGTGTCAGGGCCGGCCTTGGCAAAGCTGGAAAGTCCCACACCCAGCCTTGCGTAGGTAGAGACGTGACAGCGATAACGCAGCGTACGTTTTGACAGTGACTCTTGTGTAGCGAAACACTTAAATGAATATCAAATGAAGTTACTTCATTGTTAAGATGTTATCTTTGATTCAAGTTTCTGCTTTTAAAAATTAGCAAACTGGGGCTGTTGGCTTATAATATTCTCTTGCACTTGAAGGCAGAGGGAAGGTTTATGTGAAATCTGAATCTGGTTATACGGCAGAAAGCAGTTTCTAGCGGTAAGGGTAGTGCAGCACTGGGAGGGCTATGCAAGCAATTCCCTAAAGCAGAGCTTAAAGAAATTTTGGGTCAATTGGGGCTGGGGCAGCAGTTAAATAGTTAAGTGACTTTGTGTTGGGCTTCTTCCATCTTGGTTTCTTTCTCATTCTAATCATGGAGATATTGAAAGTCAATGAGTCTGCTCGTTTATAGATGAAACAACAGTGAAATGAATAATTGAGAGCAATTGTCTATGATTCTTTGGAAATAATAACAAAATACTGGTGTTAGCTGAAGGATGCTTCTGTAGGTTTGGTGATTGCAGTTTTACGTACTTTATGATGAATGAAGAGTATTCTAAAATTCCCAAAATTTTACATTGGGTGTAAAATTTCATTTGGTCAGCCGCTACAGAAGAAGTTACAATTTTTTCTGGCTGCTTACAAGCAGAGTCGCTGCCCGCCCTCGCCAGGAGTGTGGCGTATGAGAGGCTTGGTCATATTTACTGTCTTAATTGGGCTGAAATGACAGAATGCACAGAGGGGCTATGAAGTTTGCCAAGTTGAAAAAATGGAGTAATTTCAGCTTAAATAGATACTACTAGTGTGTTATGTAATAATAAAGATCTAAATATTAGCATTATTTAATAGTAAAGTTCTTTTAGGTCCTCTTGGAAATGTAATGTAAAATAAAAGAACTTGCATATATTTGGAATCTAATGCAATGTGATATTGAAAATGGTGCTCCGCCAAAGTCAGACAGCTTGGGAAAAAGAAGTAGCTTTAGAAAGGAACCCTTTAGTGAGGAAAAGCAATAACGCAGGCTTCTCAGCATACTTCCATGCCAGCATCCCGTAGTGAGGAAGATTGCTTTCCAGGATCTCCTCCTGAAGTGGAGACATTGGAGTGCCACTGTTTCCAAGTAAATCTGCAGAGCAGTACGTGAAAGGAAATGGCTAGTGACTTGCGAAAAGAATCCCATGGTGCACGTTGCTGAGATGGACACAGGTTTGGAGGATGATTAGTTAGATACGATTCCTGAAAAATAATGCAGAATGGTCACCAACAGGACCAGAAAGCCACATCACTCCTGTTGAGGAGGAACTGACAGGTGTAAATTAACTTGGGGCCAGCACTGTGTGTCAGCAGTGCTGTGTACAATGCTAGGCTTTTTCTAATGTATTTCAACAAGTCATTAGCTGGAGTTCAGGCCGAAGGCATGAAATAGGCTCTAAAGCAGTCTGCTTTGTTCCTTCTACTGCGTTCCATGGAGTAATTGTACTTGATACCCTCTTTTAACAAAATCCCTTCAGAGAGCTGCATAGAGGCTCTGGTTGTGTTTGATCAGTGAGGTGCTACAGAGCACCTTCACAGGAGACTGAAGAACGACACAAAATTGTCTCTTGCAGGAAGGAGCCTGTATCGCTGATGTTGGCACAGTCTGGGCAGTGTGTCCCTGTCCATGGGATCGGGACAATTACGTGTCAGTTCAGTAGTTCTGGTCCAGGCATGGCTTAACCCACCCCGGCCTTTCTGCTGTCGCGTTGGAGGCAGGGAGCCTGGGCACGCTCGTGGCACTTCGCAAATGTCCGAGGGAAAGGAGATCTGTCTGGCCTTGGTGTCAGGGAAGGTTTAAAGAAAAAAAATAATTGAGGCAAGTCACTGTATGTAGAGGCAAGACACACTCCTCCTAAAGAGTTTGAGCAAAAGTGCTGGTAACTTTGTGCAGATGTTGCGTGTTTTTTATAACTGCTGCTGATGCCCTGTTCTGCGTTGTGTTGTACAAAGACATGCTTTCACTCAGTAACAGATATTTGGGACTAGGTTTACGTTAAGACTTAGCCATCCCAATATGCAATGGTAAAGTTTCATAACTAGATGAGTTCTTGAGAAAACACTTAGTGGAGGCCCCGGTGGAAGCCTGCATTTTATTAAAAGTTTTTTTTTCAAACTGGTCAGGTCATATGTTGAAACTGATACTTCGCGATGGCTTCCTGTGACCTTCTGCTCCTTTCCTCCAAGCAGTGTCCGTTGTGCCTAGTCCTGTCCTGTTCCCAGATGCTCTGTTCTGTCTGCAGCAGAGGTCTGAACATCTGCTCCACGCAGATCTGGGAAAGAGACGGAGTGGTGAAGCTCTGTGTCGGAGCACAGCAGCAGGCCATGGGAAATTGAAAGATCAGAGATAAGCAAGGAAAAATGTTCGGCAACTTTATAACCTCATTGCACATTCCCTCCAGAGACTGGAAATTCATGAGGGTATGCTTTTCTTACCCTTAGAACTTGAGATTATCTTTGGAAGGATATGCACTTCCAGATTCACAGCATGAGAGTTCCTTTTAAGAGAGAGCTGTTTTGTTGTCGTCTGAAGGAGGTGGCACAGTCCCTCCCGAAGATGCTACGCCACGCTTTAAAGGATTGATGGTGCAAGTGTGATGTGCTGGCTGAGAGTGCCCACGTTGTGGCTGGTCAATACAGAACATAACGGTTACGCAGTCCGAGAAACTGTGTGCTTCAGTGCTGAGAATGCAGGCTGGAGAAGGAGGGATTTTTATGATCTGTGTGGTCGTATTTTGAAAGCTTATGAGGACCTTTAGCTCCTATCATGTTTACTTGGGAGAGCCGAACACTTCTCAAAATCTCATCAGAAAGGGCACAGGGCGCAGGTCAGTCCAAAGGCTTCGGAAGCCTGGTCAGGAGAAATGAAGCTGCTTGAGATGATGCAGTGGGTGAGAAATTTTACTAGAGACCTTTTTAAATCATGTCTGGTACTTCATCTCTTCTTGTTGGGCTAATACCGCTTTGAAAAGAACCTTTGTACTTCAGTCTCCTAACCACATCTAGGTAAAAGGCAGGAATGGCATTTGTAGGGAAAAAGTGCGCTCTCGTTAGCCCAGCTGACAAGCGTTTGAGTGCAGAATGCGAGCTTAGACCCGAGAGCAAGAGGAGACACTAAAAAGGCCTGATAATAACACCACCACCTTTGCTTGTTTCTTCAAATTGTTACAACTATGTAACTACCGTTATTTGAGAAATAATGGCAATGCTTCCAGTAGTACATAGATTAATTTAAGTACATAGAAGTGCTAGGCAGAGGCTGCGGGTTAGTATTTTGTTTTGTTTTCTTCTAAGCATTTCCTTTAGCACTAGCGCTATGGAAACATTATTATGACACTTGCTGTGTTAAAGTATTTTCAAGTAAAGTGACTTTTCCACCGTCTTCCAGAGAGCTTTTGTCTGATTTTGAACAGAATGTGAGTATCTGATAATAGGATTGTTTTTCCTGAAGGCTTTGGTTTAAAAGCAGGGATGTAAAGGTGGTGACATATGTATAAGGATTCTTGGGTAACAAAAAAATGCCAGGATGGTAGAATGAATTGCAGAGTGTGGTGACAAAGCTGGGCTGAGGGACATCCTAAAAAGTTTGAAGCACATACAGTAAGGGCATAGGAGTCTTGGTGTTCTCCTAGGAGAGTCTGTTGGTTGTGGTGAGCACTTCTCTTTATTCTTTCTTAGACTTGGTACCAGCTTTTGTTACACAACGTTATGCACTGGGTATGTTTGAATAATATCAAACAGCTTGCCAGAGACATTTTGTTGCAGATATGAAGATGTTATGGAACCGCTAATCGTTGAAGTCCTCAAGATAGTTAGGCATCTGGAAAAAACCAGAAAGGATTAGTCCAGACTCAGTACAGCCCATGAGGTCAGGTGAATGTATTCCTGACCTTCTCTCACTACAAGCTGGAAGGGGTTTGAATGTTTTCAGACGATTCTTGTATTTGATGAAGCTTTTAAGTTTTCATCCCACTTGCAGAAAAAATTATCTATGCCTGTGCTCGTTCCTGCTCTGAGCCACAAAGCGAGTGGTAAGTCACCTTTTTGACTTGGTTGGAGGAGGAGAAATGCTGTGTTGTAATGCTGTCCTTGTGCCTGTAGCAGCAGCCGAATAACACGTACAAGCCTGTCTCAGCACCTCAGCATCCATACCTTTGAACATTTGTGGAACATGTAACTTGGAGAGGGGTTTTGTTTTCTTTCTGTTGAATTCAGTTTCAGTAATTCTGTCCTCAAAGGCAAGTGTGATTGTGTACGCAGAGCAGTCTCCAGGAGAAGCCAGAAGCTTGGCCAAATGACAAAGAAAAAAAAATCAATATTAGAACTAAGATTAGATCCGTTTTTGATCAAGTGAGGTCCTCTTTGCAAAATTTCTGTTACCTCACCTTTCTCTTCATGGAGAGGTATCATCTTGGACAGTGAATATCACTCTCATCTGTGACACCTTTATAGAGTTATTGTATATCTGAGCACTGTGGAGTCTACGCTCTATTTACAACAGTTTTGCCTCTCCCAGTTTTTCCTGTTAAGAGGTCAGTTATCATGGTTGAACATCTCTTCTCCAAAATTAACTTGGCTTCATATAAAAGGAAGTACCTTTGTAATTGTTTTGTTTACTCTGAAACATTTGATGTGCTGTATAAGTAAGAAGCATTCTGTATGTTTTAGTTTTTAATTTTATTTTATATGTTAATTATTCATTCCATATGTTTTGATTTTTTTCTTTTTAAAATACATTCTCTCTCTGTGAATTCAGTGAAAACTTGTAGCGTGATGGAGACATCTCTTTCTCTCCAGAACACGCTGAGTGTAGAGAGCACCATGTTGAGCTCTGCTTTCAGTGTGTTTCACCTAGAATGACAAGAGATCATTTAATTCCCAGTTGATTGTCAGGGAAGTGGATTTATGTCATTAAATGCTTGCAAAAGGCCACAGAATAGCACTAGGTGGATCTTTGCTTCTGAGCATTGACTTACTAGTCTAGTGTCTTGATTCATTTTCTCTTCCTCCATTTAAAGCTCTTCTCCAAAGGAAAAACATGGTTCCCAGTTTTGATTTGTGCGCCCTTTGCTTTTTTATGAAGAGTAGAAGCACGGAGCTCCCCTGAGAGCTGAGTAGCTGTGGAGGGCTAGTAATATCCCACAGCTGAGAAGCTGGCAGCAAGAGGGAAGCCGGTAATTAGGAGTGAAGATGTGGTCGTTTAGAAGCAACTATCAGCCAACGACTAAATCTGAAATTCCAAGTGGGTTTTTCCTTTGTTGAGGCCCTGTCTGGGTGTTTGATGTGTCTTGCTGCTGCTGGACAGGAGAGTTGCATTTGCTCTAATTAGCAATCTGTCAGGAGTCCTCCCAGAAATGCCGGCTGGTGCAAAGCTGGCTCCCTTCTAGCCGGTAGATGCTCATGAGGCTTGAGCCTCTTCATCGATTTCCTTTTAATATCTGGGGCAACTTAGTAGTGTTGCCAATGCTTCTTACAGCTCGGAATGGTTCAGAGTTGTGGTTTGAGAGCATGGTCGTTTTGCCCATCAAGCAGTTACGATTAACTTGGGAATGCCGGGCTGCTGGCATCTCTGAGGTTGAAACACTTCATGTTCATGATAGGACGTTTTTGAACTGAGGGCCCCTTACTTTTAAATTCACTTTTCTTGGCAGTCTGTCAGAGCCCAAGTCTGGCAACCTTTGTAAGTGAGATGCAACAAGCCTCACTTATTTTAGCTATTGGTCTGTCACTGTGTTTTTAATTTACTGTAATTCAATAACTGACACAATGCTGGAATAAATAAATGGGCTGTGAACATTCTCGTAGACTTTGGAAGTCCAGCTCAGGGCAAGATTTAGCTTTTAATTAACACTGTCCATGAGATTTATTGTTAAAATTGTATCCTTTTAAATAAGTAAATCTGAAGTTGAGTAAGAGATGAATAATCGAAACCTGGTGTGGGATAACAGAATGCATTCTAGCGCTTGCAGTGGTGGAGCACAGCGCCTTCCCCAGCAGCGCGAGTGGAGGACCGTCATAGCTCTAGACTCTTTCTCATGAGTTATGGGTCATGCCATGAGTTATGGGTCATTCCACTGCCAGGCCCTAAGTTGGATGTTATCATTATCTCTCCTTTTATTTTTCCTGTGTACGATACATTGCTAGATGTTGAAAAACAGATGTTCTTCATGACATTAAGAACAGTAGTATTTTACATGTGTATAAACCAGGTTTTTAGTACAGCAAAGAGCTTTAGCCAGGCCTTCAGATGCCCAGCTAAAAAGAACTGTTGAAAGGTTTTTGCTTCTTTTAACCCCTACTGCTATGTAAATTCTCCAAAATGAGGCCCAGGCAAGGGAAGAAGCTGTAGAGGCATCCTCTCACTGTAGAGGAATCTTGGTCATTAGCAAAATTCTAATTCATCAGGGATCAAAAGAAGATGTTCTCCTGATTTTCTTGGGTTATATAGGGGGAGATGATATCTGATTTGCCATTTTTCCTTTGAGAGTCTGTTTGTAGGATGTGATTTATGTTCTCACATTCTGATTTTCTGATTTATGGGGTTTTTTTTAACACACAATCTTCTTTTAAATCCTAATGAGTATTTCTGACTCTTACAACTGGTTGTGTAGTGAACCCTGAGCAGCAGTAAAAGGTTCACAAAACTTGAGAATGTTTTATGTGCAGAAATTTGACGTTCCATATGGACTCCTCTTAAGATCTTTGGTCTTCTACTTTTCATAGCAGCAAATATGGTCCAGATATGAGGAGCTCTGTGATCAACCCTTTTCATTTCAGGCTGAAAATCTACAGGGAATGTCAAAGTCAGACTGATTTGCTTTTGGTTTATTTTGTTGGTTCTGCTATTCAGGTGGGACAGATTAGGTTGGGCGTTAAGCGAACTGTCCCATTCCTTTCTTCCTGAACTGGTTTTAATGGGGAGCCAGATTTGGCACTGGTCATACATAGATTTTGAAAACAGAGAGACAAGTATCTGTGAAGGTCCTAAAAGTTCTGGGGAAATTCTTTGATCTGTCTTGACAATTGAAAAAGTTGATAGTTGGTATTGGGGGAAGGGGAAAAAGGTCTTCTCAGTGTCGATAGCAGGTAAAGTTAATTTTCAGTGAATTTGTTCAATAAAGGAGGAGAGACTACCTGCAAAAACTCACTGCTTTTCCTTGCCATAAGGCTCTTGGTTGGGCAATATAATCTCTCAGTGAGTGCCACAGGTGGAAGCGGCTCCTGTAAATGTGGGACCTTTACAAGGATTTCGGGGAACCTGAACATCTAAGGTTGCTCTGTCGTCATTCGTGGGGCCTGTTCAGTTCTCTCATTCGAAGCCATTCTGAAGACTCTGGGTTTGGAGCTTTTAAGCACTGGGCAAATTGTTTGGCCTGCGTTATGTTTATCACGGGGTACCTTTGGTATAACGGTGCCATCCCGCTTTAAAAATCCATGGGTAGCTCTAAGAGCAGCCCCCCTTTTTCAAGATGATTTTGACTGAATGTGGTGCAAATGTCTCGACTGACATTGTTTTTCCTGTTGTGCCAGTAAATGACTGAAGCTGTCGCCTCAGGCGTCGCAGACCATCATCCAGCAAGGGTCATAGCAGGGAGAGCGACGCTATCACTGCCTTTGGTTTGGGAAAATTGCAGTGTGTAGGGTTCTGCACAGTTTTGTATGTTAGTGTTTCTTTTTTTTTTGTCAGCTCTACAGAAATCCCCTGTGATTGTCGGATGTTCTGTTAGACTATTCCCCCTGCCAGTTATTATCTCCTAAGATTATCAAGGGTAACTTCACATGGACTAATTGTAATAACTGAAAAGGCCTAAGGGCAAGAATTCTGTCTCGACGTTGCAGGTAGGGGATTAAGTGTGTATATATTCAGTGTAATGTGCTGAGAGGTGTCTATGTACGTATCTGTCAGAAGAACTGTAAAATCGTTTGAAATATTGCAAAGGATAGATATGTGGTGATATGGAGGCTCAACTTTCTTTTGCTTTTGTTGCATTATCCCATTGAAGTTAATTTTATACACTTCTTTCCTCTCCTTGCCTGTATAAGCTAGTGTCAGGCTCCTTGAGAAGGCACTTATGTTCTTGAAGGATTATTGTGCTAATTTAGCTTTCATTTCATCAGGTATCAAGGCCTGATATTATCCTGCTATTTGTTACTGTACTTTTACTGTAAATTACTGACACCAGAGATGGTTGATGATTACAGTGAAGATGACTGAGGTGCAGGAAGGAAATACTAGTTTTTGATCTCTACTTGCTTTGCTGTCTTAAAGATCCTGCAAGTGGTTGTGATCCTCTGGGGCTCAGTCATTCAGTAATGCTGATTAAAATAGTCAATCTGAGCAACAGAGCCTGACAGATTTTCTGCCAGAGTCCTTTAAAGAATACGTGTAATGCATCTTTTAGGAAATTTAGCGGGCAATTGCTTTCAGTCAGCTAAAATATTTCCCGTGTAAAAGAATGCCTACTATGCTGGACTTGTGATGGGAAGTACTGTCGTGTCAGAAATAACAGGCTGGATTCAGGGCATCTTCTCCTTACAAATATATTTTTTCTAATGATCAATGGTTTTGTTAAAAACAATGTTAACAGCACTCGATTTGTATTTCTTCTATAGTATTCTGGGGTTCCAAGTTGTTTCTTCTGAACTATAGCGTATTAAGTAATACAGGCTTCTGAAGCTATTCAGCATATCAGTTTTATTTAAATAAGGGGTAAAATGTGGATTATCTAACTATTCGAAAAAGATTTATCTGTCTTAATTTTGGCCTCAGTGGAATCACTCTCTAAGTTTTTCTTGGGACTTCTGTGTAAAATAGAGCTGCTTGCAACGTGAAAGTGATGATGTGCGGTGCAAGCCCACCCCTCAAATGTGATGTTATTGCCCTAAAAGATGCATCTTTAAACAGTTAGTGTGAACTCATTCCTCTTAGTGATGGTACTTGTTACTTCTAGACATAGAAAGTAAATTGAAAAGTTACTTTGATATATTTTCCTTATTTTTAAAATCAAATCAATTTTTTTCTCATAGAAAATAATTTTGCTGCTTTGTTTCCAGGCACGTTTCATCTAGCAGCGACCAAGGGGAGTCCTTTTATAGGAAGCCATTTCAGTGCCGAGTGTCCTGGAATATCGTATCCTGAAGAACAGGGAAGTGAAGTCTTCTCATTGACTTCATTGGGACTTGAAGTACATGCGGCGCTTTAAGGAAATGGGAGAGGTGTTTTGTTTTGTCGCCTTGCTCCGTTACACTGGTACAACTCCTGAGTGTTTCCCATCAACTTCGGTGGTGTTCAGATGTGCGGTGGTACCACTGAGATGGTTAATTCTTCTGTAGGTCTGTGTAGCAAAGGAAAACTAATTGACAAATGGTGATAGTCTGGAGTTCTGCCGGCGCCCCTTTTCCCATAGATGTTAAATGTCCACCGCAGAACGTGTGAAATTTGAATACTTTGGATTTTGTCTTTAAGCAGAATATAGTGTTGCTTTTGCTTCCTGCACCAAATGCCATGGGAGAAAGGATAGTTTTGATCTGCGCTGTCCATACTGTGATGTGGAGCTGTCTCAGCTTTCAGGGATGAAAGACGACTGTCATTTAAAGCGCTTGCCATATGAGAAAACAGTGTCTCTTCTTGCATAGCTGTTTGGGGGAAGGGAGAAAGCAAATGCTTTGCATACAGGAAAATATCTGCTCGGGGGGTATTTGATTTCACTAAACAAAATATTATCCAACCTCCTTTGCATGACTTTCATACCATAACGGGGTTAAAATGAACAGCCAAATGCAAATGGTTACACTTCTTGTTCCATATATGTTCTCATGCCCTCTACCAACCTTAACCATAATATCCTGTCTTTTTTCTTAAAGAAGTATATACTAGGAAATTAAAAGGCATCTCATTTGCCTGGTAAGAAATAGTATAGAATTCAGTCAAATCCTAACGAAAAGATACTGTTTATTTCTACTAGAAACAGTTCTCAGACTGAATGTATGACTTGAAATAAGCAGTTTCATTTCCAAATTTTAAATTCATTCCTATGTCAGGAAAGCATCTACAGTATTTGATGAAAGCTGTTGCTATTTGAGACCATATTTGTTCTTGAAGCCTATATCTAGTAATTGCACGTGCAATTCAAGGAGAGTAATAGGAGTTATCTGAGCATGAACTTACTTTTCACATTTTGGTGGAATATAAAGATATAAAAAAGGAAATGTTTAATGCTGTGCGTTTGAATTAACTCTCTCAATTGGGAAACAACTCCTGCTTTTAGTCTCCTGTGTGGCATATTTGGCTTTTATTAGTTAGCACATCACTTCACAGAGTTCTGAAATGAGTGATTTTTGTGTATGTAGAAAAAGGATTTTATAATCTTTAGGATTTTTCTGTTTTGCCTAAATCTATCAAACGTTTGTTCAGATGAAGTGAAAGGGAAGACAGCTTAAAGTGTCTTTTTCCTGTTGCACAAGATTTGATCCTTGCTTGAGTTCTGCAGAATTTACTAGTTTGAGCCAAACTAGGAAACATTTTGGATATTTTATGTTCATTCATCTTTGATGTTCGGGATTTGGGACTTCAATGGTTTATTTTGGATATAAGCCCAGGTGAAAATGTGCTGGAAAAGGGGTGCACCTGGCAGGCGAGGTTCTGGCAGCCCTTTTCTGGCCTGCACCAACAGGTTCTGTCCTGGGCCAATTTTAATCCGAGGCATTTCTAGGGTTTCCATCTCCCTCGTATCAAGATACTGGTATGTCTGAAGACGCAATATGCAGGAGGGTCGCCCCTGGAGAGCACAAACACTGAAGATTGGGAAATTCAGTGTTAGTGCCTGCTTTCCAGGGTGGATTTTTTTTGTTATTTTTTGTTCTGTGTTTTTTAATGATGAACTTGCCCTCTACGGAACTCTGTTGAGATTTGGAGGTGAAATGGCATACACTGAACTTTGTGATTTATATTGTCTTGGGTAGGAGGCTTATTCAAAGATGCTAAGAGTATTTGAAAACATCATCTGATCCAGAGTGCAGCTGCATTTTCACTCATTCTTTTATGAGGAGCAGAGCGCACTTTGGGGCTATGCTATTGAGCTACTCTGACAAAATCATTTCTATTGGCAATTCAAAGTCCTGGGGTTTTGCTTGGGTTTTAGTGTATTCTTGTGTCAGCCAACATCTGCTTAGATGTTTTCTATTAACATCCCTTTAATTTTGGGATATGCTTTGCTTAATTGAAACTTTGAAGTCACGGGAAGATATTTTGACCAAACCTGTTCTTCCTTACACTAATGTAAATGCAGAATAAATGCATACTGTGACCGATGCTGGTAATAAATTGTCTTTGTTGGAGAGTCCGTGATTTGAAAGTTTCCAGTTCCTTTAGTTCAGCAAGACTCCAAATTTCTTGACTTTCCAAGCACGCTGCAAGGCTTGCCTGCTCATCCGAGCTGCTTAATAAAGAATACGTGGAAGGAAGGGTAGCAGTAGTCACTGATAAGTGCTCCACGACACACTTTGCATGCATTTTTTTTTAAAAATGAATTTAAATGCATTTTTTTTGTACGTGTGCTGAAAGCATAGGGCAGTTAGTTTTAAATGAACACCCTGATCTGGTGTTAGAGATGTGGTATGGTTCAATTCTTAGGTGCACATGATGGACAGCAGAGAAACGTAACCATACCATGAAGTTACGCAGCAGTGCCAGCTCTTCAGTTGTTTTGTGTTTATAAGCAGATGGTTATTCTTTAATCTAGGGAGTGATTGGTATATTATCCACAGTGTGACTGATTTACCAAGAGATGCAATCAGCTTGGTTCCAAGCAGAGACACGTCTGGTCTAATACAATACAGACACACTAATGACAATGCAGTTTCCAGTGCTTTTTCTTATTTTCCAGTTTTTAATGACTGGGGTTATTTTTTAGAAAAAAAAAAAAAAATCCATCTTTACCAACTTACTTTTTCAGAGGAGAACGTACCAGGGAGCAGAATTACAGATGTTCACGTGCCCAAACCCCATGATGGTATTAGCAGATGACAGAGCTGCAGTGCTATTTGGCGTGGCGGCTAAAATGATTAACCTATTTTTCTTTCAAAAAACTTTGTTTATATTAGAAGCTTTATATCTCAAATAAAATTAGCTTTATGTGAATGGGAACTATACTTGTAATGATTTAGTTTAGAAAAGTAATGTCAACACCCCAAAGGATTTCTGGCCTTTGATTTTTCCAGTGTCCAATGGAAGCCTTTCGTAGAGGCTGGATAATGTCTCGTTCTGACTTCTGTTGCAGCACACAAAGAGGAGTGTCTTGACAGCTTCCAAACCAATAATATCTTACTTATGTTCCAATATATGAATAGCAGCACAGGCTTTCTAGAGATTATCTTTTGGTAATGTCTTTAGTTCTGCAACATACTGTAGCCAGATGAATGTAAATCCTTCAGCATTTTGAAGAACAGGAATGTATCCCTTTTAAAAATGTGTGTTATAGTGGGGATGTGTAGTAACATTAATTCACTGAGCCAGAGTTGTATTCTTTTAATTAAGAGGTGCAGTTAGCAGAGCACATGATACTTCTTCCTCTTCATGCTGTTTCTTTCCTCTTTTCTAATCTCTGTTCTACAGTGTTTTTTTCACGGTCCTTGGGAGTCTTGTTTTTTCAAAGCGATCCCCTGCTGACTATTTTGAGGTCTGTCTAAGCAGTTTCTTCAGCTCTGATTTAAAAGAAGTTGTTCCCTTTGATTACTTAAATAATTCCATTGCTGTCTGTGTGATTAGTTTCTTTGCGGTGGAAGAGCTGGGAGGAGAAGAGGCCAAAGAGCTGCCAGTGCTTCTTGGTCCATCTGCTGTGATGATCTCTCATCCAACCGGGATGCATCTTTGCGTGTCCCTGGTTCATCACCCTCAGCTGGGACTTTGTAAACGAGTCTTTGCATCAGATAGAGCAAGGAGAGACTGGTGGAGAAGCCATTCTGTGCAAACTGGTGCTGGAAATGCTCTGCTTTCGTGGAAAAAGCTGTTCCACACGGCGTTGCTGCAGATGTCTCCGGTCTTTCTCAGCAGGCAAGTCCTATGGCAAGTTCTGGTGCTTTATCAGCTACAGTGAGAAGTGAGATCTCCTCCTGCTAATCTTCTTACAGAGGCAATTGCTGTGGTGAGGAAAAATGCCTCAAGCTGTTACCTCCTCCGCAGGGCTGGTTTGTTTTCCCCTTTCCTATCATCTCGTTTGCCCCACAGCATATGCACCACTGCCCGTGTTTGCCTTTTTTCTGCTGTTGACAGCGAATGTTGCTTATTTATTCTTGCCTTGAGGAAAATTTTGAAAATAGTAACTTGCCTTTTAATTTAATATCTACCGGTTCCTAGATTACTGTGGTGGCAGAATCTGAAGTGTTCAGACTGGGGACATCTGTGTTTGTTCAAGAAGCAACAGGAGATGCAGTGGATGGAAAATAGATGAAGTTTGTTGAGGCACAAGAAACTGGCAAGATACCTTGAAGAAAGTGTTAAATAACAATCTCTGCTTAAGGCCCCAATCCAGCAAAGCACTTAAACATATATTGTAACTGTAAACAGTCGAGATGTCCAGCTGATTTAAATGGGACTAGTTTTGTGTTTAAAGTTAGATACTCGCTTGAGTGCCTTTCTGGATCAGGGCCTAAGTGAGTGAGAGTTGGAGTTGTTTTTCATTTACAAGAGTGAGACTTGAAAGTGAGACCTGACCAGTGGTTAGTGGTGTCCTGGGGCATCTGAGATCTCAGGGAGACTTTTTAAGGCTGTATCCCTGCTGCTGCTTTTCCTGCCGCTTGCAAATATGCTTCTTTTTCCTTGCTTTTTTTTTTTTTCCCTGCTCACAAGTCAAATGACTTACGCAGAATGTGAATCTAAAAGATGCAAATAATTCATTGCGTGCCAGGGCAATGGAATAACTGATCACATTTTTCAAGGGCCTCAACCCAACTTCTGTGGTGGAAGAGAAAGAAGGGAAGGAGCAATAAAAGTAGTGATGTAGAGGTGTCTTTCTACTTTGCTGGCGTTAAGTACATGTAAAAGTCTTAGTTTTATGTGAGTACACATAACACTATAGGTGAGGTTTTAAAATATATAGGTTCGATGTAGATAATCTGTATCTTTTTGTGAATCTTCATCCTAGAAGCGTTTCTTAGGGAAACAGGATTTTTTCAAGCAATTATTCCCATATGACTTTCATTACTGGGAGGAACTTGCTTAGTGGGCTTGATCCCACAAACTATTTCTCTTGCAAGTTGTCTTTACTCCAGCGAGCTGACTGCTGACTTCAGAGGAGAGTGCCGTGCAGAGAATGCTGTTCTGCTTCAGGTTTGCCATTGACTTACTCTGCAACAATTTGTCTCCTTCCCAATGTGTGTGAAGTAGGATAATAATGTTTACCCACCTGTGTAGTACAAGTTCAGATCCTTGAATGAAAGGCCCTACTGTGCAAAAATACAAGGTAGCACTATTGGGGGGAGGAGGGAAGTATTCTATACTTGCAACTTCAGGCTATTTACAGTGAATGTAGTGAAATGTTCATTAACAAAGAGGTAAGGTGTAATTGATTTGCACTAGTGCATGATGTTGCTTTAAAAAGAAGTAATATTAGGGAATAATGCTGCAGTTGTCACTATCTTAGTATTGGCAAAAATGTGAAGGACAACTTTCTAATCCCTTAGGTGTAGAAATTCTGCTGCTGATATTCCTGGTTATTGAACTATTCTGCTTCTGGCTAATGTGCTGCCTACCTACTACTCCTCTCTCGGCTTGCGTGTCCACGTCGTTTCTGACTCTAAATGGCAATAGCACTTTGAAGGAGCTGGCGGAGGAAAAAGATTGCAATAGCAGAGTGATGAAGAGGAATGAAGATGAGAATCAAGTTTGCTAAAGAATAATACTTAAAGAATAATATTGTTTTTATTGTGTATTGGACCTGCAGGACCTCGACAAGATTTATGCCACAGGCCAGGTTGTGTACAAACGCCTGGTAAGGAACAGGCTCCTTTCTCTAGAACTTTTATAGTCTAGATCTCAGTGGTGGCGATGTCAGTGGTAAAACTCTATTGACTTCAACAGGGACAAGAGTTTGCCTCTCCCTTCAATATACAATGAAGTATGTGAGGAGGAATGGTAGCCCAGAGCAGAGATTTGACCAAAAGTCACACAAGAGATTAAAAATAAAGCACAGGCTCTCCCAAGTCTCTAGCAGGCACTTTATAAGCTGCTCAAAACACTTCTCAAGAAGTAAATGAAAGAATATAGAAAATTGTGAAATAAGCAGCTCTTCTGTTAATCTTCAGTCATCGGCCGTGGGGGGGTGTGGTGGGGGTGTGTGTGTACAGCATACTCAGTAAAGACCCTTATTATTGTTCCTACATAAGCCTTAGGTCAGGAAATACACCTGACAAAGCTATAATTTCTAGACCTGTGTAAAACACCTTTTCATAAGGCTTTGTTTCATATTCGTTTGGCTAAATCTTCTTACAAATTTTCCTAGCGTTTTACGTGCACAAACTATATCATTGTTTTGGAAAATGCAAGTCTGACCACTGTAAATGGGTTTATATTTCCAACAGGGCAGTTATTTAATTTCCTGTTGGAAGTCTGCAAATGTTGGCACTGTTCGCTCCTTGGCAGGAAGCCAAAGAGAGTACGGTATCATTAACAGGCTACAGTCCATTCGAGTTTTCAATTGGTTTCATCCAAACGTTAAGACTAGACTATAACAAAATACATTTTTTTGGATTAAGCTTCATAAAAGCAGTCAGGGAGATAGGGGTGAAAGGGGGGTGATAGGGTATTCTCATGCTAGAGAACAGCTTTTGTTCTTCCTCACCTAGCCTTGTGCTGGAGTAATCCTCATTTTGCTGCAGACTTTATCTCACTTTGTAGTTTTCCATTAAAACGTCACAAAATGAAGGCTGAGGTCCGATCCTGAAATTGGCTGTTTCAGTATAAACGCGTTCCCTGATGCAGTTACCTTCCTTGGGATCCACGCGCATGGTCCCTGCGGAAGGACGGGTGCCAAGGTTTAAACCTCTGATAGTCACAGTGACATGACTGAAAGTCCTGAAGTCACCCAAAGGATTCATCAGCACCCAGAGGACTGAGCTATTTGGAAAATGCTATCTTTGGAGACAAGTGCTTAGAAATGATTTGGAAAGCAAACTCCTATAAACAAAAAAGATATTTTCGGTCAGAGTTTGTTTTAAATACACAGACTTAACTCTGCAAAAATGAATCAGACTAGTTTAGTGTAAAAACACATAATTTACCTTGGGTGCCTGGCGTAGGCTATCTATAGCTGCATGATGCTTCAGGCAAGGCAGTTTCCTCTGCCTAACAGCGTTATTAGCTCACGCGGACCTTCTGGTGCACCAGTTCTGGTGCCCAACTTGCTCATGGAATCTCCGTTTTACTGTGGTTTGCAATGGGGATATGCTCTTAACAACATCTACAGCTTGAAATAAAGCAAGCCAACTTCAATTTTCTTTTGCAAGTTTTTCACTTTGAAAGGAGCTCTGTGTTGAAAACAAATGATGAAATGATGTGGCAGGCTCTTCATCACTTGGAAGCCTTTAAATCGAGGCTGACTTTCTGAACAATATGCTCGCAGCCACAGTGGGCTATGTGCAGGAGTTGCTGGATGTAGGAAATTGTGGCATGTGTCATGCAGGGGATCAGACTTAAGATTATTGTGGTCTCTACTAAATCTCGCATAAGGCAGTACTTCGGTGTAATCTGTTTGGATTTACCCTGTTCCGAACCAGAACAGCTGCTTTTTCTCAATGATTTGGGTGTGGAAGAGGAGGTGCTCGTAGAGAAGTGTGCACAATTTATATATTACAGTTAATATTTGCACTCACTTTTTCTGGCTTATCTGAAGCTGTAGTAGGTAAAGCTTTTATGATGGAAAGCAGAAGAAGGATAAAAAGCATGTTTTGAACAGCTGTCATACTTTGGTTTTGTTTCTTGAATGATATTCTTGGCCGCTGATAATGTGTAGCTTAGTCCATTGATGTGTATTGAATCAGAATGGGGAGTACCTAAACTTTTGTGTGTCAAAAGATCAGGTTCTTTTTTTTCATCGTGCCCTGAGAAATACGCAGCTAAAGGAGAATGCACATAAACCCCAAAGCATATAAAGCATGTAAAAAATGATATGCCTGAACTTATGTACTGCAATGTACTTCTGCCACTTTCTTATTTTTGTGATAACTCATTTAATAAGATCTGTAGGTTTTCTTTTATTTTTTTCTTTTTTTTTTTGCAGCATACAGATGAATGCACTTATCTACATTTACATCCCGAAAGGCAAACTAGAGAGTGTTCTTTCCATATGCTTGTGGAGCTTACAGCAGTAATAAGTGTATAGGGACAGGAGACCCTCTGGTCCTTTACAGTTTCTTCTGGGTGTTAAATTTCATGCAGAAAATATGGTTCTTATTGCAGTTTGGCAGGCTTCAGAAAAAAGCAAATCTTTTCGATGTTCCATCTAAAAGAAATATAGTACGCTCAATTTTTATTTCTTTGCTGTCTCTTAGTGATAGTATCCAGAAGTTATCAATTTTTTACAGTAGGTTTGATCAAGCGATCTTAGAACTGTTTATTAACACTTTTTAATTTTTCACTGTGTCTTTCTGTGAGTTAGTTATGTATTTTCTCCTTTTAGACACATGTAAAGAAGCACAGGTAAAATAGCTTGTTTGAGATCCCAAAAAAGAACTGATAGCAGGTCTCGGAATAAAAGCCAGGGATCTTCTCTTCCTTGGTACAATCTTCTGTTGTACCAAAATTTTAAGATCAAAGCCCTATAATTTTTTGTTTGTTTGTTTTCAGTAGTCTGGGACTTTGCCTGTGTGTGGCTCTTTTCATGCTGTACATATGCCGCCATCTTACATACATTAATCTTTATTCTTGAGCTTGCCCAAACTCCCCAATCACCATCTTCTACCCCTGCATCTCCCAAATCCTGCAAAATTCTTCTGCCATTCGCAGGTTTGTAGATTTGGGGAGGGGAGTGGGATGTTGACAGAAAGAAGTCGTTACCAATTTGGTTTTGAAATTGCAAATTATTTCAAAAGTTGTTACCTTTATGAAATAAATGCGTTTGCTAGCATTTCTTGAAATTGCACGACATTCGTTTGAAATACTCTCTTCTACACAATGTTGCATACTGGTTCGTTAACTCCAGTTGCAATCGAAGGCTTGCTCTGCCGCTGGCGGAGGTTGTCCCCAAGTTCTGGCTGCCACCTGAGCATCAAGAAAAAGCGTGAAGAGGTGATGGTGTGCAGCAGTCTGACAAGACTGAGGTCCTATATGGTGCTTTATGCATTTGAAATCAATATAAGATGTCAACTGTTTTAAATGTAAATTTGGACTAAAAAACAGATCTATAATTAGACATCTAAAAAAGCAGGTTTATATAGCAAAGGGAGAATAGAAGAACGCCAATCAGCCACACAACAAACAGTGATATCTTACCTATATGCTAATATATCCTGCTAAAAAAAGTGAACTCACAACATCACGTAAGTAGCATGAAATACTTCTTAAAGTGTAACAACTGAGATGCTATGTTGAAAAACAACCCCTCAAAATGACAACGCTCCCCAAACCCCAACTTGACATATACCTCCATGATAAGTAACTTGATACTGAATACATTTTTCCAAGGAGCACTTCCATTTATCATGTAATGTTCAAATTTTATCTGAATATATAGCTATCAAATACAAAGTGACAAAGTGCTTTTAAATTTGCTGTCTTGACTTGGAAAAGTATTTTGATTAACAGTCTCAAATGATGGAGTTAAATCCTTAGGAAACAGGGATGAAGTAAAAAATACTGTGATTTGGTAGACTAAAGTTTGTAAATAAGATCCTATAGGAAGCAAATCTAAAGAGAGAAAGTATTTAAGGTAATCTGTAGTTGCTTATAGAGATTATACTTCTGATGTGAGGACATCCTCTTAGTATATGGGAATGACAGGTGTGAATAAAAGAGAGATAGCGGCCTCAAACGCAAGAGGGAGGCACCTAAAAATTGTGAATGACATTACCAGAGAAGGGTACAAAAGCTCAGGACAAACACAGCAACAAAATCAGAAGATCTGAGGCACAGAACAGGACCAAAGCTCTAAGTGATAATGAGAGAAGCAGAAAAAGAGAAAGCCGAGAGAAATGCTGACTTGTGATTCAGTGCGCAGGAAAAATTCTTGGTGGGTGAAACCAAAGGCTAAAATCTTTAATGGTCTTTTTTTTGTGCTGCTTTCCACCCTGCCCTGAAAAAAACAGCAGACACAATGAATGCAAGGATGTAAGGACTGTGATCTCAGTCTAGAGTAAGAAAAAACAGTTAGGGAATACTTGGATAAATGAGATGTTTTCAGATTTCTCCTGTCAATTCTTTAACCTCTGAGGAAGTTGTTTGGTCCTGGGCAGTCTCAGGCGTGAGAGACACTGTGTACTGACGGGCTAGGCCTAGAAAATTGGGGAAGGGGAAAAAAAGGACAAACATAAAGCCTGTTAGAAAGAGAAGTGCTGAGGAATTCTACATCAATCTGCTTAACAACAGATAAATTCTTTGCAAGCAGCTGGAAGATAACAAGGAGATAAATAGCAAGCTAAAATGGTTTTGTCAAGAACAAATCCTGTCACACCAGTCTCCTTTCCTCTTACAGCAGCCTACTGAGTCTTGTGGAGAACACAAGATGACATATCTTGAGTTCACGTAAACTTTTGATGTCACATCTCATGTGCTATTCCTCCAAGTCATCTACAGACAGAGGGTCTTAGTGAAACTAGTGTAGCGTAAAGGCAGAAGTGGAGTAATTGCATGCCAAGGATGGCTCTCGGGGTTTGCAGGGAAAGTGGAGAGCCTCTACATAAATGGAAAGCCTTGGGCCCAGCGGTTTGGTACTTCTGGTTGCAACCAGGGAAATGGAATAGCAATTGTGCTGGAGGACACCCAGGTGGGAGGGACTGCGAGGGTTTTAAAATGATCTTGTTAAACTGGAGAAATAGTCAGAAGAAATATGATGAAATGGAATAAGTGCAATATATTAAACTTCTAAAGGAGTAATCACCTGTATAAATTACAGAATAGGAATGTGGTTAGGTTGCAGCTCTTCTAAAATGATTTGGGAGTTTTCGTGGAACAGAAATTGAGCAGAGTCAACAGTGGCGTGCTGTGAGGAGAAGGCAAACATTGTGCTTGGCTGCGTCAACAGCAATAGAACCAGCAGGGTACAAGAAGTCGTCTGTCCCTCTGCTCAGCATGGGCGAGACCTCAACGGGAGGAATACTGTGCCTAGTTTTGGGAAGCGTATCTTGGGAAAGGTGTGGATCAGCTGGAGAAAGTCTAGTGAGAACAGCAAGAATCATCATGGAGCTAAGAAAACATGACCCATGAGGATGAATGAACTGAGGTTGCATCACCAAAAAGGGGAAAAGCAAAAAAAAAAAGGCAGATATTATGAGTCGTTAGTACATAAGCTGTTACGGGGAGGAAGAGCTTATTCCCAATGGCAGTGATTGCTAGGAAAAAAGATATTTGGCTTAATTTACAGCAGAATAGATTTAATTTAGATATGAGGAAAAGCTTCCCAGGGTAAGGAAAATAAAGCCCTTCACAGTCTTGGGAGGCCGCGAAGTCTGTGTTGCTGGAGGTCTTTAACAAGAGATTAGGTTAGGATCTGTTAGGACTGGGTTTGGGGAGGGAGATGGCAAGAGGACACTGCCACATCTATTTTACCCTGGTTGACGGGGTGACTCTAAAGGGATCCTAGAGAAACTAGCTTCCCTAGGCTCCATTTCGTCTTCGTGAATACTTCCCTCACCTGTTCCTTCAGGCCTTTACAAATACACACATTAATTAAAGCAGTAATAGTATCATACCTGAATTGTTTCTCACCTAAGACCTGATGGAGTATAAAATGTTTTTTGATCTGAAAACTCACAGACAACAAACATTATTTAGACCTAAACTGTAGTACACGATCCTGAAACCGTCTTCTGTCCTTGCTCCCGGGACTTCTTATGAAGGGAAGGGCGCTTCTGCACCGCACAGCGCTCTTGCCCGTTGCGGGGAGGACGGCGGTGCTGTGGGTGGTATTCACCTGTGGCGTTTCTCTAAAAGCCCATTAGTCTTTCCTCCTAACAAAGTACATTTTTAGTTCTGTCCAAGGAGATGACAAATATGTCTACTTTATTAATCACATGAGTCACTTGAGAACAGCGAAACATCAAACATTTTGAAAGGATTGAGTATGTCAGAATCTCTAATGTTTTTTCTGTATCTGTGTAATAGTCTTTGATTCACTTCTGACTTCCCAAGTAGTTCAAGTCTGCCAAGAAGCCTAATCACTCAACACCAACGCACAAAACTGAATAGACTTAGGTTCACTGTCGTTTTGAGTTAATACATCAGTGATGAGTCTAGTCCAAGAGCAGAAAAAACCACCGTTTTCCAAAGTTGTGTGAGCCATTAAGAGGGGTAGCTCTGCTGGGACTAGTTTACATATAAGTTAAATACCAGATATGAGGGGTTGTCTGTACTGAAAAATAAGTAGTCTGTCGTTATACAGAAAACAGAGGCCCATTTCTCTATGTACATGTGTCTAACTCACAATTTAGGCCCCAAAGGATGTGCCTGTTGAAAAGAGGAGGCAGAGATTGCCAAGAAAAAAAGGCATGCCCTGCTCAAATAACAAGTATTGCTTTCCCCTTTCTCCTTCCTCTTTCCCCCCAAAATACATATATACACATACTGCCTCCCCTTTTTCTAATACTCAATTTTTTATTCACATGGACTGAACTGTAATCTCATGAGTCTGAGTGCTATGTTTAGCTTTTCTTCCTTCCATTGGAAACCCCAGCATGTTTTTTTGCTACAGTAACTTCATCTGACATCACCCTTTTTGTGAAGTCTGCCGCTCACTGTTCTGTAAGGATCAAACTCAGCCTTTTAATATTTATTAATTAGACTTTAGGTAAGGAGTTGTGTGTTGTGTGTAATGGTGTCAGTCAGTTGTGCCAGAATCATGCTATTTTCCAGGACGCAGAATGTCTGAATTTTATAGAATCATGGAATCCTCGTAATGCTGCTCAAAGGGACTTGGGATCACCTAGTCCAACCTCCTGCTCGGAGTGGGACTGTTTTCCCTTCTGTTATATTATGCACATGTGCTCTGCTTCTCTCGGTGGGTTTTGCTGTTTTTCTTACGGTAGTTCCTCAAGGCCTTGTTAAGCTGCACATGATGCAAAGACATTTTCTGTAGGCCACGGCTCCTGGTAAACCCATGGCCTGGGTAATAAAGCAGAGAGAAAGGAAACCTCCAGAGTAACTTGCCTGAACAGAGCTGCAGTTTCACCTCTCCTGCTGCTCGGTGCCAGCCTCATCTCTTGCCGTAACTGCTCATTAACGTGGTGGCTGTTAGTATGAAACTTGCACATCGTTTATTTGAGTGTGTGTACACGTATATAGATGCTACACTGGAGAGCATTGCAGAGGTGTTTGAGTTTTTCTCCTAATTCTGAACGTTTTCCTTTCTTCTGTGCGTGGAAGGAACCAGCTCATCTACAGCGTGTATACAGTTGTTCCAGGGGGCACTGCTAAAAATGTTTAGGTTTTTCTTCCCCTTTTATTATTGGTCTATAATGTATCCAGTTTTTCAAATACTGCTTAAATAGAGTTCATTCCCACACTGCGTCCCATGAAGGCAATGCAAACCACTTCTACTGCAGGAGTGGAGTCTGACCAGCTGCAGTTTTGGGTGTTGGTCTGTAGGCTTTGCTGGGGTGCTCTGCGTGGTATTGTCACAAAGGAAGGAAAAGAGACTTAGTCAGCAATAAATAGATACTTGTTACAAAACCCACACTCAAACCTGGTTTCTGATATTGGGCTGAAAGGAACCTAAAAATGAATATACACGAGATCAGCAAGGTTAGTGGGCTTTCTCTACAGCTGTCATGGGAGCACACCTATGATATTCTATACAGCTGTGGGAAAGTTAATACTAGAAAAGTTTTCCCCAAATTGGGGTGAAACCTTAGAGGAAAAACATCAAAATCGATTCTGTGGTTTGTTTTTATTTAGGGAAAATGAAAACAGGTTGAAGTTAAGAGGGATGATCTTTTGTGCGCACATACTTGATTTGTGTTACCAGCAGGGAAAGGGGCGTTATTGAGAGCAATGCAAAGGAAGACATGACTATAAATAGGAGGAAGGAAACGCAGACAAGGAAACCTCAGCTAAATTTCAGAAGCAGTTTCCTAAGAGTAAAATCTGTTGGACTGCATAATCTTGCAAGGGAGGTTAGTGAAGCTACATTGCTTGAGATGTTTAAATTGGACTGGGCAGAACTACGGGGGAATATATTTCTGGCAGCAAGTCCTCCTTGGCAGTGGGCTGGACGTACAGGTTGGTCCAGCACCTTGGGAAGTCAATGGGAGTCTTTCAGCTCGCTCTGGATCAGACCTCTGCCGACTGAAGATGTCGCTTCTGCTTCTGTCATCTCAGTCATGTTTAAATGTCTGTGCAGATTTTCAGGTTTCCTAGACTGGAGGAGGGGACGAGTGGTGGGACCACATTAGCCATCGTTCTCTAATTATCGCAGCCTGTTGCCTGTAAATGCTGCCTTAGACAGTATTTTTTTAATACAAGATTAAAAGAGATTCCCCTTTTGAGATGGGAATGTATATTTTTCCCTCCTGGATTTTCATAAACATATTTTCAACCTGCATCTATTTCGTTGGTATCAAAGTTGCAAGATTTTTCTGTGTGGGTTTTTTTTCTTTTTTTCCCCTGTTTTTTATGTTTCTCTACTTAATGCAAAGTCCCTGTAACTTGACCCTTGTTGGTGGTCTTGAAAGAACCCCAAAGATAGATTTGGTTGATAACGTGTAATGTAAATACAATTAGTAGCATGTACTTGTTTGTTTGTTTGTTGTTTTTACTAACGGATAAAGGTCTGCAGAAAAATAACGCATGCCAAATTCAGGCCGCAGGAAGGAACTACGATACATGCTTAGGTTTGTTACCTCAGACTGTGTAACTGCTCTTAGTCTTTAAATTCCAGAGCAATAAAGAGCAGTATTTTTAGTCTTACAAATTTAAATAACACAGTATGATGCTTTGATACTGCTAAGTCTCTGTGGGAAAGAAATGTGGCATATTGTGTTTTTCCTCCCTCATTTCCCTGCCATATGTAGTTAATAGAATAATAGTTGGTGGGATGCCTATGCCTAGATGCGGCTACCATGCTGGAGGAAAGTTGCAGGGCCTTTGGCTTTCGCAGTTCCCCTATCTCAGCAAATCAGTGGCTTAAACAATGGAGCGAGTCCTTCACAGATATGTCAATCCTGTATGCTGGCACGTGGCCGCCTGCCTGCCGCTTAGCTTGTTGGCATAGAAATCTGTTTCTTAGGTATTTAAAGCTTTCCTCTTTGAAATTAGCTTTTGGTGAAGTTTATATAAGTCTTTGGTATGAGAGCACTCTTTTTTTTTTTTTCCCCCCATTAAGAAAAATTACTTAACTCTATAAAACCATATTTGTATTCCTAGAATTGTTTGGAAAAATAGCAACTGATTTTTTTTGTTTTGTTGGGTTTTGTTGGTTTCTTTGTCATCCTCAGAGCTTTGGCACCATTGACACTTTACTACTTACTTCTGTGGTAAGTGGGAAGACACTTTTTCAGTCGTTGCACAGCATGCTGCAGCTGCACAGAAACGGAGACAGCCTGAACTTCTCTTCTGCCTTGCCCAAAATCCACAGGGCAGATTTGTGGCCACCATTTTGGATCCTCTCCTGAATGCGAATTCTTTCCCACAGCCATTTAGGCCTTTCTAAATGTGTTTTTCCATTGGAAAGACACATTTGGGCATTAAACATGTGCTTAGAGTGTCGTCTTAACTGAGTATAAAGGAGAGGAAGAAAGTATTTTAAATGGGCACAGCAGACTCATTTCTTCTTTCCCTGGCTGTGTGTGCGCATACCCCCGGCTGGCACTCAGGCACTTCGCTTCAGGGGAAGCGAAAAACTCTGGAGTGGACCATACATCGGTGCATTGGGATGCCAAAATTTTACTAAAGGGAGCAAAGTGAGGGGTTGTTGAAAGTTTCAGCTTAGAAAGGAAGCGTTGTTCAGAGGCAGTTCTCTTTCTGTGCGGGTATTTGTTTGCTGACAGCGCAAGGAGGGATGAAGAGGGTTAGTAATCATCCATTTTATTGAACACTACTGCTGAACCGAACCCATGCTGCCCTTCAAAGTACTGTCAAGTGATTTCCCCATTGATTTTTGGCTAAGACACAGTTTTTTCCTATCCTCTGGTACTTCCACAGTTCTTATCACTGTAAATACCCCAAAGTCTTTGACATCATTTTCCCCATCACATTCCTTCTGAGGCAGGCAAAACCTGCTATTCCCATTGTACAGTTGGGAAATAGAGACATAGACAGGCTAAATAACTTTGTCTTAGATGACACCGGACAAACACATAATTATCCAAGATTCAAACCTTGAGCTCTCCTTGCGCAGACAGGTACCGTCACCTCCAGGCCACTCGCACGGAGCCTGGAGGGGGTGGCAGAACTGTTGGGGCACGTGTATTTCTACTGGTGTAGTGGAAGCTACTGGTCACACTGGTATCAGAGAGTCACAATGTCATGCTAGATACTGAATCTTGGGTTTATACTCAGGGTGCCAAAACACTAAAGACCATGCAGGCTCCCAGCATCCCCACTGCTGTCGTTCTTCACCCAGTTCTGTACTTCCAACCCCATATTTTTGCCTTGTAACGTGATTTTGCTCCATGCAGTGTTTCATTGTCAAAACATTTGAAGCCATGAAATATTTCTGGTATGGTAGAAAAATGTAAGGGGACACAAAAACCCAACGGTCCAGGGCATGTGCATTTCTCCAGGTCCAGTCTGGCCCATGGGAACCTCTGGATTCCCAGAACCATCAGCTCCCAGTTAACCACTCCTTGGTTCTGCCAGTCTGGTCTGTCTCCTTCCAGCTTGTCACTCCTACCTGGTGTGCTCTGGGTGATGATCAGGGCGTCTTTTTCTATGTTCCTCTAAGATACTTCTCAGGGGTTTCTCCCCTGGGTTTTTTCCAAGCTGTTAACTCAGCAACGAACAGCGGTTTGTCGGCTTGTGGCAGCGAGGCAGTGGCGGTGGCTGCAGGTGAGGAGGATGAAGGAGTGCTTTTGCCTCCTGCCATCTCTTTTCCAGGTGAAACTGTCTCATCCCGCTGTCACCTTACTCCAAACTGTGCAAGGGACAAGGAGCTCGACCCCATTCCCTTTCAGGGTGGGGTTCAAACTCTAGTTAAGAAATCCTCATTCACATTTTTAGCAGACAAATTGTTTGGGTTTACTTTTTATTGCCCATTTTTTTTTGGAATAAATCTGATTTTAGTTGGAAATCTTGAATTTACAGCAACATACTTGTTTAAGAAATACTTCAGTGAAGAAAGAATGTCCTCAGGTGAGGAAACCGATTTTCTCACCTGCTCTAAGTGTAGCTGTTTAGCGTTCAGATGCTACTCTGCTCTAGCGTTTGGTCCTGCCAGGGGTGGGACAGTTAACCCCACACCAGCACACACAATCGCAGCGCTGTAGCCTTGAAAAAATCCAAACCAGCCCAGCAGTACTTTTAGCAGGTACTTTCCCTGACACCGTTGCTAAAGTGCCAGGTACTTGATTCAACTTTTAAGTATGACATAGCAAATAGTTATGAGATATGGTAAAGTATAACCATAGACATGAGGTAATGTTCATAAAATACTGCATTTTATGTTTTTTAATCAGCTGTGCAATACTTAACATGCAGCACGAACGTCCCATTCCTCCATAGGGTGTGCTTGAAGCAATTTTTTCATGTACTTTGGGTTAACTGTTCCTGTTTTGAGCACTACGTTTTACATGTCCTGTTCTGCAATGGAAAAGCAATGAATTATTTCCAACTAGTTATAAGCTGCTCTTATTCTGTCAACGCAGAGTGGAAATCCTGGTCGTCTTTCTGTGTGACACAAATTTTCACGCTTTCTGCAGTTAATGTAATTGCGAACGCTGCCAGATAATGGCCTGCTTTCTGGGCACGGGGCTGAGAATGTGCATATTATCCCATATTTTAAAATAATTGGCCTGTACATGTTACGGAGTTTGGAACTTAATTTTGGAAAGCAGCATTGCTTCTTGGCAGTGCTTCTTGGCACCAAGCAGTGTGCGTTTTTTGTCCGCGGCAGCTCTGTTGAGCAGCATGAAGAGGGTTAATGCTGATAACACTGGAAAAGTCTCCTGGCTGCGTGGCGGGGAATTGACCTAGCCTGGCTGAAACAGCGGGGAACTAATAGAAGTTTTCTGCTCTATTCAGAGCAGGGTAGTCAAGCATCTGAACTTCCCACCAAACTCTGTTTTCTATTGTACTTTTGATGCCAGCTTTCTGTAGCACTCGGCACTAGAGGACAAACATTTGCAACTCCATCCTTCCAATTCCGACTATACGGCATTTAGTCTTTAAAAAAAATAAAAAAATCTGTAACAATGCTAGTCTTATTTAAACAGACTGTTTGGGGGAAAGGAGCTTTGCTATTTACAACTAAGAACATGCAATACGTTTCAGAATAGAGTATGTAAATAAATAGAGCGCACTTATGCTTGTATGCTGAGATAATGCTACTGAGTTAATCTTATCTCGAGTTTTCTTTAGAAGTAAAGCTTCTAAGTTTTGATTAGGGTGAATGTTATTTTTATCTCTCTTTAAAGCACCTATCGTATTGTGGCGCTCTATGTAAACAGCGAAAGCAGAGGACTTGATTTCTGCTGTCAGCTTCTCGCTGTAGTCTGAGCACTGCTGTTTACTTAGTTCAAGTATTTTACGTGAACATCCCAATAAAAGAGAACAAAATTGGACTTTCATGTTAGTGAAGCCCTGTCGTGGTTTAACCCCAGCTGCCGACTAAGCACTACACAGCCGTTTGCTCACTCCTCCCCAGTGGGATGGGGAGGAGAATGGAAAAAAGTACAATTCGTGGGTTGAGATAAAGACAGTTTAATAGGACAGTAAAGGAAGAGAGAATAGTAGTAGTAATAATAACAATAATATTACTCATAAAGGATTCTATGAATATACAAACCCAAGTGATGCACAGTGCAACAATTGTTCATCACCCAGTGATTGATAGCCCATCCCCGAGCAGCGATTCCCATCCCCTGGCCAACTCCATTTTCTGTACTGAGCGTGACACCATATGGTGTGGAATATCCCTCTGGCCAGGCTGGGGCAGCCGTCCTGGCTGTGCCCCCTCCCAGCTCCTTGTGCCCCTCCTCGCTGGCAGAGCAGGGGAAGCTGAAAAGTCCTTGACTCCATATAAGCACTGCAACTACTTAGCAACAACTAAAACATCCCTGTGTTATCAACATGATTCTCATCCTAAATCCAAAACGCAGCACTGTACCAGCTCCTAGGAAGAGAATTAACTCTATTCCAGCCGAAACCAGGACAGCCCCAAGCTCATTTTCCTTTGTGCCGTTTCCCTTTCTTATTTTTTTTCTCAGTATACTCTGTGGTTTTGAATGTAATTTTTTTTAAAATAAAAGTACACGAAGAAATTTGCTATAAATTTTACATCCATATAGAGATGAGGATGAATTGTCTGTATACTGGAAATACACTGTTGGGTGGATTGCTAAACTTATATATTGCAAGAATTTTGTACGTCTGTGCTTGGATATGGAACAGCGTGCAGAACATCAAGGCGTAGGACCATTTTGCCTCTGTGAGCAGGGCAAGATGACAGCCACTCTGTAAAAATGTATATTGCATCGGGATCTACGAGTAACTCTTGACCTGGCCCAGACGACTGATTGACATAATGAACAGGGGGTATCTGAGCTCAAATACTTGGCAGAAACAAAACTGCCTTGTCCTGACTTTCTGTGATCCCTCAGTTGGAGTCTTTTGGAAAATCGTAAGGATGGAGACCCTGTGTTGAAAGACTGTCTGGTAAGATATTGTTGAAAAGAGGCAGGGGGAAAACAGTTTCTGAAGAATTTAGAGCCCTCTTGATCTACTAACCCCATTGAAAAGACTAGCTGAAGCAGAAAGTCCCAAAAGGGTTAAGTGGAGGCAGGTGTTCAATGGACATGATAAACTATATCTCTTTCAGCTCTCAAGAAATACCTCATTTCTTCTGTGGAATGGAGAGAGCAATGACTCTATACACCTCTTTATACCTAAATACTTTCTAAGGACTGATTAAGTTTCCCTGATACCTGTTGTAAATATTCTCATTTAAAAAAAAAAAAAAAGCTTTCTTCTGAGGGATGAGTGCTTACTAATTAGATGGTGGTGGATATTTTTTTTATATAAGGAAAAGTTAATTTGTTTGATAGCAGCAGATATTTGTGTACAGCTGGCCCCAAGCAATTCTTGTGTGTCTCCTGCTGTAATGAGGGCAGTCGGGGTTTCACGCTGCTAGCCAGTGCAGCCGTGGAGCATTCGCTGCTGTGAAATGTTTAATATGAAGTGCAGCCCTACATCCATGACAAGACTGTGTCCCTCCCGGATGAGCAATATCACTATACTAACTCGCAGCGTGTTTGAATGCATGTCAACAGGCATGGTTATTTTAGGCTACAGAATGTTTATCTTGAAGTAAGCATGATAAAAGAATATCCGTTTTGTTTCCCCCTTCTCCAGCTCTGATTCCTGTGCTGTCCTTCTCTCCTGGAGCGATGTGCGGGATCTGCGCTACCTCATCCATCTGGGCTGCGTTCACTCTTTCTGTGCTTATTTTACATACAAGCTGTTTTCCCTTGTCTCCTTGTTCTCCTTCCCCTGCTCCAGGCCTGGCAAACTGAAGGAGTCAAATTCAGGCTTGTGAGGGCTTCTCCCTTGTTCTTCTCTGCCGTTAACATGTGTCTCCTAGTTTTACTGGACATCCCGAGAAGGTTGCCAGATGACATGTATGGAAATACTGATGAGGTTAATGGGACATCAGGAGAAATATTAAAAATCCTGATTTATATTGGGACATCTGGCAAATCTTATTTCCAGAACCTCTTTTGGTCTGTAGGTGAATCCTGAAAACTCTTAAAACTTCACGGGATGTGGTTGTACACTGCGGGATCTACTCTGTCCTTCGCAGCATTGTCCCCCCCAGGGCAAGTAGTGGGTGCTCTGTACCCAGAGCCACAGCTGATTTTGGACAGAGCTTGTCTGGACTTCATCTGGCATGGCACATTAGTTTGTTGTTTTCCTCTCCCCTTCCATTTCTCCAGCACTTTTAGGGTTGGTTGCATTTAGTTTTCCTTTCTTATAGTAGGCCTGGTAAAAAGTAATAGAAAATTTTAAACTTTAAAAAAATGGGGGGGTTTGTGCAATTTTTGGAAGGACTGACTCATTTTTTACTTGTTTTTGTGTAATTTATTTAAATTTGAAATATTACTGCACATTAGCATGAACAAAAGATTCCAGGAATTTTTCATTTACCAAAATGAATTTTAATTTATCAAAAGCTCCTGACATCTTGAGGCAAGCACGATGCGTTCTTTGTGTTTCAGTCTAATGCTGGCTCCCAGCCATGAGGCTGTGAAGGATCGTTTTCACCCGAGGCCTCTTGTAGTTGGAGGAAATCAATCTTGTGTGATACAAAATGCCTGAGCATTGGAGGCATGTCCATCTTCAGGAACTTCAAACTCATTCCCTTCCTTTCAGGGACTTGGCTTGAAGGCAAAGGCTGAACTCTCTTCTTGTCCAAGAAAAATGAACAAGCCTTGTAAAGATGCTTTCTCCTCTGACTGGATGTCTATTGAGCTGGAAGATTTTTGACTTCTCCCTGGAGTAGGGAAGATGTGGGTGGCCTTCAGCAGAGATGAGGCTGCTGAACAATGCGGCCATTGTTTGAGCTCCTCCAGGAGGTAGCAGAGTGTTGCTTTAACGTGGTGGTTCTGTTTCTGGTGGGCTGGTAATGCTGAGGCATTGCTTTTTGTCTTGTAATTATAACAGTATTAGCTAAAGTTTTCTCCCTTGCTAATATTAATTAATCAGTAATGACAATGGGATAGTATTTGGGTTACTCTCTCCTCATGTGCAAGAGTAGGAATCTATAAGAAATAAGTATGGAATCAGAAAACGTGTTTTCCCAGGGAATGAATTTGAGGTAGCAGCTTTTGAATGCTCTCTGCATTATGATTAAAAAGGAATAATAACAACAACAAAACCCAAACTGCCATCTTGGGTCCAACAGCCCATTGCGCTAGCACGACTGAGGCGCTGGTTTCTGCAGCTGATGATACCCAGGGAGCCGGTGTGGGGAGCTGGCATAGCAGTTATGTCCTCGTGACTGGATACCCCATTTACAACAGGAGCAAGGGTTCAGCTGGTCTTTGTGGAGCAAATTGGCTCAGGCCTTCTGTAGTTACTCGCTTTTCTCCTCTTTTTTTATTACAACATGTTTAATTTGGGACATGATTTAATACAGACTTCTGTTTTCTAGTTGTAATTTCTCTCTGCTGTTATTTGGGGAAGAACTGTTGTGTTCTCTGCTCAGGAGGATAGGAAGACACCTGCCTGAGGGCCTCCAGGGTGGAAGCCTTTGTTTTTTTGAGATAATCTGCAGTTTGTTCTGTTTTCCCACAGCTGCTTTTTGGAAAAAGCGTAATTCCTTCAAGTTGGTTTTAAAAGGAGCAAATAAGAAGTCTGTTTTCTCTTTGCTGGCTTTTACCTTATAAATCTTCTCTTTGAAGCATGTGGAATCTGGACCAATATCCATGGTGACACGTTATGCACACATTGCACAGCTGTAAGTGTACGAGAGGTGAAATCTGGATGTCACTGAAGTGCATGCAAAACTCCGGTATGCAGCAGGTCTGAGATTTCACACTTCCTCTCCAAAGTTCTGCTGGATGAATTGCTCAGTGCTGGGTTTTGGGGGTGTTGGGGTGGACTTTTTTGTTTGTTTGGGTTTTGTTTTTCAAATAAGGTAAGACTAAGCAGCTGCTGCTGCTGGAGTCATTCAGAGTGAGTCATAAGGGGGTAGAGATGGAAAATATTTTTAAATAATTGCGATTTGATTAAGAAAAACATACACATAATTTTGAGATGATTCAGGGCATAATGAATGTGTGGCCCTGCTTTCTCAGATGTACGGAGCTTGTACCTTTCTCTAGAGTGTGTACGACTAAAGATGTTCTGCACTTCTGCAAAGTATTCAACCCCTGCGTCCCCTTCACGGAGAATGCTGTGCAGATGGTGTTATGTTCAGCGGAGAGGAAAGGAAGATTTGCTGGAGGATTATGCTGCAGGAGGGCTGAAATCAGAGTGAAGGGCTTACTGCTGAAGGTGGGATGCATTGTTCTCCTAGGAGGGTAGCAGGCTATCGGCATCAGAATTGTGCCGTTTGTGTTACCAGCTACGATTCTTGGTCTTGCAGAATTATCTGGACTTTGCTTCAGCTCTGGCACTGTGCTTCCAGACTCTGCCATGTCACGTTACTGAAGGAAAGCACAGCGTCTGGCATTGCCACCTGGAGAGCAAAGGCGACGACGACTCGGGCTGTTTCTTACGAGAACTCAGCCTGTTGCTTTCTGTCGTTGCGGCAGATCTTCGTAAACCCTAACCTCCGTGACTGGGGGCAAAAGTAAGAGAACTGAACAACGAAACAGTCGTTATTAAATTTAATTTATTACATGCAGACATGAGAGGGCAGACTTGATAATGTGTTTCCAATATGTTAAGGAGCTGCCACAAAAAGGAAGACAATAGTTGTTCTTGTCCACTGAGATTAGGACTAGCTATGGCCTTAAACAGCAGCAAGGGACACATAGACCAAACCATTAGTTAGATGATGGAATAACTTTCATGGAATCGCTGTTATTCCTGGTCTTTAAGGATGTTCAGCCACTTGTGGTGCAACTGATCTTGCTTTGAGCTGAAGGGAGGCAAGAGGCGATGTCTCCAGCATGACCTCAGCCCTGCTCTCTGTAGCACCCTTGCAAAGATTTACAGAATGGGAGTTGCCATACTTAGAATGGTGGAAATAAGGTTGCAGAAAATACAGGTTTGTTAGATTTGCCTTAGAAAAAAGGTGAGGATCCTCATCTCTTCTCCAGTGATTGTCCTGCTCCTTTTTGTTGGACCCACTGTGAAGACTGTAACTGTAGGGTAACTGGTGGCTTGGCTTTGCTTTGAGTGGGAAGTCACTCAACTGCAGACTCTTTGCCTGTTCACTAAAGTGGTCCTCTGAATTGTTACAGTGGAGGTTGTGCCTGCCTACCACAGCTTTTTCTTCTGCTGTTTGTTTTCCAGAAGAAAACAATGGATATAGTGGATAAAAGAGCAAGAACGTGAACACCAGCATTGAGTTAAATGAACAGGGAGTGATGTTTTTTTCGCTGTGCTTGTGTCAGACAAGTTGGGCGAAATGTCATGGCACTTGGATCTATTCTTTTCTTCCTGCCATTGGCAAATGTCCCTGTCACTTGCCTGTCTGCAATGCTGGTTTCATAATAATAACTCAAAGAACTTGCATGGTGAGATTGCAGTTTTTAAAGCACGTTGCAAATATGGTTGAAGCACACAGACTCCGAATGGTAGGTAAGCCCTGGCCTCTTCTCGCCACAGCAGAAGCGGAGCAATGACTTGGCAAGGGCAACAAAAGAAGTTATTGTTAAAAGCAGCACGAGAAACGAGAGGCTCCTGGCTCAAAAGCCAGTGCCCAGACTCCCAGGCACATGACACAATTTACCAACATGCAGCCTGGTTTTAGCAGTTTTAGTGTCAGGCATATATCATCATTAGTCTCACTCCAGCAGCCTATGTATTTTCCTTTTCTTTATTTTCTTCCTGAAAGCTGTGAGCAGCTCCAGTAATTCTTGAGAATAAATCTTATTTCATCAAAGTGAGTGCCTCGTCAAAAGCGCTGTTTATCTTTGCAGCTCTGTCTGGGCTTTAATGCTTGCAAGGAGTCAGGAGTGGCTGCATTGTGCTTCCTGACCAGATGTACAAATAGCAGTCATGCGGGCACTCGGATGAGGCGCATTCCTATCGTTATTTTGCAATGATAAGATCTATTAAGCTACTAGGACAGTCGCTGTTTGTTATGTTGATTCATAACTTTATTCATTCCCAAGGTGCTCATTGATTTGATAAATTCTGTCAGGAGCATAGCGCTGTGAAAAGAACTAGTAAGCACATGTAATTCAAAGGACTTTTCATGTAAAAATCAAGCGTGTGCTCCCAGCCTCTTTGGTGATTCTCTGAGAACTTTTTCCAATGGACTTTAGTGGTGAAGCTTTAAGTGATAGAAACGCCTGATTATCTGCATGTCTATATGAAGATGCAAATATGCAAATGGTACTAAATGTCACGCAGTGTGGCTTTTGCTGGTGGTGTGTCAATGGAAAAAAACCCTAAGTTTTTAAAGGCTGTATTTTAAAGTGGTGCTTCAAATGAAAGGAATGACATTGTTTGAACCTTTTTACCTAATATTGCTACGCATAGTGCTGAAGATGATAGCAGGGCTACTACCTGTGCTTTTTTCCTTATTTTTTCAATTAAAAAAAAGTGATAAGAATTACGAAATTCGCAGAATAACTTGGACATGCCTCTCTTTCTTGAAATAAAACAAATTGAGACTTTTTCAGATGGAGAATTTTTCTTTACGTTATTCAAATTGAGATTTCAATTTATAAGAATGTGATTTTGTTCATATCACTTGATCCATTTGTTACTACAGATGCTTACATTTAATTATTAACCATTGCGTATGGTTTGCTCGTAGGCTGTTTGTGTAAATAAGCATAACTAAATCCAGATCTGTTATTAATTACAGATAAGCTCTGTGTAACACACACAGCTTTGTATGATCCAACAGGCACAAAATCTGAACGTGTTATGTTCAGCTTCATGGGTTTTTCCTCCCTTACAGATTGTTTCTTTTCATTTGTACAAAAAGGAAAACGGATAAAGTTAATGCCCAACTTTTATGTTCAGGTTGAGTGACTTGTTGTAGATGGTTTAACGTTAAATGTTGAGGGTTTTTTATGGCAGGAAAGTACCTTTTTATTGTAAAATAAGACATGATGGGAAGGAATGCTACCTCAATTTTTTATCATTTGCATGGGGGTACAGAAATTGTTCTTTAGTTTTCTTTTGAGGTCAGACTGAAGTACAGCGGTGAGATCTTATTACTGATTGCAAAGAAGTGTTTTCATAAAAATAAAGATATACCTAGATGAATTCATGCTTTTGTGTTCACTTTTAAAATAGTACTGTAATGGAAACGTCAAGGTCATGGTTTCAGTTAATTAATGTAATTTAGAGGCATACAGAGGATAATCTGAAATCCCGTGTTACTTGTGTGGTTGTCTTTTGCCATGCAAGAGACATGTAATCAAACACTAGTTATATGCCTACATAATTTTAATAATTTGGGGTTTGTAAATGTGACTTTTGTTCCTGCGTAGTTTTAAAGTAGTCCATATTATGATTAAGAAATGAACTCTGAATAAATACTAGACAATGAATGTGTCTCAGTACGTTCACTGGAGAGCAAAGAGCGCATGTCGCTCTCGGCAGTTGGTTGCATTGATTTAAACAGAGGAGTGCTTTAGATTCCTCCCAGCAACTGCTGCTGTCTCTGTATATGTTGTATATAGCAGCCTTTGTTACTGTACGATATGAAAACTCAGTTTGTAGGTTCCTGTGCTTGGTGTGATGATGAGCGGTCGCTGTTGGCATCAAGTCTAGATGCCCAAATACAGGGAGGGCATGTGGATTATATGGGTGAAAAAACCCCAATTCTTTGCAATTCAGGGACGTAATGCGAAAAATACCAAGCAGGAAACAATAGTTTGTCTAGATTTATTAGCCTGGGTCTTAGGGTGCTGCTACAACAAAAGGACACCAAAGAACTGGATGGATGGTGGCTCGAGCTGCTCTCTGACGGTCCCAGCAGAAGTGGTGGCACCCAGAAGCAGCTTGCAATAGCACTTTCCATTTTAGCAATCCATCTTGCAATTAAAATAGAGGACTGCAGGCTCAGTCCTTCTCGCAGATTTGAAGTTAAGTGGTACAAGCAGTCTGCTAATTGGGGGGTGTAGTTCGTAATATTTAAAATCCTTTTCAGTTCTGCTGCTTTTGTTAGCTCTAAAATATGGGGGGGGGGAATCACATTTCCTTTGAAGTTCATGGCAACACTGTTGATTTCAGCAGAGCTGGAATTAAGCTTCAGGTTTCTGTCCAGAAATTTCTTTTTTCTGCTATCTGTAATGTTTTTACATAGTAATGGCATTCAGGTGCAGGTATTGTCTTGGACTCAGGGTGATCACTCTCTGCCCTGATCCTCCCCTGCTTTCAGAGCCAGGAATCCCACAGTCATCAACTTTGCCTGAATTTCTTTAAGATACAGGAGAAAAAAATTTCGAGGTGTTGGAGGATTTTGGTGGTTTTGTTTGTTTGTTTGTTTTAAAATCTTTCTATTTTTTTTAAAATTCTCTTTAAAACAAGAGTTAAGAATGTTCCGTGACCCCATGACTCCCAGCGCACAGCGGAGCCGCAGCTGGCAGTGCTGTGTCGTGCAGCACAAACGTCCTTCTGTAAGGACGGGCATAACGTCACCTTTTTCACCATTAGCAGCAAGGTGGTTGCGCAGATGGAGTAACTCAAGCTGAGCTCTCGGGTGGACTCGCCCTACATTTCCCTGCCACCGAACCCAAGAAGATGCCTCTCCGTGAGCATGCTAGTTGTGCAGACAGAGTGCTGTCCTGAATGGAGTCTGATCGAAGCATATAAATGATTTTTCCTGAGTTTGTGAGAGTCACAACAATTTAATGAATATTTGACCTACCCTGGGAGGAGTTTACTGTAGCTTAGACTGTCTTAACTCAGTGACTCGGGAGACACCAATCCAACAAACTGTTGATACTTTTAATTTAGCCTTTTCTGAATTTCTATCAGTGGTCTGAACCTAGCCAGAGTGGCTGCCTACCTCCTCCCTTGACAGATTATTTAATTGTGGTCAGTTCTGGATAGTTACGATTTATGATCTGTTGGTTGTGTTCATGAATGCTTTGGGAACGGTGCTCTTTTCTTGGACTGAGTTTGTCCAGATGTATCAATATTTTGGTTTGGATGATATAAAATAAATGGTCAAGATTAACTGTCTGCGACATTCTCTTTTTAACGACAAAGTAGAACCATTTTTCACATCAGGAGATGTCTTTAAAACAAATACTGAGGTTTGCAAAACGGTTATAGCAGCCCATGCGCAAGTAGCTTTCCATTAGCCTTTGCTACATCTTTTTGGCGTCGCTGTTAGACTTTGAGAAGACCGTGGGGAATCCGCTTGTGATGCTCTGCGATAAAGACGTCAGATTGTGTAATGATGACCTAAGTGTGAAAGGACAGGGTGAAATCTTTTCAGTGAGCGCTCTCGGGCGACTAGTGCTGCTCTAATAGGAGATGAGCTGGGAAACGGTTTAGAGAATTCCGTGATGAGAATGGAAGAGCTATAGTGTGATGATTTTTTTTTTTTTTTTTTAATTTCATTAGCTCCGATCAAGCGCAGCAGGTCAGATCTCCAAAGGCTGATGTTATCTCCAGCTCCTCACAGCCTGCTCCTTTGTCGCTGCTGTTACTTAGGGTAATGCCACTCTGTTATGTGCAAGGGGCTTCTGAATAGAGAAGCGGGAAGGTGATTGCATTACAAAAACGTGAGTATGGTGGTTGTTAATGGGACTAGAAGAGCCCATTTCCCCTTAGTACCCGTCTCTGCCATGGGTGTGAGCAGCACAGCAGAAACCGGTCGTTCAGAGCCTCCAACTGTTATGGAAAAAAAGATGAAAACTCATCTGGGTAGTCTCTGCCAATGGAAGGCATGCCGATTAACAGCGGTGGGTGTGAAAGCCAATTCCCTGCTAAAGGTCTCTTCTTCAGTGTGTATTTGTGGTTTGTGGAACCAGGATAGTTTACTTGATTTCCGTCGGATGCTTGATCACTTAATAGCCCTTGGGTTCAGAACACAACCACAGGCCTACGAGACTGGAGCAAAAACCCGTGGACCTGAGCAGCTTGTCTCTGATGATGGATGGCCAGTAGACGACACTTGGGAAACGGCGTAAGAAATGGTGCAGGAACTGGATCTGCCCAGGTTCAGCCAGGGAACTTCTTGAGCTGGAAGTTTTGCGATTCGATGTAAGAAAATCTGGTACAACAAAAATGAATGTAGGATATAGAGATATAATAAACGTACTGTAACAGAGTTAGTGTAAAAGAGGGCAGATGGTTTCGTTTGGGGAACAGTAAGAGCAGTTAGCTTTTTGATACATTAGTTTGTGCATTTAAAATGATTCCAACTAGGTAGGAAGGATTTTCTGCATAAGGCATTAACTGGTCCAGGCTGGCTTCCAAAGGCGACGTTTGACAGCACGCCTCGAGTTTGACGTGGGGGATACTGGAAACGAGGTGATGTAAGTGTGAGTTAGCCAGGCTGGGCTATAGAAAGTCCTGACCCGTGCTATACTTTACAAATGTACAAGTAAATTGGCTACTTTAGGGTTGAAAACAGTTGGATTTTTCAAAGAAGGAGCTGTTTCCACAGGATTAGGTCTTTGATATTTCTCAATTACTTTGTTTTTCTAAGCCAGAGAAAGCTTTGAGTATGTAATACCTGCAGAGCTGGTTTTTTGTAGAAAGCCAATCTGATAGTAATAAAACAACAAATGCAGCAAAAAGAACACTTTATTTTCTCGTGCAAGTATATAATATTTCACATAACTTTCATGTGCACTTCCAGTAGGATGGAGGTAATTAAAGACCAAACACTTGTTTTGTCTCTATCTAATAATCAACACTGATAAACCAGCCTAAACTCTTTTAATTGCAGAAAAAAAGTGGTTTTCGGTAAGAAACGTCCATATCTTATTCTGAACTCTGAGGCTGGTGTAGCTACAGCCAATGAATTTGCTTCTAAAGTGGAACTTCACCTTTTTAAAGAATTTTGAAAGAGAAAATCTGTTTATTCTAATCTTTCATTGTGTAAGCCTTCTGGTGTGTTACCCATACTCTTGGTGTGTTGTAGTCTTTCAGTGGCAATGCCTTGTGTAAATAGGGGATATTTTATTACTTATTTTTAAAAAACTGTAGCTTGAGTTACTAAAGGTATGACTATAGTGAGAAGTTGCGTATTTCATTTGAACCTGATTACTTTAACTTTGAAAATATTTGTGTAAGCTTTCATTTGGTTCACTGTCTCATTATATAGAAGTGACAATAGTTTAATTAGAAAACACAGTTTGTATTTATGGAAAGTGTTCACATGCTGTCTTTTGTGAAAGCTGAAGAATTCAAGAAGGAACACAATGTTTCCCACAAACCATACATCTCCGCAGTTCCACAGTCTCTCAGCAGCTGGACTAAAAAGGTTTTTAACACGAGTTATGTGTTTAATTAGGGAAGGGATCCTTGGCAGATCTTCTGACTTATAGTTCATTTTAAAGTCTTCCAAAAAAAAAAGAAAAAGAAAAAAAAAAGAAATCAATCCAGTTTGGTTTAATTGTCATATATAAATTAAGAACTCATTTTTTTCCACTTCATGAAGATCTCTTCTCTGGCCCCTCCTGATGGATTGCGCAGGGCAATTACTTCCAAATGAGGAGGGCCAGGCTGGAATTCGGGAGCGAGTTCTCATGGTCTCCCAGCAGGCCCCGCGCTGCCCCGGCCCCGCGGCAGATCCCCCCGTCCCAGCCCTGCGGTTTCACAGGGCTCTGCAAGCGTTTGCCTCTACAGTTCCTCCCACCAGACGGTTGCCCAGCCCAGAGAGAAGGGCTTCTTCCAAAAGCTCGAACCCTCTTGAGAGTGGGCTGTGGGTAAGAAAATACCCTGCAGGAGATTCCCGCCTGGAGCGTCCATCCTGCCTCTTCGGCAGGAGGCAAGGCCAGGCTCTTCCAGGCTCTGGTCGTGGGCTTTTCCACCACTCCCGCTTCCCTTTTCAAACTGGTAAATCATTCTGGGTAATAGAAGTTTATTCCCTTTGTAGCAGTTCTGCATGGGAGAAGATTAGTATGACAAGATCAAAATAAATGGGTTTAAACCACAATAATTGGATGCAAGCGTACAGATTGCCTACCAGTTCTTGTTAGGTTTAAACTCTTGGAAACAAATCTAAAACAAATTGGAAAGAGAAGAGTTGCTTCAAGCTGACTGAAGTTTCTTTAGCATCTTCACGGGGAAGTAGGCAGGGGATTTGAGCTCTGGGATTATTACATGGCAAGTTGGACTTCAAAAATATAAATATTTCAATATCTGTCTCTTAGCAGCCCTCATTTTCAGGATATGGGGTTGAATACAGCTAAGGATGGATGACTTTTTTTTTTTTTAATCTAAAATAAGAAGGTTTCAGGGGTTGCAGAGGTTAGTAGCCTCATTCATTAACTTCTTTTTAAGAACCGCCGTGTGTCACTGGGCTGCTGCAAGGCACCGTTGCTGCCTCGCTGTCTCCTCCTTGCCCTCAAGAAGCCAAAATGTTAAACTGGTGGAGTTTACTAGATCTGACAGAGAAATTCTTCACGTCTGGCCTAGATGTCTAACTAAATTTGGTATGTATCTTGTGGGCTGGGGCAAGTGCTGGAAGCTATTAGAACACTGAACAAAAAGCTCTATTCAAGGACTATCGCCTTCCTGCCGGGGTAATCCAAGTATCAAAAATTTAAAAATATGGGGCAGGAGACTGTGGCTGCCACAGACGACAACTTTTAAAGGTGTCTAGAACATCCACTCACTTTAAAACATTGCTCCTACGGTATATGATTAATTTGAAAAATGCAACAAAGAAGCCTAATATAACATATACATATATATCCAATTAAATAAAATTGAACACTTTTAATAAAGTGGAGTTGCAAGCTGGTAAAAATTTTCTCTTGTCACTCAAAGTTAGGACAGGAAAACATTTTTCTTTCCCTTGAAATAGCTGTATTTATTATATCTGACCTGTTTAACATCGCTGGTTTTACTTAAGAACTAGAAAGAAACAAATGCTTTTCATCGTTTGATGCCTTTTTTGTAGCATGAAATTGTGTTACCAAGAAAAATAAGGTAGAAATCGCTTCCAAAACACAGCCCAGAATAATCAAACATTCTTTTTTCAAAAAAAAAAACCCCTCGAAGCTGGTTAATCCTAATTGTTTGAATCTATTATAAATTATTTACTTTCTGAACAGCAGCTTGTTCTCATTTTTAAGCTTTAAAACAGCTATATATGGTTTTTAGTTTTCAGTAGTTTCTTCAGGAAAGGTGAAAATGCGGTGAGAATACTTGGAGTGCTTAGAGAAAACCAGACCATAGAAACCGAGTCAACTTCCAGTTGAGTTATCCTGTCTATTAGTTGCTTTTAGTTGCTTCCTAATGAAAAAGTTGTAGGCAGCGGGAGAGCCACTGAAGTCCGTTCTGTGCTCGGTTTACTTTTAGTGTGTACTTTTGGCTATATTTTTGAGGTATTTACACAGAATTTTTTTCGGTGTTGTGTACTGTAATGGATTTGCCTGAAGAGCAGACCTGCTCCATGCATGGCTGGGCTAAACATCTTTAGTCATTCCCCAGCCCAAAGCGTGGGTTATTTATATTATTTGTCTTTCATTTTACTTTAACCATTTCATGGTAGCCAACAAACTGTGCGGCAAGTGAAGGAAAACACCAGGAACGTTGTGGCCCCCGCAGGCAGATGCTGGGGGTGTTGGCGTAAAGCGGGGAGTATTCCTGTGGGAATCACAGGAAATGGGCAAAGATAAAGGAGTCCAGACCTCGGTGGGGTGGGTTTGTACTCACAAAGTTGAAACTTGCAGCACGTGATTTCACAGGAAAATCCAGTTGCAGCAGATGCTCCCAGGAGGGCCTGATTCTCTCCTTTCTGACTTTTTCTCCAGGCCATTGTCCAAACAAATCTTGAATGAACATTGGATTAATTGCTTATTTCCCTCCCTGTTTTACCAGCGTGCTTTAAATACGAGACGAAAATTCAGTGTGTTTGTTTTACACATTCAATTTGCTTATCTCCCTGGGGATTTTGAAGGGAGAAACGGCGTCTATTCTGTGTCTCACTACGCCATTGTCGTTGTGCAGAACACACACAAGAAAAATCTTTCTTTTTAATAAGTCAGATCTAATGTATTTCCTACCTATGGCCACTTATTTGTCTGTCTTGCAACCCTTTAAGGTTCAAAGGCAGCTGAAGCAGCATAAACTCTGCTTGTGGGGCAGAGCCTTTACGCTTAGCCTGTCTTCCCTAGCAGGAACGTGAGCTGAAGCCTACTCAGGTCAATAGTCTTTCCACTGGTGCTAGTAAGTGGTGGATTATTAGGTCTGTAGTGTGAATATTGAGGCTGGCTGAGACAGGAGGCTTTAGTATATACATTTCTTTTATTTTTCTTCCATAAACGGCAATGAGCTGTGTTACAAATAAAATAATAATAGACTTGCATTATAGAGCTCCTTTTATCTGCTGACGTCAAAGTGCTTCCAAGTTTGTGTGACACTCCCAGCTTTCTTGTTGGAGAAACTGAGGCACGTGGAAAACAAATTCAAAATAACAGGGTGCGATAGCAAGACTGAGGATAGCACTCAGCCTAATTGTCATTCATATAAAGTATCCTTAGCTTTCGTTAGTTTTCAGCTGTCCTGAATCAAACCTGAGGTAGTTTTTGCCAGCCAGGATGCCGAGTACAGCATTAGTGAGGAGACAGTAAGTGAAAGCCCTGGCTAGAGACTTTGTAAATGTACCATTTTAACGTAAAAGGGACAATGCTCTCTTATTTCCATTGTATCTCTGTTCAATGTCATAACATAAAAATATTATATAAACCATAGCAAAAGCTATGAAAAGTGGTAATGCATTAAGCTGTTTCTTTCCAATTTTCCTTCTTTATTGTCTGGTTTTCTTTTTGTCCTTAGTAGCTTCCCTGAAGCATGTTTCTTATTTTTGTTTTCCAGGATTTGCTCTAGGAGTTGCAGCTATACTGGCGTAGAGTCACCAATGCATTTTAGGCGCTCTGTTGTTAGAGAGTTAAACCCGAGGTGATTTCATGCCCTGAACTTGGGGCGCTGTGTGATTGAGAGAGCACCAACACGGTCTCAGTTCTCAGAGGTTTGACCTTAGTTACAAATTGGAGATTTGAATTCTTAAACTATAAATTGAAGTTATATATTTGTCTTTTTAAATTCCTATATAATGGATATTAATACCTGTTCAGCTTTGTTTGTACTTCTGCTTCACTGGACCCATATAGTATAAACATGATCTTTCACCAGATTGTTTCCAAAAGTAAAATAATCATTTGGGCAGGAGACTTGTACTTTTGGCTGGAGCGAGAGTCAAAGACTGAGCTGAATTTACAACCATCTGACTGAATGGATATGTTGCCAGTTTCTTTTTAGAGATTATATTCTCACAAATTAAAAAAAAAAAAATAGAAAAGAGCTGGAGATGTGCACAGAACCTGTACAGAAAGGAGACCAGAACAGCTTTTGGATGTTTTCTGCACTTCAGATGAGGCTTTAATTTTAGTTTGTTTAGAAATGATTACTTTAAGCCAGCCCTTTCAAGCTAAAGCAACTTGGAATGATTACAGTTGGCATAAAACTGTAGATAACATTAAAAAAATAAGACTTCAACTCTTACACCTTCCACAGGCCCACCTGGATATGGTTTGAAGGCAGATTTCTCTTTCCTGCCTAAATGTGGGGAGGTTTTTTGGTTTGTTTTTCCTTCTTTAGCTCCTGCGTTGGTCACTGCGAGAGGCAGGTTCCAGGGTTCGAGAGGCGATTCCCGTATTGCTCCGTTCTCTCCTTTGGGTCTCGGCAGTTGCACGTTTTTCTGTGCCTGAAACTGTTGGAACAGTTTTATTTTGTAAAAGTCTTTATTTACTACTTCTGTAATATCAATGTAAGTAGGAAGATTGACATTCTAATTTGATCCTAATAATTTTTAAGTAGCAAATTGTAAGGATTCACTTTCAATCTAGATGCCAAAAAATGTGACTGCTTGGCACTAATTTTGTATTGAAAATTATAATATGTGAGAAATGGGAAGAGTTGTAATAATTCATTGTTTGACTGCTAGACTTACGGCAATCTGTCGTAGCTGGAGGGAGTAATTTTTCTCATGGGACAAGCAGTATGATTTCTAGGTATGTGATCTAGTTGCTAGGTACTTAGTACATGAACAGTGGTAATTGATTTTTAACTTTTATCAGTTTTGTTCTTGTAATTCTTGTCTTTGACACTGTGTTTGCTTTGATAGGGCCACATTTGCTCTAGATGTAAATTGGTGACTCTTTATGGCCTCTGGCAATTTGCACCTGGCTCCACACTGTTTCTGGAGAACAGACATACAATAGTTTGGCAATTTTAATCATCTTCCGTATAGTGCTAAGGCAGGTAGTGCTTTTTGTGTTGTTTTACTTCCATCTTTTATGGAAATAGTAAAAAAATAGTAACAGAAAGCACCCTCCTGCTTAAGAGAAAGGTGGTTTTAATTTCTTAACAAGTTAATAATTCATTACTTTGTTTCTGTCGGTACGACTGTTAGTGAAATGTGCTGTAGAGCTCTACCTGATTGCCTGAAGAAAGCTGTTCTACGTAACCACACATGAAGAAATGAAAAGCACCTGCCAGGCCCTATGTAATGCAGGCCTGGCTTTAAACTCCCAAACAAGGATAGCAGATGGTACTAAAGTGGTGCACTGGGACCAGCTGATAATCCAGTGCTGAATCAAATTTCCAGATTTCACTTCTCATGACAATGGTATTCCAGGATTGCTTTATGCTTTTTCCATTTGGAAAGAAATATATGTTTTCCGTACTGTTTTCGTTCTCGGTTTTGATCATGTACAAATTTTAAATCCATAATGTGACTGAGTCAGAGAGATTCCACCAAACATCAGAAATTGGGTATTTTCATACCGAAAACTCAGGCACTCTAAATGCCAAGGTTGAAATTAAGTAAGTGCTTAAAAGCTTGACCCAAAGCCTGTTGGGGCAACATAAAGACTCGCATTGAATTTTAGTGGGCTTTGATCAGGCTGTAAGTAAAGTACAATTTATCAAGTTATTTCCATGCTATTCTTTTTCTTTTCTGTAAAGTTCACAGAGGAAATAGGTTTTGTTAGTGACAAGAATAAATCTGAAAGATGAATGGAGGGGAAAAAGTATGCATACGCTGAGGGCTTGCTCCTGCTTTCAGCAATGCAGGTGTGGGTCTTGGTATCTTGTACGATCAGCTGCACTGCTGATTTTACAAGGGATCCGATGATTTACACGGTGCGCCTTTGTGAGCGGGGTCAGCCGAAGTGACGCACACCTGAGAGCAGGGCAGGCTGCCGTCGATGGAAAGGGCAGGTATTTTTCGTATATCTGTCATTGGCTAATGTTAAACTGATTTGAAGAACGTTGAGAAAGAGTTCGCTGTTTGGCAAGCACATTAAAACCCAGACAAATAAGTGTAGAAATGATACCTTTCCGCTGCCAGTTGTCTTGCACTGTCTTTCAGTCCTTGGCTCACACACCCGAACCCCTTGCCAAAGTCACATGCAGGGGCAGGTTCTGGCATAATCAAGAATACAAAGTGGAAACCTGTCTGTATACAGGGTGAAAACTAGTCAAAAGAACTCCTGTCTTTCAACTTCTAGTAGCTAGAGCTCCCTGTGTATCTGTTGTGTAGTAGCGCTTTCATGCAGACACCATTTTTTGTGCTTCTCCTTCAAGACTTGTCTGTGTAAATGTCTTACTACAACATATAATAAGGCAACTGGTACAAAGTAAAAGCTTGAGCTAGTGGTTGGGAAAGGTGTGGAAAGTCTTATTCCTTAATACCTAGCAAGTTCTCATGGATTTTGTGTCCTGTTTCAGGGTAACACCCTATTTATTCCTGCAGATATTAATAGTAACATCATCTCTTTTTGTAGTGTTCAGGGAAGAACTGCAATGGCTGGGTTGTGTGATAGGCGGCGGGCGTGGGCTGCTGGTGTATGACCAGAGATGTCCATTTATACAAGTACCTATGCTGCATGCAAAGTTATTTACGAGAAAGAATCCACAGTAGCTGTGTTGGCATGCAAGGGTAAGGTATTTTTCCTTTTTCCAAGCTGGCAGCCTTCAGTGACTCACTTCAAAGGTAAAAACAAGTCTTTACTCCTGTATTCCATTGCCTTTCATCCCTCTGCTAATCCATAGGTTTGGGAGACTTATCCCATGACTAAAACACATAAACTGCTATATAATACAGAAGAATGTAGGGGAAAAAAAAAAAACAAACAACGAAAAAAAGAATTTGAAGGGCACAGTTCTGTAGGTGGATTTCATTTCTGCCTTGAGATAGCTTTCTCCTCATTTTGGTTGAAGAATGGAGATGGAAAACATCGTGAAACCTTCCTTTGTCCTGTGGAGGCCTGCGCTGCAGATAACAAACCCTTTGATCCGAGCCCCTGGCTGTGTTTAGAGAGGTGAGGTTACGAGTGAGCTCGCTGTTTTGGGGGAGCTGCTGGCTGAGAGTATAAGCAGAAGCAGTTACTGTTAGGGAGCAATACACTCTTCGCTTACCTTGCAGCAACTTGTTTTTATGTCCGTTTCCTGAAGTGGTTTTCCTTGTTTCTGCTGCTTTCTCAGAGCTGTTTTTTCCTGAGGGTTTCTTGGGTTTTGTGTTTTTGTTTGTTCTGCTTAGTTATTTTTTGCGTTTGGGTTGTTTTTTGAATGAATCGCTCCGTTTCGCTGGAGTTCATAACTCTCTCTTTTCTTTTTGAATAACCACAAGTGGTTAAGACCTGTCTCCTCTGGTAAGCAGCACATGCGAAACCACAGCAACTTACGCCGCTGTTGACTTGCTTTTTCCACTGCCTCCTGGAGTCATGAACCTCCGCAGTGCAGCTGGGAGGGCTGCATGTCACCTTCGGGGAATCACCGTCAGTATTCCCTGCAGCATTTTGCCTTCTCTTGGAGGTCTCACATCAAGGTACTGACCTGATCTGACCTCTGTCACCTTCTTTGACCCAAAAACATCACAGCCTGAGGTGTTATTATTACAGGAACACCTGTGACATGCATTTTTTTTCCTACTGGAAAAAAACCTTTGAGTTTTTCTTTCACACGAATTCCATCTAAGCACCATATTTTCATCATTCCAGAGGTAATAATTTGAAATTACTTAATTTTGCTTCCAAGGATAGCAATCAGGATTTAATAAAGACTAACTTGACAGAATTTACTGCCTCATCATGTGGTATTTTTAGGATTGTGGAGAAAAATAGGAGAAGTCTAAGTCCCTGTGTACCCTGAGAAGCACAAGGCTTGTGCCTGTGTAAGGTCATGGCATGTTTTATCCTTGTTCGAAGTGGTTAGGAAACTCGTGATTTTAAAGCCCATTTAGATGTTTTTCTTATCGTACCTGCCTCTTGATGTTTGCTGGCCAGTGGGAGATCATTATACTTAGGGTATAATATATATATGTACGCAATGCATGGTTGCAAGTCATTATTAACCCTGGCAGCTTATTTATAGTTCCACTGTTTGCTCAATTTTTTTCCTGTGCTAAAAGCAAGGTAAACCAATGAGCAATGTTTGGAAGGTCTGGTATTAAAGGCCTATGATTTGCATATCTGATACATTCACCGTCCTTAAAGACTTCTGATGGATAAACATGAAATCACAAAGCAACTTAGGCTGAAAGGTAGGTCATCTCGTCTGAGCCCCTGCTCAAAGCAGCGCCTGCTTTGAAGTGAGATCCAGCTTTGGCATTAGATCAAGTTGCTCGTAGGTTGAATGGTTAATGTCTCGTGGACTTTGAGGGGTTAAAATCAATTTGCTAAATGATAATACTTGAGGTTACTAATATTTCTTGAACACTTAGTACCTTGAAGTAAACCTTCTGGACGTGTCCCATGTTTCAGTACAAGTCCATATTGTCGCTAATAGGCTTTCAATAATACAGCATTTTCTCCTAACAATGGATTAGAGAGAAAGAAGGCTGCTTCTCAGTGATTAAATGACACTTATTCTTGTGCTCTTTATTCAGCTATTCCCCGGCTGCTGACAAAAGGTGCTTTCTCTGAATACAGAGCAGAAAGCCATCTCCTCTGTGTTAGTAAAATACTGTAAATTCCAGATGCCTTGCAACTATGCTTGGCTGAGATACTGCATTCAGGAAAAAAGTCTACTTTTTTATTAAAAGCAAAGTTTTGTAGGTAACGATACATTTCAGATTTTTTTTTCCCATTTTTTCCTTAAAAGTTTGTTGTTTCCATTTTAAATTCTAATGAAATACTGAAAACTCTTACGGAAAGACTTCCGTCATTAAAAATTATACGTGGGAAAAAAAAGTTACGATTTTCACCTGCACTCCCCCAATTCCCAGCACTAGTGTTTCTCAGTAGTCCTTGTTCCCTGAGAATTTGCACAAAGAGCTAATTTTTTTAATTAGGCATTTGCAAGCACACGTACGTTTGCATCAGGGAGTGTGTTTTAGCCGCTTCATGTGTGCACCTTTGAACACGAATTTTTGTGGGTATGTCTGTTTACCGTGTATTTGAAAACTCTGCTCTTACCGTAGCTGCCTTTTGAGCGCTGGCGCCATAATTTCCTAAGGGAGATGTGCTGCAGCACTCGCTCCCATCTGATCACCAGGACAGTGATTGCGGTTAGAGATAACTGGCAATATCTTTAATTAAAAGGCTTGCTGGAGAGCAAAGGGCGCTCTGCCAGTCACCGTAACAACTGTTGCTGCCGAGAAATTATAACTGCGTGCTTTGGCACAAATGGCATGTGCCCACCCACCCCCAGGCTTTCAGGTATGGTTTTTATCTCCTCATGACTTAATTGTTTGTGTTCACAAAGGATGTGGCAATTTTTTTTTTTTTCTTTAACTGTCATGTGGTTTTCATTCTGCTGTTCTCATTGTGTCTAGGGATTTTTAGCCTTTTGCAGCAGGCAGCACGAGTTGTTGCTTTAGTTTATAATGCTCTGTCAGGCTTGTGACCATAAATAATCCATGGTGGAGCAGTGATTACGCTGCATTTCCCCAGGAGCTGCAGGCTACCTTTGCACTGGATGTACACCCGCTGCATTGCTGTAGGCATTTGAGTGATTCTTATTTTCAGTTTATTTTAAAAAGTTGCAAACGGACAATTTTTTAAATGGTTTGTTATTGTTATTTAAGTTGATTTAGTATTTAGACTTTTGTGTTTGTGCTTTAAAGAGACTGGAAATTAAAACCAGTTCGAGTCAGGAATGTATATTCACTACAGCTTTGGAACATGTATGGAATCTGAAGTTTATGGCTTTGAAAGCACTTGCCCTCTTTCAGATGTTTCTAATAAGATAGAGTGTGGTGATTTACACCTCTTGAGATATTGAACTGCTATCCAAGAATGTTGTTTGGCTCTTAAAGAAAGCAAGCATTGGTGGGCCTGATTTTTGGGAAAAGAAAAAAAGCCGATGTGATTTCATTCAGTCTCAAGCATTGCGTGTGTAAAAGAATTAATTCTTTAACACTTTCTCTGCACACCACGAAGGCATTTGGGATCCATCAGCTGTTAGTTTCTGGAGAGGACAAAGGGGAGAGCAGAGCCCTCGCATGACCTTCTATTCCTCCCGCTCCAAAAGGCGTTGCTGTAGCAGGAAAAGAAAATTTGACTCCGCTCCCAAAGGAGCCTCTTTGTCTCTCCGCTCCCGGGCTTGGCGAGCCGATAGCACTGGTAGGGTTTGGAGTCGCAGACTCGGGGGGCTGAGGCTGTGCCTGGGTTATACAGCTCGGCGTAACGCGGGTCGATCGCGACGGGGATCCCCGACACTACTGTATCGCGGTGCTAGCAACACCGGGCGGCTCACACATAGGAGAGAAGACATTTGGAAACAGTGAGCTGGGATTTTTTTTGTATGTGTATATATTTTAATATAAAACAGGGTGTGTAGCTCTTAAGTGCTCAAGGGTGTGTTTCAGCCTAGCTGCAAAAAACGAAGCATGGGTAGGGAAAGTGAAGGGAGAGAGGGAGCAGAAGGAAATCTCGCGTCGCTTGCTGGAAGAGGAAGGACTTGCAAAAGGGCGTTTTGGAAGAGCTTCTAGGAATAAGAAATGGTGTCTTAACTTGGGAATCTGTGACGTGTTTCTCAGGGTGATTTTTTTTTTTTTTTTAAATGTTACAATCAAGGTGTTTTTTGCTTACCTAAAATTGAGAATGTTGTGATTTTTATAGATTACCTAGACTCACCCCATCCCTGTGGGCCAGCGCCGCTTCCGCCCGCGCTCTCCCTGACTTTCATTAGAGGTTATCAAATTACATTTGCAAATCCTCAGATGAGTTACAAATGATGTTTGCCCATTCATTTGGCTGGAAGAACTGGGGAGGGGAGGCATGACGAGGGCGGGAGGAGGTTCAGGTCTGTCCTGGCGAGTGCGGTTCAAGTTTTAATCAGTGTGGTATTTCCTCTTCCTGCGGGCCAGGGAACACCTGTGTTTTTCTTTAAGTATTACAAGGGACAGTTGATGGGCCCTGTCGTTTTGAAGGGAAACGTATTAGAGCCCATCCGCATACATTGGCTTCAAGGGGTGTGCACAGTGCTCTGGCCGAGAATTTAAAAAAATTAGAGAGACACAGATCTCTTGATGGAGCTAATAGGGCTCCAGTTAAACTGCTTTAACAAAGCATCCATCCTGGAGAGGAGACCTCAGGGTTGATCTAAAAGGTCAGGGAGGTTTCGTGTGATGAAGTTCTAAAGCATTTCTTAACCTTCAGAGCTAGTTTCTTGTTTTGAGGTAATGTTTTATTGCAAAGGACAAACACTAGTCTTAATTTCATTCTTTGTTTCATATAAACCTATTTTAGAAAGCTGTAAAATTACATACGCTATTTTCTGTCCCAGATCTTTTTCCGCTACTGAGAACTTTAACGGGAATTGTCACTCCCAGGGCCGTTTTGCAGCTTGGCTGGTGTGTAGCAGCACAGTATTGCCCGAATGTCTCCGGCACCTTTACTGGCACACGTCGGGGAGCTGGCAGGTGAGCGCAAGAAAAGTGTAGCAGGCAGTGCTGTAACCACGTTTTGGAGGCAGCTCCGTGAAAGCTACAGGGGCACAAATGCAAGCAGAGAATCTCTCTAATCTACAAAACTGGGAACTGTTTGCTCCTGTTCTCTCCCGTGAATTAACTTGTCCGTGTTTTTAAAGGATTAAAATTTGAGTTGTGTGGAAAAAGATGATTACCGCTCACGGAGGACTAGAGCATTTAAAAGCTGCGGTTTTGTTCAGGGTCGCACTGAAAGCCAAACCTGTGAAATTCTCTGTAAAGGGAATGGGGCCCTCACTCAGGGCAAGCTGCCTGGGGGGCGTGTGGAGCCATCGGCCTGGAGAGCCGGGGCTCCTTACGAGACATAGTCCTGGGAACGATGTTTCCAAGCTCTGGGCTGCCCTTTAATCTGCCAGGTGGGCTGAAGGGAAGCCAGGAAACTGGAAGTCTTGGGAGCCACGGCTCCAAAGTGTCTGGCTCAGCTATGGTTGCAGGCTCTGGCTCCGCGTCAGCTACTGATGGGGAGCCAGAGAGCCCCGCTTCCCAGCAGCCCCCCAGGGGAGCTGCGCTGGAGGGGGGGCATGCCGGCAACTGGGAGCTGTGGGAACTGGAAGGCGTGTTGCCAAAGGGCTGAGAGCTGGAAGGGCAAACTCCCTGTTAACCTAAAAAGGCTGCTTGGTGGGGTTGTGGTCAGCAGCGAGGGTCCCATCGTGACCCTGGCAGGGCTCTGCAGCAAATATTTCAGAACTGAACCATCTCCAGGTCATGTTTTGATTGTGCAGGTTTGGCATTCTCCAGTGGAAACTCACTCTCTTAAAGAGTTTCTGACCAGCATTTTTAAAATCCAAGGATTTTCTCCTTTTCAAACATAAATTAATTTTGTTGATTAACGTCTTGCTTTTGTAGCAGTAAGGTCACCTGTGGGGTTGTTTTTTTTTTTTATTTTGTACCTTTGTTGCTGGCTGTTGTTCAGGATTTCGGGTTAGCTTTCCATATCAAATGTCCAGGGAGTTGATCAATACCTCTTTCATATGCTAGAGTATAAATTCAGTCACATACAACATGGGGAAAATCTGTTTCCCACAGAAGTCCATACATATTTGAGACGACTGAACTTTACTGCAGCATGCCAGGACTAGAAATTTAGGCCCTGGCCATGTCATCAGATTGAGTTATGTGGCATTGTAATGAAATTTAGTCCTTTAAAAGGCGTTGATCGGATCCTAGAGAAGATGAATCTTCGGTTAGAAGGTGTATTGGAAACACTGCTTGTAATCATCTGTCATTATATTAAGAAATTGCGTGTTACACCTGAATTGGAGAGAGCAAAACAACAACAACCACCCCAGAACCAAAAAAACCAAACCCCAAGGATCCAGGGAAAACCACTACCTTTACAAACCGCTATGAACTCATATTCAAAGACCTCCTAACATTATTTGCAGTTATTGCATAAACATGTTGCACAACAGCTATACTGTTAGCAAAATACATAAACACATACTTACAATATTTCTCAGAACAGATCATACCGCAGGGGCTGCTAACATGTTCTCAGGGACTTTGCTAGCTCTTCCAGCCAGCCCCTTCACAGCTCTGAAGGGAGGAGAAAGGCGAGGAGCTAGGAAACCCCCAGCGTGCTTGCACGTAGAGTGCGTGTGCCACGGTTTCTTGGACAGGCAGCGTTCCCAGGGTTCCAGATTTCCTTTCCCAGCATCAAGATTATGATCTTGGCTTTTTTCTTCATCTGCTGCTGTTGTGCCCCTGTTCAGCCTGTCTCACACATTCTCATTTAGCAACGTGGTCCCTCTCTTCCTTTCGTGCTCTTCTTTCTAGTACCCATCCTGAGTTTCTTTTTCTCATAACCGAGCCCTAAGTCTCATTTGTGCCCACCACATAAGCTGGTGTTTCTTGACAGAAATTCTTGGTCCAGGCCAAGTTCTGTCCCTTTGAAAGAAGCTTTTTGTATCTCACAGTTGGGTTTCCTAAGAACCCTTTTCCTTTGCCTGCTTGTTGTCCCAGGTAAATAGGAATTTTGTGCCTGATTTCACTAAGGTAAGATTTTGTCCTCTGTGTTTTTTCCATTTTGGAACACGTGGAGAACATGGGGAAAAAGCAGAAGGGGAACAGGAGTGTCCCAGCCAACAGGATACGGACTGGGAATCATCAACGTGGGGAGGCAGATGAAAAGGCGAATGATGTCCTAGGGTGTATCGGGTAACTGATATTAATAGTGGACCTAGGGAAGTTTCAGTGTAAAAGTAAAAGGTTCTGGAAAGACCTCGTCTGGAATTCTCTGCACCACTTTGGTTTGTAGCTCTGAAGACCATTGCTGATATGGGCAGGCTCCTTGGTGAGTCTGCAGATAAGGCTTGTTCAGCCCAGCCAAGCGCTTGCTACAGTGAATGTTACTGCTCTGTATGACTAAAGCATTTATCCTCATAAATGCCAGAAAGGCAGGGAATGGAACTGAGGCAGAGATTAATGCTGATGCAAAATTAAATTTGTCTAAGCTGGCCATCAGTGAATTTTAGTTAATGTTTTCAAAGTGGAAAAGCTGTGAGGCACTGGAATAGCTTTCCAGCAGGAGCAGTTTGGGCAAGAAACTTAATTAGTTTGAAGATGGCACTCGTTCAGTTCATAAGTAGTACAGCATGCCTGTAATAAAAGGAGACTGCACCACATCACCCTACACGTCACTTTAAGCCGTCGCTGCTACCGGCGTCCTCCGGCCTTCCCTCCTCCGGAGGTTATCCCGCACCTCCTGGCACCCTGGGCATTGCCCGCCGCGGCTGTCGCCTCCTCAGCATCCTGCCCACCCCCTGCTGCCAGCGGCCCGCCTGTTCCTGATGCTCCTCAATGAAAGGACATTTTGTGGAGCTGATTCACTGCTGTGTTTTTACTCTCTGCTCCTTTGTATAATCCTTGCTCTTTCAAGCTAACAGCTTCCCGTCAGATGGCTTGCCAATAGCAATTGTGATCTTAATATTTCATGCCAGGTTCATCTCGCTGTCCTTGCAGGATAAATGAGGCTTATGTGTACCTCAGAGACTGCATCTTTCCTTTTGTAAGGCCACAGTTAATTGCAATTAAACAGTCAGCCTTTGTAAAATTAATATTATTATTGCTGTGCTATGCATGTGCTATAACTTTGGGAATGGCTAACCAATGTCAAGCAAATACAAATGTAGCCCTTTGCTTACTGGGATTTTTAATATATTTTAATCACCTGTTTGCCTTGGCAAAAATGTATATTTTATATATTCAAATCAGTGGGAAAATAAACTAGTAACTTTCCTTACGTATAATCTGACATCTGTTCCTTTCTTCTTTTCTGTTCGGCTTCCTTCATTATGCTTTTTCACAGGTCTCTTTGTTCTCGAATATGTTAATTTCTTGGGTTGTTTATACCACATACCTAAAATGTGGATTCTGAAGAGTTCTTTAAAGTTGCTCTTACTATCCTGAAACCCAATTCTGCCACCACTTGTACATGTAGAAACCGCGCTTGTGAGAGTAACCCACGCAGCAGTTACCAACCTTGAGCGCTTCCAGACCGGTGGAAGTTTGTGTTGCACATTGGATGTGACAGGGCTGAGCATCTGAATGAACTCTGCGTGCTTTTACTTGTGAGCATGAAACTAGCAGCCGATGTTCCCAACCTGAGCCAGGCGTTGGCTTCCTTTTCTCAGCATCTGTTGCTGCTGCATGGAGCTGCGGTTCGACTGCACTAAACAGACGACCTTGTGGTTGCAGGATCCTAATACTGGGGTTAACTCCCCGCAGTCGTGGTCTTCAGCAGGCCCAGCACGAGCACAAGCAGGCCATAGGAGGTAGATCTCTGTAGATTACCCTATGGATTACTTGATCTGTTCTCCTGCACATGGCACAAATGTTCAGACAGTGTGATGTTCCCTAATAAATATAGACACTGTGTAATCTTGCTTAATGAATCATGAGTGCAACTATTTACTGAAAGACCTACTTGGAACAGAAGGAAGTTCTTTTTATTATTATTATTATTTTAATTGTGGTGGCAATCTCTCACCATTGAGCAGGAGGACTCCCAAGATACTTAAATTATTCGGAATTTAGCACCCCACATGAAACAAAGAGTATGTTGCCACCTTGACCCCAAATGGGCTATTGTGTCCCTCTGAATAGTGCCTCATGTAGCTCCCCAAAAGTGCCCCCATTGGAAATAAGCATTACTTAGAAAGAAAAACCCAGAAATAACCTTCTGACTGCAGTCCCTCTCATCTCAATTGTACATGTGGTTAGGTTGGAGGTCACGGATGCGTTGCCGAAGGAGCAGGGCTCTTTGCCGAGGCTGGAGATAGAAAGGATTTCAGTTCTTCTCCTGACTGGTTCCTAATGTTTCACAAGTACACATTTCTTTCAAAATTTAAGAGAAGAAAAACTGTATTTTGACTAAGGAATGTAATTCCCTCTCCCCCAAAAGAGATATTTATTCAAAAGCTGGAGCAGGTCCAGTTCAAATGTTGAATACTGAGCCAGTACAGAGACATATAGCACATGTTCATCACCATGCAGGTGCGAGGGGAAAGGGAGTTTAGGCTTGAGCCGTTTTGAAATATTACTTTTACCTACATGTTTGACATTTTCTAGCCCTTTTATAAGGAGTGATGGAAATCTACGTTTTTCCTCCTTTAATAAAATGAACTTCTTGCTCGTTAAAGGTGCTAGATTGACAGCCATGGAGACTGAAGTCTTCTGTTTACCCAGAGAATAAGCACAGCATGGGAAAGCTGCAGCACAGACTTCCCTCAGGTGCTGCCTAAGCTAATGTGCCTCAGCCTTGACCTGGTGAGAAATTCATCCATTCCTGTTACAGCTCTAGCTTTTGCGATCAGACTCTGCAAGGGAGGAGTCTGTTCGTGCTAGTTCTAATGACGCTGTTATTCCTTTAAGAAATTTTTTGGACCTAAACAGACCACCCCACAAGCTGCCTCCGGAGCGTGTGCAGTGAGCAGAATAACCTCATCATCTTCTCTTTCACTTTGTACACACAAAACTGAACACGTCTTTGATGAACCCCAGGTGAAAATTCAGAGCTTGCCATGAAAAATAAGTAGCAGGAAAAGATGACTAACTGAACACATACACTGAGCAAACCTCAAACGACTCCTCATTTTCCTCTTCTAGTCTTAATCACTGGTGTGTTTGTCCTTCACAATTAGGGAATGTCTGAGCGTGTGTGTTTCAGGAGAATAATAAATAGTGGCTTTGCATTAAAAGAGGTCTGGTCTACATATCCCAGAAAAAGGGAAGGAGAGAAACTGAGGGTTAAATACAAAAGTCTTTGCACTTCTCTCATTTTTATGGCTAGCAAAATTCAGACAATTTAGCTTTGGAAAAATATATGACATATAACCTAATAGGTCGTCTTCAAAACCAGTTTGTAATGATTGACTAACTTCCAAGAAGAGAGGTATACAAACACTCCAGTTCAACAAATCACTTAAGGATATAAATTTATGCGTAATGGTAATACTACTGACCTCAAAAATTTAACCTGCCAGTTAATGTTGATGTAGACAACATTTTCATTACTGTCCTGTCCTACAACCTATTTTTCTTTTTTTTTTTTTTTCCATATTACCAGTTCTGTGGAGAAATAAACTTCTGTAAACACTTGTGCTGAAACTGGGAACAGTGAGATCTTAGCGTGTTAACTAGCAGATTCTTAGATAAAGTCATGTTAATGTAGTGCTAGAAATGATTAATTTAGTGGGTTTGCAATAAATAGTGGAATCACTAGGTGCTTTTCTCACTGGAAAAAACTCTTTTCTTTTGGGAACACACCCCCACTGTGCTGTCGGTCTCTGTGAGCACACTTGTTCTGATAATCTCAATGAAGCATGGTCCTACTATCCTCCCGGTAGGGAGACATCTGGACTGTAAAAACAGATCTTCTTTGCATTATCTTAGTCAGTAAATGTTGTCTTTGAGGAAGATCTAAGAGCGATTAGTTCTTCTGATACACTACAACTAGATCAGCTTTATGGGTGTAACCCCAATAAAAACGCCAGTGTGACTCTGAAGGGCCCTGCAGATGACCTGACATGCTTTCTAGGTTTCCCCAGTAGAAGGAAGTCAAGTAGGATAATTTACTTCTGTGAAAAGGTTAAAGCATCGGACTGGGACATAGAGGAGATGTAGATGTAGAAAATGGCAAAATATGAAGATGGTTTCCTATTGAGTATTAAGCAATTTAGGGGAGGAAAAAAAGTTTTAAAGCCCCAAGGTGTGTAAAGGACACTGCCACAGGGTAGTGAAGATCTGTTTGAGGAGAAAAATAAGGGGAAAATGAGCCTCTTGAAAATCGTTGTGTACCTATTAAAACATGAGCTCAGAAGTAACCCACACCCTGAAGAAGGCCAAGTCTTTTGGGAACTTTTGGGAGCTACACCACTTGGAGTGGGCTGCCGTGTAGTTTTTTGTGCTCCTGTGAAATGGGGGTACTGTCCCTTAGAGTCTCCCATCTTGGCTCTAGCCTGTAACTCTCCAAGGGTGCACCTTTCCATTTGTAGTGCAGTCATAGAATCACAGAATGGTTTGGGTCAGAAGGGACCTTAAAGATCATCTAGTTCCACCCCCCTGCCATGGGCAGGGACACCTTCCACTAGACCAGGCTGCTCAAAGCCCCGTCCAACCTGGCCTTGAACACTTCCAGGGATGGGGCAGCCACAGCTTCTCTGGACAACCTGTGCCAGGGCCTCACCACCCTCATGGTGAAGAATTTCTTCCTTAGATCTAAGCTAAATCTCCCCTCTTTCAGTTTGAAGCCATTACCCCTTGTCCTATCACTCCATGCCCTTGTCAAAAGCCTCTCTCCAGCTTTCTTGTAGACCCCTTTAGTTACTGGAAGGCTGCTCGAAGGTCTCCCCGGAGCCTTCTCTTCTCCAGGCTGAACAACCCCAACTCTCTCAGCCTGTCTTCATAGCAGAGCTGCTCCAGCCCCTCTGATCATCTTTGTGGCCTCCTCTGGCCTTACTCCAACAGGTCCGTGTCCTTCTTGTGCTGGGGGCCCCAGAGCTGGATGCAGTATGTTTCCTTTGAGCCTGTAGATATCCTCAGACTAGTAAGTAACACAATGACCTACAACCTCACCAGGGCAATTGCAATCCAGTTCCACTGAAGTCAGCGTAAGCCTGGATCTTTTTTTTAAATCAAAAGAAAAGCCTGTGCTCCTGCAATTTTATTTGGGGAGTTTATCTAGCGTCAAGATTTGGTGCGCACATGCTGTGACAGCGTGGTTGAAGACCCCTGCGAAGCCATGCTTCCCTTAGAATACATGTACTCATAACGCTTAGCTCAGGCTTTGAATGATGGAGCACAGTGTTGTGCTGTTGGGGCAGTAATTTTCAGATAAGGTTTCCAGACATGATTTCTGCTTTAAGGCTTCGCCAGTACTAACATTAAACAAGCCTAAGTATACATCTATTTTTTATATCATCTAGATATGTAGTGTTATTAATGTAACTTTTAATTTACATGTCAACATAGAGATAAAACCCATTTGGATTAGTGTCACCATGAAACTGCTGAGATGGTGAATTTTAGGTGGGTGACTGTGTCGTGCTAGGGGAGGGAAGAAGCAATCAAATGTAAGAGGGCTAAAACGCTTCAGGGTTGTTACAGATTCCATATGGTGAGAAATCACTTTTTTGGCCATTTTCAAAAGATAGTGATATGATTTCACCCCTTCATGTCTGTCACCACATCATCTAGTGTGGAGAACAACACAGAGGAATGTGAGACAGAGTTAGCCTGAATTTAACTCTTCTGAATTTAGCGTGTTTGTGCAAATTGGCTTAATATTATACTTTTAAAACTGGCTTCTATTGAAATGTTTTTTTAAGTTCATTTTGGTTTGAAGGTATACATTACACGCTTTCAAGAGACCCTTTGGTGATTACATGGGAAAAATGTATTTCTTTGTTTTGTTTTTGTAAGGTTATCTTTCAGTGCGTGTTAGTCATTACTGGTTCGTTTTTGTTGAAGCTCTGAAGGAATGATGCAGTCGTTTCTTTTCTGTGACACCTGGTTATTTTTTCTTTGTATTACACTTGGAGTACAAGAAAGTAATTTGCACAGATCCTCAAGTCTCTCAAATTCTTCTGCATCAAAACATTCACCATAGAAACTATTCACGCTGCTTCTTAACAGGGAAGGAGGGGGAGGAGTTCCTTTTAATTAGAGTAGACCTGAAGCCATCGCGATTTCAGAAGTCACTTGGGTCTCTAGAATCCATGTATTTTGGTAGAGCACTGGAAGTCCTTTTCAATGCCTAGGCTGCAGGCTTGGAAACACCCGCTTGCAATGCCAGGGGTTGCATCCGACAGCGTGTGTGATACTAGATGGCACCAGCGCTGCTTCCAAATAAGCAAAATGCTAACCAACAGGACTGGTAGGAACTGTTTAATTATTACATATGACGTTTACGTTATGCAGACGGTTCTGTAAGGCACGATTACCACTGGAGCCCCAAATAGACCCATTTGAGAACGGAAGGAAAGGGCATCCTCCTGTGTGAGAGAATTTACTTCCCAGTAATTCCTACTAGTACAGCGTGTACTAGTAACTGTGTTTATATGGTGACACACAGAGGTGGAACTGAAAGAACAGTAATAAAGCTTGCAGGTACACGCTGGACTGCCAGTGATGTGGCAATCCGGTGACTTTTACATCATGCTTCATTTAATAGTATTGCCAGCAAACCTCTATTCGGTCTTGGTCATAAAGTTGCTTTGTCTGTCTTCCCTTACTACCCACCTTATTTTACTATGCTATAATATTTAGCTTAAGTAAGTGGTATCGTATTAAAAGTAGTCAAAAAAAGGCAAGAATATGAGTTAAAAGTTATAAAAATGGAATTGTCTGTTTCTTAATTTGTACAGAAGTAGAACATCTATTATTTCTTACTCACACGAGCATCTTTTTATATCACCTAAGGAGTAAAATGCAGCATCGTATTGGCCTTAACCTTCACAAATCCTGTTTTAATTCATTGGAAATAAGCATCTAAAACTCTACACTCTGCTATAAAATTCTCTGCAGAAAATTGTATTTTAAATAGTGTTTCTACAGTGAGGTGCTAGTGACTTCTTGCTACGTACTGGGGAATATGAAATTCAGAATTAGACATTCAGCTTCAGCTAACTGGAGCTGTTTTCTTAGTTCTCTGTGCAATATATGGGTAATTTATGCTTTGGTGCCTGAGATATTATCTACAAGAGATAACTATTAATGAAAGTATTATGAATTAGAATTACTATTGCTGGTGGGTTATAGATTTTTAACTTTTAACCTCTCACCTCTGTTGTCTGTGTGGCATTTTAAAACCAGGTTTTTTTTTTTCCTTCAAAGGAAGATGTTGAGCACGTACGATCTCCTCTCACTATTTATCCCGAGTCCTACTTTTGCCTTATAAACAAATGCTTACACATGTAGCGGTACCTGCAAACATGAACCCACTGACCAGATTTATATTTACAAGATGTTTAACGTGGCCATAGTATTACCAAGGATTGTTTTGCTGAGACTTGTTGGCAAATTGACTCGTTGTTTTAGCAGTCACATCAGCTTTGGCATGTTGAAGAAGAGACAATGAGTGTCCTTCGATGTGATTCTTTATTGTACATCCCTAAGGAGCAAGATTTTATGTTAGCCTTTCATACTGTGCAGGAGAGTACAATTTAAAATAGTATAAATAATAGCATAGTAGACTTGGGATCGTTTGATTTAGCTTCAAATTGAAGTGACTGAGCCTTTTCTCTTTACCATAGGAGTTCAATGAGCCCAAGATCAATGCCTAAATCGATAGTTCATATTCTGTGCCCAGTTATGGGAGTATATTAATCTTGAAAAAGTTTCCTGTGTTGGCACCAATTTATACAGTGATGCAAAACCTCTGGTTTGTGAATTGTCCAAATGTTCAGCTGCTCTGTACTCTGGGCAAATGAGTATTCGGCAAAACATCTGGATCGTTCTGAGTGCAAGTCTAACGGTTCACACGTTGCAGGAACTGCTGTCCTGCCACTGACTGATTATCCTCTAGGTCAGCAGACTGATTTCTCAAGAGTTTATACAAAAATGTACTAAGGAAAATTGACAATATTGTTTATAAAGCACTCTGCTACTTCTTAGATGAGAAAGGGATATTTTTTAAGATTTTCTCATACTTGCTGAGTAACTATCAGATTTGTTTCCTAAAGGTTTTTAACTCCATTTTTATGCTTTACCCACTAATAGCTTCCTTCTAAATGCAGATTTTGAAGTTCTCGTTCCTTCCTCCTCTTCCTTATACATTTTTTGAGACAATTAATCAGAGTGCTGCTCTCAGAACGAGCTCACTTGCGTTTTCCTTGGGAGGAAACGGCTACTGCGGAGCATTGAACAGACTGGTGCTTTGTGCATTTCGTACTGACTCCTTACTGGTCTGATTATGTTGAGCGCTTTTGTAGATATAATCTCCTTCTCTAGTATAATGAAGAGTTTAAGCATCTGTGTAAGTAAACTGTATTGAATCCACAGGTTGCTTGTTGTTAAACTTCCACAGGTCCTTATGCAGATTTTATAGATGATACGAAATACATGCATAGGCGAAAAACACCGACTCGGGAATCTAAATACATAGAGGATGCAGAGGAATGGCTACCTTTAGGACACCAACCCCCCCCCATCTTTGTGGTTAGAATTTTGCTTAAGGGAACACAGGAAGAAAGTAAGCAAGAGCATAGTGTGTATTTGTATGATGCTGTAAATCACGTAAGGGCCCTGTACGTTGAGACCACTGGAGGAAGCGAACAAAGGAAAGGGCTTAACTCTGAAGTTGTAGTTCCCGCAGTGCGGCCGTTTGCCCTGAATTGCTTCTACAGACCGAGACTTTCTGTTGTTGGGGCTGAGTCTCACCTTGGTCACTTGAGATGATGCAGGAGTTACTCTGTGCGTTTTGTTCACCCCCTTTGGGTTTTCCTTGAGCAAGAGTCATCAGAAGTTTTTAGTATTCTGCTCATTATTGTTCAATGAAAAGATGACAAGATGCTGGAAACCACAAGCATCCGGCCAGTATTAGACAACGCAAAGAACAGTAAAATAGAGTATTTGGCTATTTCTTATGCTTGTAAACCAGTTGCTAACTATTCCTTTGCTCGTGGAAGAATCGCTTGCTTAATTTATTAAACAGGCCTTCTTGTTTTAGTAGGGGTGTAGGGAGCTCAGGAATCTTTGCACGCTGGGAGCAGTGAAGTCTCTTGAAACAAATGTGCGCAGGCGAAGTGTTTAGATACTTTTTGCCTTAGAGTGACCTTTCAAAGAATTTCACACACACTCTGGGCACTGGGTTTCTTTCCGTGGGTTTACCCTTAAGTGCAAAGCCATATGTTTTAGGTAAGGTTAAGCAATCAACAGGTTGTACACTTAACCCTTAAGTACCATATCTGGGACTAGACATTTTTATTACGTTGCTTCAGTCTACGTATTACTCTACTACCAAGTGAGAATTTAAAAGGTTGATGCAAGTGCCTCTTGAATAGCATGGTTTCTTTAGCTCGTTGATTGATATTTATTCCAGATGTAGGTTGTGATTTATTTATTTATTTAATATATTTCATAACTGAGAAGCAGTACCCGATTCTGGAAGGTGGTCCTCCTGGGGGGGCTTGAATACATTTCAGCCTGTTGAAGTAAATGGCAAGTGAAAGAGCCTGTGATGTGTGATTAGGTCCTCGTTTTCGTGGGACAGATGCTATCCAGCTTTTATTTACCAGGGTTGTCCTAGCGGTTACTCTATATTCTGCCAGCTGCTAGCATTTGGGGAGCTCTATAGTGTCCTTAAGAAAATACGTCAATATTTCCCTGTTGCCCCTCAGATAAGGAAGTGTCAGAGTTCAGCAAACCAGTTGTAACGGCATCAAGAGCTGCCCCAAACCTCCTGACTGCTCGGCTGGGCAGATCTTACAGGTTGTTGTGGTTGCGCTTCATGGACCTCAGAAAAGACTGGTCTTAGCCCCACATGGTGATTGGCGTTACCACCTAAAATAAGGTCACAGTATGTTTGTTTTCTAGCAGTACTCAGATGGAGAATATTTGTAATAAAACGTTTTGTTGGGAATATGAAACTCATCCCCTCTTCTCCTGTCTCTGAAGGAGAAGTGCCCTCTCTGTACCTACCAAGAGAATTCTGATCTTACAGCTGCTGTAAAGCAGTGGCACAAGCTGATTAACGGCACGGCTCACCATAGCTGACATTTAGGGTTACATTTTTGAAAGACACTTCTGAAGTGGAGCTGCTAATGTTATTTTACAGCCTTTTTTATGCTTTGAAATTCCTCTAGCAATACAGAATGTTATTTTTCCTTTTTATCAAAGTTTAAGGGTATTTCAGCAATTAAACTTAGTATACTTCAGCCAAAAAACATATTACAGATAGCTTCTTTGACTTGGTAAATAACAGTTCTTCCTATATTAGCAACAGAGTAAGTATTGCTTTGTTTGGCATCTTCTGAAAAGAAAATTTCAGAAGAAGATGGGAAAAATATGCAAGATTGCTTGGGAGAATTTTTAACGTGTAAGTAGATGGTGAATATGAATTGTTATAGTCCTACTAAATTTAGTGGAGCTATCTCCGTGTACAGTTGGTGAGGATCTGTCTTGTACTTCCAGATACATCCTGGAAGATATGTCCCACTAAGTGCCTGCTTTCAAATTAGTTCTTAATCCTAAACTTGCAGATTTATTGTTCATGATCAGAAAAAGGAAAGACGGACATGGAAAACGCTGGCAGTCTTGCCCACAGAGCCAGCCTGTGCAAGGATAGCCTTCTCCTGGAGATGCTGCTTTCCACAACAAATCGCGGAATCACAGAATCACAGAATGGTAGGGCTTGGAAGGGACCTCTGGAGAGCATCTAGCCCAACATCTTAGTGAGATTCAGCAGTGCTGTCACTCCTGCTGTACCTGAAAGGGCTGGGGAGTTTTACACCACCAATTTTTTACGTTTGCTTTAATAACGTAAGATTAAATAGAAAGCCAAGAAGACATCTCTGTATATAGGTCAGCAGCTCATCTGGATTTGTGGTGCTTCAGCCTCGTTTACTGAACCATCAGGCGGAGTGCTGCAGAGCACCAGAGAGGGATTTGGGTGTTGAATGTCATTGAGCACTTTCTGCACCTTGCCACGTATTGTGAGTTTTCTGGCGCTTCTTTTGCTATTTTGAAAGAAATAATTTAAATTAGGAGAATGTTTGGGGCGGTGTGAAGGATAAAGATGACGTCCTGTTGAATTTGACTCGTACTGTGCTTTTTGACGGGACGGTATTAGCTATCTGGCAAAATGATGCTTTCATTTGTCTTCCATATAATGAAATCATGAAGTGCTAAGGTGATGGGCCCAGCACATGCTCTGCGAGGTGCTATACTGAAAGAGATGCATTGCTGGTTATTCTTTAAGCATGGTAAGACTATGTGATTATTTGGCTAGTTTAGCAGTTTTCATTTAAGTTTTTAAATCTTAAATGTTGAAATCTTAAAGTTTTTTCCTGCTGCAGTGAAAGTAGGTAGGACGGTGCCTTTCTGCTTAGCATGTGGCTTGCTTTTTGTATACAAATTTTCTGCTAAATTCCTGTCAGCTTTTCCAGTTTAAATTTCTATTTTCAGGGATTCTTGTGTTACATGTCTGGCAAAAGTATAGATTATTTTCTGTTTTTATGAGGGATTGTCTTTTTTAAAAGAGTTTTATAGAGCATATAAAAATGGGTTTGTTTTTAGTAAGTTTGAAGTTTTCCAGGCAGTTAGCTCACTATATGGACTAATGCCTTTTGGATAATTTGGACAGGGAAAACAATGTAAGACTAAGATGCTCTCTTCTTTTCTGGGGGAGTCACATGGCATTCCTGCTTTTCAGCAAACATTTAATCAGGATTCATGACTCTTGGGAGTTGCATGCGTGTGCAACAGCCAAATAGTCTCTGGATTTAAGACTCCACAAATACTCATTGACACAATAGACCGCAACTATTCCAGTGCTGCAAAACCTGAAGGTCAAAAATCGCCTTTATACAGGTTTACAATTCTGAGTTTTTAGTATCTACTGGCTAAATACTACCTGTTAGGAAAGATCTCCTAATACAGCAGGGCCAGACAGCATTTTTTTATGTCGGCCCTGAGTTACTGCTTGAGAAGCTGCTCTAAGTGCTTTCCTTGAAGAGCAGCCTTGGGAAGGAGCTGCCTTGGAGGAGTCATGGTTCATTGCATGACCCTGTCTGGCTTAGACGTAAGAGGGAACAGCCCAGGAAAAGGCATTACTGCTGTCTTCTCTCTTTTCTCTTCCATCTCTCAAGAGCCTGCTCAGCTGCATCTCACCGTTTGTTTTCTTTATCCCAATTTTTGTGTGCAAAAGATGTAGTAAACTTCCTAGAACCACAGCCAAGGTCTGCATGGGGAGGGAAATCCTTTTTGCCCATATCCAAATAAGACAAGGGCACAGCTGATGTGCAGATCTGTGTCTCACAACTGTTGGTAGAAAGACGGTCTCTTTTCTAGCAGTCTTCTCCATGAGCGCACACAGAGTTATATTTGCTTAATCATATTTTAAAATTTAAAGACATAGGAAAGATTGAACTTCTTTGAGCTCAACAAAACCACCGCAGCACAGAAAAAGGAAATTGGATTTCTTCGTAGGTCCCCAGCCTTGTTCACAGCACTACAAAATCAGTTCCAGTTCTAGCATCGCCTCTTCAACTTCATTATTTTCAGGTTATGTCCTCAGCTGTAATTGTGCATCCTCACGGGTAGCAATAGGTTTACTGTCGCAGGGCTGAAGGATGAATGAAGTCAAGGTCAGCATTTGACCTGCAGACTCTTCAGTGTTGGGTAACAGGCATGAAGGAAAGGTAAAGCGCATTCCTGGGGAATTAATGATACAGTTTTAGTTCTGAGTAGAAATTCTCTGGCTTTTTCAGTTTCTTGGAGTCTTGCAGCAATGCTCTAATGCTGTATTTAGTACAAAATTTCAGCAGCTCAGCATGTGCTTGCTATCATAGTACTTAGCTATAAAACCTTTTATGATCTCATTTAGAAGGCTCCATTTTATATGTAGTTCTTAAAAGCCCCTAAATTGTCTTAAAAAAAGCTATTTTTAATTATTGCTTTTAATAACCATGTTATCCATGTTAAGCTCCAGAGACGAAAACCTAACCTTACTGAGGAACTTCAACAAGGCGAGGATTTCACTCTGCGTTTACAAGCATATTTTAAAAGTGGTGTTAAAGGCAAGTGGCCGAGTGAGCTACCCCCAAGTGATAACTCGTGCAACCATGTTATAAGTGCTGCGACGGGGTTTTGGAAGGTAACTGTTGAGTCTAGTCCAGAGCTGTTAGTAAATTAGAGTTCCTTTGGATGACTGATGGTACATCTAAAGTAAGTTTGGGGTTGTCTTAATTCAGTGTCTTCATTAAACGGCTCCCGTGGCCACGTGGCATTGAACAGACTACCTTTTTGAGAAGGTCTGGAAACTAAGCTACCTTTCATCTTCCCCAGTGCTCCTTCTGGGTAAATGATGAGGACGTTAATGGAGTAGTACTTAAGAAAGCTAAACTGCTGCAACTTGTGCTTTTAATGTATTGTGGATAAAAATGTGCCTTTTTTGGTCAGGATTGAACATTTTCCCAGAATCAAACTTAAAAAAAAAGTTTAGCTGTCTAGAAAACAACATATATTGTTATACAAATATATAGAGACTATTATATATAAATGTACATATAACTTCATTGAATAGCTTCACTGGATATGAACAGTTATGTCTCTGCTTTACTGGAACTTCAGCAGAATGAATCATGAGTTCTACTTAAAAATCCCACGAGCAGAGGTTTTTATGGGTGGATTTTATATTGCCTGATATATTTGGTGATATAATATGAAATTGAAAGATGTCACATGTAACATTTCAGGTAGAAATTCTAACTAATTGGCAGTGAGCCACTAGAGAATGTTTTACAGTATTGTCCACAAATTAAACAGTTTGCTCTTGTGATTTTTTTTTTTTTGAATATATATTATTTTTAAGGTCAGGCCGTAGTTAGAGACTTTCTGTGATTCTGTCACCAGCACACTTTGCGTAGGTAGACCTCTGCAGAGCTCTCGATAAACAAGCTGTCAGGACTGTTTGGATAAGAGCTAGGGAAGGGGCAATAATAAACCAAATGTACAAGAAAGTTTGAAAAGCCAAGTTATCTCAGACTGTTTATTTTTAATGGGCTTCCACAAATAGGAGGTACTTTATTGTCTGTGATGCAAATAAATATTATGAAGTGTGCGGGTCTTTAGCCACTGCTGACCTTGGAAGTTGAGTAATTCGCAAAATATAATGAACTATTGGATATCTCGTCAAAAGATCCTGTCCAGTGCAGGAGAAAATGGCTTGTACACTCTCTCCTTTAAAAGATAAAATGTGGTTGCTTTAGAAAGCGGAGGTAAATACGATGTACGGGGTAGAGGGGTTGTGGCATCGCCAGCAGACGGGACAGGGGCTGTTTGTAAAGTCTGCAGCTGCCCTTTTTGAAAATGCGGTAAAGTCCACTCCTAACTCAAAGGTTGTCAGGTCTGGTTTTTATCATTTTCCCGCATAGACTAAATAGAAAGAAATCCAAAATGAATGCCATGTTAATCAAAAGAAGCATTAAGATGTTTGCTGCATTATTAAAACCAGGCTTCCCTGTGGTGACAAATCACCTGTATTCTCTGATCCAAGGCCTGAAATCCTGCTGCTTTCAGGAGCCCCGAACTGCAGATGTGGGGCTGGAATCCCCACGGCGCCTTTGGCAGATTTAGGCTCGCCTTTGTGGAGCTGCTTTGCAGACCATCTCAAGAAGTTGTCTTTTAAAGCTCCAGTCTCTGCTCTTGGCAGTGACCCTTCTGGAGTTTGCAGTTAAGAGTCGGTCCTGTAGCCGTCACCTGCTGTCCGTGTTTCTTGTATCCCTGTTTTCTCCATAATGTATAACGGAGATTTTTGGTAGCTGAGTTATGAATGAACTTAGCTGAACCAAGTAGAATATACAAAATACAACTCCTGGGTGACTTCTGTTTGAATTTGACCATATCCTTTTTCTATTCTTTGGTTGGGTGTGAACTGTGTTTGTGGTGGTTACTTTCATTTTTCTTTTTAAAAGAGACTAAATAAAATTATTATTATTATTAGTATGTTATTATTATTTCTGAATAGCCACATGTGAGATGTTTCTTTTTGTTTTAAGATGTCTGATTTCTTCTTGAGAAGGAGGAGCATGGTCTCAGTGAGCACAAGGGGAAATTCCAGGGCTCACGTTTGATGACCGTGGCCCATCACACAGAAATGTCTGATGAATCCAAGTATTCCTCAAGTTTATGTCCTCAATCAAACCCAGCACAGGGTATAAAAAAAAGGCTCCATTCCACCACCTTCTGCTTCCAGAATGGTTTTTGTTTTGCTGCATAGAGACAGTCCATGGAGAAAAGTTGCCTTTTCCAGCTTTCAGAATAGCTGCTTTCTCACTGCTAGACCTTCACCTGGCTTCCCTCCGGTCTGCTCTCCATTCCCTCTGCCGTGCTGCTCTCCGTTCACGTTTCTTCGCCGACGGTTTCTCAGCCGTAGCTAGAAAGGATGCTACAGCGGGATGCAGCTACAATAACAAATCACTTGCGGAGTTTGAGGTTTGGATCTGAACTTGGACCACTCGGCTTTTTCTTTGAGCAGAGTACGCGGCTGAGAATTGGCATATAGCAGATTTTTTGAGAAGTAAAGCTTTTAGTGTGGAACAAATGGAAAATCTAAAAATAATTGTTAAAACATTGGAACAAAGATTCACTTTGAGTCAAAGTATTTTATTAGAGAAAATCAAACCATCTTACTTGGATTTGACTGTTTTAAGTTTTCAATTGTATTCAGCAACAATTTGAAATGAAATGTCATTTCAAATGCAATAATTACTATTTCCCTGAAGCCAGCTAAAGAGGATTCAGAATGGTATGAAGCTTTTGTTTTTACATAAACAATTCATTAAGATCCACATGAACCTGCAAAAAATTGTGTCATCAATCAACATGTGTTTTTGCTTAAAAAAAAAAAAAAAGCAGCCTGTTCAAACCGAGAGATCTGGGTTGATTATTTTGCACCAGCACAGATTTATGGGTGGTTGTAAATCAGCTTCCCCCTCCCAAGTTGTAAAGCAGTGATAATACTGCTCTTGTTCAAATTTTTTATTTAGATAGTAAACCCCATTGAGGGGAGGGTCTGTTGTAAGCAACTGGTTATATATGAGAGGCCGTGCTGAAGTCTGCTCGGGCATATATCTGACAAGGATGGTGTAAGAAAGTAATGCAGTTAGTTCCCTTTGGAGATGGCAACTGTCTGACCTAATCCAGAAGAAGGCTTTTGTAGATTTGTAGCTTTATTTAATGAAAACAGTACAAATGGTGAGAAATGGGGTCTCTTTTGATTCATTGCCTCTGCAGCCTTCTGCTGGGAATTAATTAATAACTTTTGTAGGTTATTTTTCTAGGTCTTAAGTAGCAGGATATTATCTAGTCTGTCTCGGGGCTTCACCTCCTCGGGGTGGTAGCCAGGATGTCTGAGAGGGGTTTGAGGGCTTTTCCCCCCTTGCAGCCCATCTGGTCCCATGATGAGCTGTTCTGGGAGCGTGTTAGTCTTTGAAGTTTGTTTGGAGTCCTGTCTAGACTCCCCAAAAACTCCCTCCTCCCCAGCTTTGCTTTTGTAGATTTTAAAAACTTTTGTATGTGTAAAAAACCCTCCTTTTCTCATGCCAGTACCAGCTCAACTTGTCTGAAAGCTGTGTGATTACATCAGAGAGGTGCTGGGCTCATTTGGGGCGACAAAAGCTTTTGAAATTCATGTGGTGGCCCCTAAACTGCTTCCCCCCCCCTATTTTCATATACCCACCCTGAAGGACTTTCTTTGCAGGCAGAAATAAAATAACTATATCTGTACGAAGGCAATCTGTTACATTTGGATTGCATATCCAAGTTAGTAATATGTCAAAGAAACACCACATTTTAATCTATATAGTTTTGCTTATTTTTCTTTTAGATAACACTCATGGTTAATCTAATGCAGAGATGATGTGGGAAGATATGCTTTATTGCTTTAAAAATGTGCATGGTAACACACTATACATTATTTCTCAGTCATTGCTCATTTCTCTAACATTTGTTCACGTAGCCAAAGAGATTTGGGGTTTTTTTTATAATAATGAACAGGAGAATTCAGAGACAAGCATAGTATTTTCTTTTATAGATGACTACCGTTGATGTTCCTTTTAATGTTTTTTAGCTTTTATGTGCAGTCATTATTTCCTTGAGGTTAATGTTTCTAGTGTTTATTCTAGATTTATGTTTAATCTTAGTTTCAAAGAATCCTAAAAATGATGAATACATTTCTTTCAACCAAGTTTTCATTTCTAGGAAACACTGTGCTTATTGGAGCTGATCTGCAAAATACCGCTCATTGTTACAGTGCCTATCTTCTTTTAAAAGAGACTTTGTTAACAAGCTGTGCAGGTTTTGCACCCATAAAGAAATGCAGAAACCATGGGGAATTGGGGTATAGCTTTTTATCAGACTGATACAGATATTCCCAGAAGCTCTTTTTTACTCCTAGAATGTGCAGAAATCATGGTAATTTTTTGAAGTTAATTCTGGTTTATATCTTAAAAAAAAAAAAAAAAAGCTGTGAACTTTTCCTGACTCTTCACATGGACCATACTTGAAACTGGCACAAATTTCATCTCATAAATTTCATAACAGAGTAAAATGTCTTTACTTTTTTCCCCCTCCCTTTCTTCTCCCCAGCCAAAACTTGTCACAGGTCCAAGGACAATGTTACTCAAGTCGAACACATGCACCAGGTTAGAGGACAGAGGACGCTGGAAGCCAAAGGCACGCGCAAGACCAATAGATGAGTTTTGGTTTTAGTTTCACATGCAAAGGTCTAAAAGGCAGCAAAGGAATTGATTCTCCTCTCTGCTAACAGAGGAGGATCCATGATTGTGTGGTCACCTCTATGCCTAAATTATTTGGAGAGCAAAAAGTCCTTAGTGGGATTCTCCTTTGGTGGAAACCTGATGGATGCTCCTATCTTGGCCGAAACCAAAAGAGTGAGAAAGGAGTTTGCCTGCAGTGCGAAGCAGGGAACTTCTTGAGAGTGTTTCGTACCTGAGCTGTCTCCCCTTCCTGGGAATGTAATACTGCCTGGGGATAAAACTACTTCAGGTTTTTCAAAATTTCTCTTTCAATTAAACTAGTTTTATTTTCCCCAGCTGAGTTGTTATCTTTCCTCCAGCTTCTCATTTCGCAGGTGGCAAAGCTGACTCTCCATTGAATCTCTGAGGTCAGAATAAAAATAAGGCTATTTTTTATTTTGGTAGATTAATCAGTAATTGGAGAATTATGCAGATGTATCTAAACCTTGCCAATGAACAGCATTTCAAGTTTGTTAACTTTAGAAAGGCATTTCTTGTCATGAACAATGGCATAGGTGGGGCTGACGTATCGTATGCCAAGTGTGAAATAAGTTTTGCTCGAGGGAAAATCTAGTCGGGCTCCAAAACATGGGGCTCCCATTGCAGCTCAGGTGGGCTGTTTCCCTGTGTGCATCGGATGAGAGACAGGGTGAACTCGGCCGAGTAAGTTTTTATAGCCAGGTATGTCAGAGCGATTGTCACCCTGAATACTGTGAAGTTCCCATTTCTTCCTCCCCTATTTCCAGGTACCTTTTTCTCTGATGAAACCCAGTGGACGCTCTTTTCATATCTTTACAGGGGAAAGTACACGGAGTCATAGTCTGTAGCAAAAAACCAGTCCTGGGAGTCCTCGGGAAGCAGGCCAGCTGGGCTGTGGCTTACACCTGCTTAAGAAACTCCTTTTAGTGCCGAAAGATGTGTAGAAAAAGGGAGCCCAGCAAAACCGCAACAGAACGCTACAAGGGAGAAGAAAGTGTAGGATAAATCCCTACGCATAAGGATAAATAATTCAAACTTCTTTTTTTACAAAATAGGACCATTTAAATGAGTGTATTTCCTTCTTGAAAATTTTAAGAATTTAAATTTATGAGAAAGATGGATTTATTTTAGCTTATGTTTGTAAATAAGTCATATAGATTTGTAGTCTGGCTCCAAGTTCTATCTTTTTAAAAAATAAATGTGGTACTAGGACACATTCTTAGTTAAAACAACTGACTTCTGTCTTGCTCTTGGGTAAAATAGCTTATTATATATGTTGTATTTCTACTTGTCTGTCATTTGTAAGTAAGAGGCAGGGAATTGTACTTTTTGGTGCGTATATAGCATGTATTTTCCTTAGGACAGTTTTCTGAATCTCTTTTAAAGGGATGTCGGCAAGGTGAAATGAGGGGTCCAGCTTTAGCCTCGGCTTCCACAGAAGTGGGATTTGGCCTCCTGTTTTACTGGCGATGCTTAGTTCGATGCCCGAGCTTGCAGCACGCTGACTGTGAAAGGACGAGACCTTCCTGCGCCGGCTGCTGATTCAGGGAGCAGTGGCTCGGTAACCTGCTCGCAGCGTTCTGCTGATCTGGCGTTGCAGTAATTAAACACAAAGGGTTCGGGATAGCAAACACATGGACTGAAATCTTCCCTGGGTGTCAAATGCAATCTGTCTTACATCAGTCGCTCTGGGCTGTTTCAGTCATGTGATGTCATAACCCCGATGACATGATCTGGTGTGACAGCCAACCTGATGGAGGCGCATGGAGAGAAAGAAATTTGGGGGGGAGGTAGATGGATCGCTTTCCTCTCCCCCAGATGAACTGTGCATGGAAAGGTTTTGGCCAGCTATTTCTGTTGAAAGCTGTGTGGGATCTTAGCCCTGGAGCTCTCTGGAAGCTGATGTTCTGATACATTGCTCACTAAAATGTATGTTTGGACATATTTTCATCTAAAAAAGCAGTACTTCTGGAAGAGATACGTGGGATGGGGATAACACTTTTTCGCACGACCACACATCAGAAATCTGTTGTTGTGAGCAGTGCCTTTGCCTAGGAACTCGCTGTTTTGTGCGGTGTCTGAGACCCAGCAAACTGAAATCTTGACTGCTGCTTCGTGCAAATGTTAGAGGATTAAGAACAAGTGACAGCAGAAGTGTCACGTTGCTCATGGAGCTGCCTTTCACACATACTTTGTTGCTGATAACCTGTGTAAGCGTAATGAAATGGTGCGTAGAAGTTAAAAATCACAGAAAAACGTAAGTGGGAAGGAGCCGCTGGAGGTCAGCTCATCTAACCTCCTGTCAAGACAGGGCTAACTTCAAAGTGGTCTCGAGCTGCCCCGGACTTTGTCCTGTCTGGTGTAAGAAATATGCAAAGGTGGAGGTGCTCCAGCCATTCTCATCAGGGATTTTATTTCCAACTGTAACGTCTCTTTCTGCAGCTTGTGGGTGTTGTCTCTTGTCCTTTGTGCACTTCCAAGAGGAGCCTGGCTCTGTCTCCTCTGCTTTGCCATCTCTCCTCTGCTTTCTCTTCTCCAGGGGACACAAGCCCACGTCCCTGGGACTCCCCTCCTACATCACAGAACTCCATCCTCTGACCATCTTAGCTGCTAAACTCTCTCTCATCTGCTGCTACCTCTCATGTGAAGGGTGTGAGGGGAGGCAAAGGGTGTGAGGGGAGGCAAAACTGGGCTCCAGATGTGGCCTCACAGGTCCCACGTCGAGGGGAACGATGGCTTTGCGTGGCCCGCTGGCTACGCTGCTGCTGCTGGCAGTCCCATGGGTGAGTGGCCTGCAGGGACGGGCTGCTGCCATGTGTTCAGCTGGCTGTCCACCCGGTCTGGGTGAGGAAACAACCATCAGCCTGTTCAGCTGGCGAGGAAAAACAGCCTTATGGCTTAAGTGCTACAAGGACGTCATATCATTCCTTATGCGAACACATACACTGTGTGGCCTGGGTAAAATTCTTGATTTTCCTGTGCCTCTCGTGCATCTGGAAAACTGATGATAACACTTCGTTCCTTTTTTTGTACCGTCCATTAAGCTCCAAGCCTGTGAGATTGGGAACTGTCTCTTAATATGTTTAGACAGTAGCCAGGGCTTCACCAGGGATCCTCAGGTATGACTCTAATCTGAAATGACAGCAAGAAAGAGACCACAAGACAAAAAGCTGTGCAAATATTTCTGAGATGATCTGAAAATACCCTGAGTTGTTAGCAAGGTAGAAGTCAAATGCCTTAACTCCGTGCCTTCTAATTGGACCAAGTTGGTCCAGCTACATGCATCTAAATCTTTTTCTTTTTTGTTTAATATGGCAGAGCTGTGAAGTTTCATCTCTTCAGTGCTTATTAGGAATGTTAATCCTGCTTACTTCCCTTTTCGGTTTTCTACGGAAAATGCATTGGAAGCTCGTGTTTAGGCAAGGAAGGGAAAGGATGCAGTCAGGTTATTACGAATACAATAGTATGGAACTGGTTTTGCTTTATATAGGGAACTGCTAATTGGATGTTAGAGGCTGCTAACTTTATAGTCTTGTAAAACGGCAATGACTGAAGCTGACACTTGTATAAAGTCTCTAGGGAGAAAAGAAAGTTTTCATGTCACTCTAAGGAAAAGGTTAAGAAACAAACTGAAATAACAGTTGTTTTGGTGTTTTGTGCTTCAGTGATTATCAGTTCTGTAATTTAAACAAGCTTTCAGACATCCTCACGGTGTTTGCAAAATAGTTATAAGTGCTCACGCTGAAAATAGTGGAACGAAATTTAAAATGGCATAGGTTTAATTTGCATATGGCCAGACCCAAATCTAGGTTCCCATTCCCTCTGTTTTTTTTTAGAGAGCCAGCAAGTTGAAATACGTTTCCTGCAAGCTTGTACCAGCAGAATACAGGCAGCTGCGCGATCCAGTGTTTGGATCTTGTGCACAAAAATGGATGAACTGCTTGTACCTACAAAACACAGTGTGTACTGGATCTTAAGAGCAAACCAAAAATATTTACTGCAGATATTTTCCAGAATCAGCTAGCTCTATGTGTGTCTGCCTGTAGCACCCATTTTGCTCAGTTGAATCCCAGTGAACCATCATTCCCAGGAGAGGGCACAGTGGAAGTTCTGCTTGGAAATGCTGTTCCCCATCCTGCCTGGGTCCAGCTAACGACGTAAAATGCAGTGTCAATATTTTCTACCCGCAGAGGTGAAAAGAGCCTGTTGTTTTAAATACAGGCCACTCATAGCTTGTACCTTTTTTCTTGCATAAATAACAGGAATGACAGTGAAGGGGTCTTTAGGATTTTTAGACATCAAATCCCTCTGAGAGAAAAATGCATCATTTCCTTAACTTTTAAGATGTGTTAAGAGTATATAAATCTGTGTATTGGGCCTTGAGGGACTGCACTCCTGGTCTTATGCAGGTGCACACAGTAGTAAAAGCAATAAAACATGCTAAGTGGTCGGTATGCTTTTGTTTCACTCGAATCAATTACTGTGTTTTCATGTATGGAAACCGCCATGCCAAAGATGACCTAGTTGCTTTTAAATGCTATAATAAAGTGCAGTGTTTCTGAAGGCTGCATGCAAAAAACTCAACATAGTGAGGTTAGAAAGAAGCCATTTCTAGGTGCCTGATTTAACCTTGAGGTTTTTCTGAGATAGACCCTGAAGGTGTCAGTTTTATAAATAAAGCATTGTTGTTAGAGGTATTGAGTACTTCCCTCCCACTCTGCTTACTGGGGCACTGTGAAAGGGACACGGTCAGCTGTGGTTTTAAATGGAGTGCCTGGTCCTTTGCAGCAGCACGTGGCGATTTATGGTCTTGAAGTGACATGGTCAAGTGTCTTAAGCTCAGAAAGAAAGAGAATGCTGTGAGAAAACGGGTGTGAGGTGACGAGCGTTCTCCACGTGACAAATATCTCTGTGTTCCTTTACGTCAGTCCCTTTGCAGCTGAGAAATTAGAAACAACTACATGATGTTTTGTATGGTGGAAAAATGGTTTTGTACATTTTGAGGGGGGAAAAAACCCCCCAAACCATGTGCTGCTTCTGGGCAGTGCAAATCCTTGGTTCTGGGTCAGACATAAAACCCGCACTATATAGCTATGGAGAAACGATGTCCGCAGCAGAAGCATAACTACGAATACAACTCCAGATTTATCATGACTATAAGGGAGGGCCTTTCCAGCCCCTGACATCTGTCAGGCACAAGAAGGCTGGCCAGCGGTCCAAGAGCCGGCGGTGGTCTCGTCTCGCCGCCCGCCGCGGTCGGCTCCGAGGGGCACGGCAGCGGGAGCAGAGCTGTGGCAGCGCGGCCGCCCCGCTCGGCCAGGCTGGGCACCAGGGAGGGAGAGTGTCACCGAGCCGATGCCGACACGCTTGTTCCTAGCAAAATTCCCTCTGGCAGGGGAGGGAGGGAGGGATGAGGTTTCCTAGCCAAGCTGGAGGTGAAAGTGCGCTTCCCCCCCCTCCCCGCTATCTGGTTATCCAAGTTCTGCAAGGATTCAAATGGGACTGTGATTTAGGCTCTGCATAACTCAGATTAACTGAGAGGCAGTCTGCCTGCAGCAGAAGGTGGAGACAGTGCCTTGGCTAGCTCCGGAGAGGTCAAGCAGTCTTGGTCATGCAGAGTTCTCCGAGTCTCCCGAGCTCTGAAATACCTCTGTAGCTGAAGGAGATTTTCTTCCCATCAGTTATGCAGGCAACAGTAATCTTCCCATCAGTTACGCAGCCTTCAGACCTCCTTCCCCATCCCTCAAAGCCTCACCGTGGTCCTCCTGCTTCAGAAGTGCCACTCCCTGGATGCGTGCCAGATGTCTTGGAAGAAGTAGGGGGTAAAGCACGGTAAATTATGCCGGCATTATTCTTAGTCATTGAAGGAAATGAGTGATTAAGTGTACATGGGACTCACGAGTGTCCAACATATTATCAGTGCTGGTATTTAAACTATGTACAGCGTATCAGAGAGAAGTGAAATATTTCCTTATATCTGTGTCTGCCTTTCTTCTTGACTTTGATACAGAGATAAGGCCTGTGCTATAATGAATCACTATTGTGGGAGATAGTAAGATTGATTAGGCCTATTACTGAGTGAATAGGTCAGATACTTGCAGTACAAAGCTAAACTTCAACTTTGATAGCTCTCAGGCTATGCTTTTATGTGTGTCCCCCCCCAACCAAATAGCTTTTATATCTACAAAGAGATGTTTAACTCCTTAAGCAAAGTCTATTTGCAAAATCAAGATGGACAAAATAAAACGGTGACTGTGCCGATGGTTTACCTACAAATCTTCATAGCTTTTGTAATTACGTTTAGTCTACTTTTGAATGTCAGCTAAATTACCAAGGTGATGAGCATCTTACATAGATCGCCTTTTAATTGGGGAATTAAATATTTCCTCTATATTCTTGCTTAATTCAAATATTAAACAGAGACAAGTATGTGTTTATATAATTTAAAGATGTCTGCAGTTGTATTTTAAAGGTTGTTTCTTAAAGGGCTGCTCACTTTTGAAAGCATTAGGGCTGAACGATGATGGGCTGCCCTGAAAACACTGAGGGGACGGCCAGGAGGGCATGAGTAGCCTTCTGCACGGGAGCTCTTTATCCTCTGAGGTTCAGATCTTGCAGGAGTTAACCCCGACACACAAAGTTAGACCCCCGGTAGGCTGCGCGCCCTTGATCTTTGCGTCGCTGAGAAGGACTACATCAGTGGTGGCCCCTTCATCGGTGGTGGCACAGAGCTGCGGATTTCCGTGCCGTCTTCCGAGCTCACACTGGTCACTGACGCGGGGTGGTAAGAATGAGAAAGCGGTAGCTTTTCATGGGCTTTGGCAAAAGGCACTCGCGTCTTTCCTTTCTGGACGTCCCAGGCTGTCTCAGCTTACTTGAGCTCTGTTGTCTCTGGAGTTTTACTGGGGAGGGTCAGAGGACTCCAGCCTTTGAGCACTGCATGAGTGTTGCCACCACTATGTTCCCACCCTCCTCTTCCTTCCCATTCAGACTGAGGCCGTAGCCCTTTTTTTTTTTAAAAAATCTTTAAAAATAAAACTATGAGAACCTGTTTAAGGATGGGAAAATTGCCCTTCCAGGACAATCCTGCAAGTCTTGGGCAGTAAAGTGAGTAGATAATTAGTGAACTCTATTAAGGAATTAATGTGTTTGGTGGAGGTCAGACTTCCTGAGCATTCCTGCAGGACTTCCATGTTGCTTTTGTCAATAGATGTGTCGTCTTCAGTTCTGTATGAGCTATTTATGACATAACCTCGTGATTTACTGAGTGATTTTTAAATTACTTTAGGTTTGTGTCATACCCCAACTGAATTCACGATTCCAAACATAGATTTGAAAGACTGAAGGAGATTTTGTAAGTTGTTGACCAGCGCATCACTGAGAGACAGTGGAAACCCACTTTCAGCACTGTCCAGACGATATCTTTGGGCTTGATTTTATAGATTTTCCAGTACTGAATCAGTATATTGACCTGGTTTGTGGTTCCTCAGGACACAGCCCGTGGTGCCAACATAGGAATAGCTGTCCCTGATGCAGCTGCTTTGGCTAGATCTCAGCCTACAGTTCTTCAGAAACATTAGAAGCACTGTCAGAATTGACAGGAACCTTTACTTTGATTTTTAAATGGGTAATTCTTAGCAACTGAATGGCAGCACCTCGCATCAGCAAACCGTACTTGTAGTACACAGGGCGACTGTGAGCTGAATTCAGGAACCATATTGCTGTCATATCTGTCCAGGTAAAAGTGTGATGAAGAGGATCCAAGAAAGTCTATTGGAAGGTCGCAAGTAGTCTGCTAGCTAACGGGGTTTGGAATCTACAGATTTAAATATATGTATTCAGTGATAGGAAATGTCTTCTGTGGACCAGCATGGCTGGTAAAGTCATTTTCCTCATTACCAGGGAGAATAATTTACTGCTGTGCTGCTTATTATAATATCGCGGAATATGAGGGCGAGTCCTGTGCTGTCCCAAAAAAGTAACAGGGGATTTCAGAACATTTCTGTATAAATGGAGTTGAGTTTACATGGCATAGACGGTGATAATTACAGTACTTTGAAGCAGTTAGATTTTTGTTAACTCTAAAGGCTACTGCGGTAACGATAGAGTTCCCTTTGTAATACCTGTTTTGGCAGTTCTGGGAATGCTTTCGTAGCTTGCTTTGGCATACTTTGGTCTTTTGTGGTTTTGTTTGCTTCCCATCGCATGTGCCTGTTTATTTCTCAAATATGCGTAGTTGTTTATCTTGATCATCAGGGAATATCAAATCTGTTGACATATAAATAAAGGAAACCATTATTTGTAGAGCTTTTGTGGTCGGTGATCTACAAATTATTATGAAGTTATTATCTTTGCTATTGTATTGCAATGCTGCATTGCTCACTACTTTTGTAAACTAGATATATGTGATTTTAATGTGTCCTATATAAAAAAAAAGGCAGTAGTGAATAGTAATTAAATGATGCTAATAAAAACCCATTTCACAACTGATCAGATCCCTAACCTAGTACTATTGGAGCTGTCCTCACAAAAAAAGTGTTAGCCGTGAATACGGTGTCTGTGAGTATGTGTATCCTTCTGCAACGCTGTTTGAGTGGAAGCGGCTTGGGTAGCTTTCTCCAGCCTCCGAGCCCCAGGGAACCTCCTGGCAGGGGACCCGTCTGGAGTGGTGTCTGCGGCCGCCAAACGTCCACGGCTCTACCTGGCTTCTGCGGGGAGATGTTCGGAAGGGGGAAAGCACTGACAGAATTTACTAATAGTTGTTTTTCGGTGTCCTGCAGCGATCTTTGAAAACGTGGAAACAGATGGAAGCGGATGAGAAACACTCGAGTCGCCGTTGAGATTAGGCATTGCTTTTAGCCGTTGTCGAGTAAGAGCCTAACTGCTGAATTGCGCTGCCTGAGCCAAGTTTTGTAACCAGCTTCTCAGTTTTTCCCTTTCATCCATTATCTTTACCTCGGGGAGATTACTCATGTAGGTAAATGTTACTGATGTGAATCAAGTTGGTAGGACCAGGTCCATAGACCTCGTGTTTGTGTTGCTGTTAGATTGCAGTTTTGTTTAATGGGGCGGCATTAAGTGTAAAGTTGTTGCAACATGTTAAATTGCTTTAAATATTATCAACCTTCACATCATGCTTTGGGTTGATCATTGCCATATTTGTAAAAGTAAGGCTGAAGGTGTTTTCTTGCCGTGTTCCAAACTACATTATACAACCTGTAATGCAGTTGCGTATTGGAAGGGCTTTAGTACTTTTAGGGGAATGATTCCGGGCCTGGGAGCCTCAGCGTGGAGATGCTGTCGCGCATGAGGCTGAAATCGGCAATGACGTAAAGGCTTTTAAAACAATCTCATGCAGTAATTTAACTTTGTTGAACTAGCTGTAGACAATTTTACTTCTAAGATCTTTTAGGTTACATTCTAATTATTTCAAATGCCCCGTGTGACACAACAGAGATAACACTAAGTGGTTGTAGTTTACTTTTGCTGTTAAACTCTGCATTTAAAGGCAGCTCGTAGGTGTACATTTGTTTTCCTTGACACTTGGCATAGTCAAAAATGCACAGTCTTGATAAAGACAGGATGGCTGAGGTGGCTGTTAACTCAAGAGGTTTCCATATTTGTTTTTCATACATCCCTGGCAGATTCTGCAAAGGGAGAGCTCCAGCTGCCTCGTGAAGATCAAGCTGTAAAAGAAAAGCTCTGAAGTGAATATGCGAGATTACTGTATTTATCCTGTAGCCCTCAAAGCTCATTTGTCAGCTAGGACTTTTAAGCACAGTATTAAAATTGAACTGTGAGCGGGAGGTTTCTAGGTAAATTTCTAGCTTACTTCGGACTTTATTATAATATAAATATTTCAAAAATATCACTCCACTGAGCTGAAGAGAAACCTTTCACATCTCTATACATGATTGAGTAGCACCAATACGTATTTATAAAATTTCACGTAGATTTAAACAATGAATTCAGTCATTCTGTGAGTAGCTTCTGAAATACCATTGTTCCCAACCATGACATTATTTTGTAGGTAGCTATCACGTTTCAAAGTTATTAAATGTTATTCAGCCCTCCTCTTACCTCCCCCCTTGAAATTCTCTCAGCAAGCATGTGCCACTCTGCAGTCCCACTTGATTAGACTCTGTTGAGAAACGTGGAGGTGAATGATCTTTTTGTATTCCTGTCCACTGCGATGCAGTATTTGAGAAACTAGGAACGAAGGCTGATATTGCCCCAGCGGGTTGTTGTTAACTCTCTGAATTCCTAGGTTATAACAACAGGAATTCAGCATATCCTTTTGTGTTTGCTTCTCCATGAAACATTGCGATGGAGTCTCTTCTCTGCTAGGGTGAGAGGGCAGTTCTGTAGGAAAATTTATTCTGGCTGCTTGAACTTCAGCCGCTTGGGCAGGAGAGTTTCGGATTTCAACCAGTTTAATATTTTTTTTTCCTCCTGGAACACATAGCAAAGGAACAGGGTGTTAAAGTGCTGCCTCTTGGTAAGGTTTCAGGCCTTGATTTGGGAATTGTCTTAGCAGGTAGGTGACGAGCGCGGGGGTCTGTCACACAGGAGGGCACAAAGATTCCCAAACTAAATTAGGGAAGAAGGAAGGAAAAAGGAGATTATATTGTAGTCTTTCTAATGCCTTTAGAAATGCCTGAAAGTGCTACATATAAACTATATGTAAAATATCCTGAAACTGGCTGCAGAAAACATACTTTCCTCTTTTTCCTTAAAATCACTTAAGAGACTTCACAAAATTGTCTGGAAGCCCTAGGAAACTCGGTTGAATGGAGAAAGGAAAAAAACCAAAGTCAACACCTATCACTCAGCCTCGAGTACATGCAGCTTGCCTAAACAGCAAGGACTTGGAGAGAGGGAAGGAATGTATTATCTCAAAGTACATTTGTAATTATTACAATTCAGCCTTTGCTAGTAGTTACCACACAATGTCGTTGCAGATGCCACATTCTCCCCTCCAAGTTTAGAATGGCAAATAGCTCTGTGGGAAACGCTGACTCCCTTGAAGTGGGCGGTATTGGATAGTAAAGGGAAAAACCAAGAAAAGAGAGGAACTGTTTTAACGTAGTCCAAGGGAATGATGGGTGAAACTGAGAAATGGAAAATACAGAGCAAGCGTCAGGAATGAAGTCCTTATTGCAGAATTTGTTAGCCTCGAGGATTAACTGTGAAAGTAAGTGGTGGGAACTCTGTTTCTTGGGTCAGCTGCAGTAACATCAAATAAGCTTTTTAGAGAGTGCGATAGGGAATAATATTGCACGGGTAAGAGACAAGAGTAGATGAAAATGCGATTTCCCAACATAGAGGGGAAAGTTAGACGCTCAGAATGGTCTATTGAAGTCTCAACATGATTTAACTTCATGCATGTTGCCAGGTTAGCTTAGCAATTGTTGATTAAACAAAATAAAAACCATTCTTCTGGCCCGGCCTGACCATGTCGCAATTTTGGGGCTTTTTATAAGCTGTTAAATGAGATGCTGACATCCTGTGTCTAGTATCTACAGATAGGCTGATCTGAAAGCCTTGGAGACCCTGAGGGTCTGACCTACATTACTGGTACTGTCAGTACAGCAAGCTCATATATCTTTCAAGCTTTTTGACAACTTAAAGGGCAGTCAGCCTAGCCCAAATAGTTAATCTCTGTCTCTCTTTCTCTCTCTCCCCCCCCCCTCTAAGATTCAAAGAGAAGGGGGAGCGCCACGGAAAAAATTATTAGAGCACAGCATGCCTGCTTCTTTTTTTAAGTTAAATAAAAGAGTGTTGGATTTAGTTAAAATATGTTTTTGTTAAAATGGAAAGGGATTTAACCTCTTACTTTCCAACAGCGATAGAGGGAAGAATCTACACGATGCCTGTGCCAATGATAGCCGATTTGTTGTTTTTAGGTTAAAAACCACACATTGTCATTTGAAGGTAGAGTGGCTTCAGCCTGAGAATCGCCATTCAAAAGCAGATGAGCTCTTTAGCCAGCAAAAAACAATCATCAAAGACGGGAGTCAAACTGTGGAGCATCCAAACCCATGTGGTGTGGGGGGGCCAGAGAGCCTCCTGACCTGCAGATCAAAGGCTGATTGAACCCTTTCTCCGTGCCCCTTTGGGAAGTCAGAAGTCAGCACCTACACCGCGACTCCTCCAAAAGCAACAGTAAGAAAGCACGACGCGTGCTCCATTCCTCCCCCAGTTTTTGTAGAACAGCATGTCCGTTGCAGGGAAATGAAATAAACATCCATCACTAAATCTGCATCCAGCTGTTGTTCTGTTTGCTTTGATCAAAGCGTTTGATCATTATATGTATCTTTATCATTTCCGTCCAAAGGTGACTCTCAGAGGCACGTTTTCCGTCATTCCTCTCTTTACTGTTAGGCAGGACAAGCGTATAAGAATCTATTACATGCGAGAAGTCTATAAATAGCTGAACAGAAGAATTGTCGCGTGAAGGTTTGTGGCTTGCTCCTGATCTGCACCGAAGCAGGCTGACAGACAACCTTGGAGTTAACGTGGTTTGGAAGAAGAGGGAACCTCTGTGAAAACCAAACCCGCCCAGCCCTTGCTGTGTTCCCGCTCTCCGGGAAGCAGCCTCGCGCAGCAGCAGGTATTAGTGATACGGACATCAGCGCTGTCTGGTCTCCTTCAGAGGCAGCGTCCCTGAGCTCTTGCCGGGCTTCAGCTGGAGCCATGCAGCCGGTGGGAATCACGGGAGCACACCGCTCTACCCGTGCAGTTTCTGGCCAGATTTAACTATTCCCTTCCCCTAGGGATTGTACAGCATGAGCAATGTGAAGTAGAGCCGAGTATGAGCACGTGAGCTAGGGAAGCGTGGTTTCCTGGGGATGTATGCCTTGCGGCATTGACTGCAAGCTCAGATGGAAAGACCTTTTCGCATCTGGAGCATTTAAAAAGTGCTCTTTGACATGTAGACTCTGTGGTGGTTGTAAGGGCTGAGCTCACAGTTCTGCCTCTCCTCCGTCAGGGCACGGAGAATTTCTCTCCTTTATCCACCCATTTATATTAACGCACAGGAATTTAACTATAAATCCCTTATGCTCATAGGGGAATATACACCCAACTAAGAGCCAGCACGAAAGGGGTTAAATAGGACTCGTATGCTGCAGTATAGTAAAAAGCCTGTCGCTTGCCTAGCTCCATTTTCTCCGTGTGCTTTCAACTGCCTGTTCTTCCTCTGCCGTATCAAATGCAAGCTGCTTCCCTTCATTTTCAAAGTCCATCCCAGCCTGTTCTGTTCTCTATCATATTTCCGTGGGCTCCGAAGGGGAATGCCTGCCTTTTGCTGGCTCAGCCTTCATCATCTACTCATTAAATTTTTAAACAAATGGCTTTGTGTTTTCTCGTACCTCTCCCCTCATGCGTGGAAGGAGCTCCCCATCAGTATCTGCAAAGCTATTTCATTATGCAGCTTCAGAAATCCTTCCTTAAAGCTTTCCTTTGCTGGGCTGCTGACAAAAAAAGCCTTGTTATCAGTGGGGCTGCGAAGGCGCTGAGCCTGCTGCCGGTCACACTGACCCTACTGTTTCCTTGAGTCTCCCTCTCTCCGGGTCGCGGAGGCTTTCTAATTCTTTCTGGCAGAGAATGCAATGAAAATTCAAGCTGCTTAACCCCATCCCCATTTTGATGAGGAGTGAGCAGTGGTGGTAGAGGTGGGTTGTAATGTCCTGAGATGTTCATGGTGGGCAGGGAGGAGAATGGGAAAGCGGCCACCTCGTTTGGACGTGTGTCACGGTGCACCTCCGGGGCCCGTTAGTCTGAATAAATGGGGAATTTAAATCAGGTGGTAAAGGAGTATTCAGTGTCCGGGACACTTCATGGGGAAATAACGCTATATGGATCCAATCCTGAAGTCTCGGTGTGAAACATCTTAATTTTTTCAGTTTTGGTCAACTCAACAGGATATCTGAAGGCTAAGCATTCATTTTTTAAATTATATGAAAATATTTTTTTAAAAGTTTTAAAAAATATCCAGGCCAGATCATTTGGGCAGGTAGTACGAACAGCCTGCAAGACAAGTGACATTTCCTACGGACTTCTCAAAAACTAAACCAAAACGGCACTCAGCGTGCAGGGGATGAGTTGTTCTCAATTGCTGTGACTTCTTGTTCCCGTTGACTTGGCTCCTTCTGCAGTGTAGCCGTGCTCCCTAAAATCCAGCACTTTGGAGCAGTCAAAGGAAGCAGCTGCAGGATAGTTTTCACAATCCAGGAAACAAGTTCAAATAGTCTAGATATTTATCAGTCAATGTCAGGATAAATTTATTTGCGAGTTTAACTTAAATTATGATAGATCCATTCTATTCCTGTTGTTTCTCTTCCTGTACCGTGTGCTTTTTCTTTCCTGAAGGTATTAAATTGCTACATAAATCCTGATAATCCTTCATTCATGGGATTTAAAGAAAAAATCCAGGAAGAGAGTTGTCAGGAGAATGGACAGTTATGCAGTTATTTCCAGAGAATGTGCTGCCAAAAAGATAATTGTTCAAGTGTTAGAATAGCTTCTGCCACATTGTGGAATTAGCTAATTAAGGTGGTTTCTTGTAACAACTTTTGCTAAAACATTTGACCACTTGATTCAGGTCTCACAGCAAACTTTTTCAGATGCAAAAATAAGCATCCTCCTTAGCTAAGGAGATGTTTTTTTCCCTAGATGTGAATTATTGTACCGCTGTTGTAGCAGCCTGGAAAGCTCTTTTAGGGTGGGAATAAAATCACTAATTTTAGTGATTCTTGACTTTTAAAAAAATGATGATACCACTTTTTCTGGAAGTTTTGCACATTGCTTGGGTTAACGCTGGGACTCTTCTTTGGCTGTGCAATTACCGCAAATCTGGGAAGCACTCTGAATAATGACCAGATCTTATGACAGTGGAATTCCTAAGAATGCCTTGCGTCAATATGGCCATTAAATAAACAAATCTGAATAATTACAGAAAGCCCATCATCTACTTTATGAGCTATGTTCCTTGTATTGCTGTAAGCGGGAGATAGGCAGAACAGGGAGAGCAATATGCCACTCTAATATTGCACCCCAATCCACAAGCTTAATTAAAAATGTGATTTAATCATAGTGCTGAATTACTTTTACCTTTATGATTCTTTCCCAGATTTGTATCCCAAAGATCAGTGTATTTAGAATGAAGACTCCTTTATCTCTGTAATTATGCTTAAAAAGCATAGAAAGTCAGATTGGAGTCTGGTATTTACTTTTATTCAAAGAAGCTGAAGATAGTACTTCTGAAGCCTAACCTGTCATCTAAAGTTGTAGCTAAGCCATCCTTTTCCCTCTCTGTTACGGTATCAGTTAAAATGGATGCTATAAATAATGTCATAGCTCTAAACCCTAGAAAGTGTGAAAATAATTCTTCTCATCTCTATCCTCTGCTACGCACATTTCTCAAGGATAAGATTTTTTATTTTGTATGCAGAGGGGTTTTTTCCCCATAAATCTTCCATTTCCTAGAATCGTGCTGCATGTAATTCTTTAGAGCTCATGTATGATATGTGAGGGAAACCATGGACGTAATCCCAGAAACCAGTTTAATCGAGTAGCTCTGAGCTGCGCATTGGAGGCAGCCTGGCCGGGGCGGTCCTGATTCAAAGCCAGTCAAAGTCCATGGAAAAGCTCCTACGCCTTCGATGGCTTTTGGATCTTGGCCCACGGTTCTGGCTTCCCACCTTGTTTCCAGCTGCTAAAGTGCATTAAAAGAGACTAAAAATATATCAAATAGTTTTCTAACATTATTTTTTCCATGTAAGCAACTGCCTTAGTTGCCATTTTGTCTTGTGGGTGGTCCATGACCCTATCTATTGATACCACAGTTAATGCTGTAAGGAACCTAGAAGACTCTGGAGTAGACACTTTCCCAGTTAGGAAGTATAGTTTAGAGACAGGAATTGTGCAAGAAAAACTGAATAGTGAGTCTCAGCAGCTGTTATGGGTCTTGTAGTGCTAATGCAGATGTCTAAAGGGATGGTGTAGAAAGGAAAGAAAGAAAGGAAGGAAGAAAGAAAGAAAGGTTGGTTTATATTTTAAAATGTAATTTTCATTTTTGAGGAGAGAATGCACCTTTGGTATATGATAACATATGCAAGGTCTGATTTATTGAACATGTTGGCTAAGGCTATGTGGGTGAGTGTGTCTCTGAGCTCTTATAGCCAACATCCTTTTCTCCAGGGTATTTCTCTTTTTGAGTGACAGAATAGGGATAGAGACATAAAGACTTTATTTCTCCTTGTCCAAACAAAAGATGGTGGTAGAGGCACCAGCATGCAAAGTATGAATTTCAATTTCAATCAATCCATTTAAATCAGTAGAGAACTCTCCGATTTCAGCAGAACTTGGGTAAGGCTTCAAATTCTCTTTGTTTTTGAGGAAGACAAGTGATGAACCTCTCTCCGCACTCTTGGAGAGCACAGGTCAGAAGGGCTAACGCAGTATAGCGGGGAGCACGCTCTGGCTTGGGGCAATAGTTACCTCCATCATTTTGCTTGAGCGCTGCTTCGTCCTTTCCCCTTCCTATGTTTTATCTGTTCAGATCATGAATTCTTTTAAGCAGGGATGAATCTTAATCTTTGTCAACATGGTCTTTCAAGCATGCAGTAACTGGTGGTAGCAGCAGTAGTGGTATTTTCTTGAGCATTGTCTCAGGAAATGCTTGACCAAAGCCAGCTGTATCAGTTTCCAGCTCACAGGATTTCTGATTCATTTTAGCAATGTATCAGAACAAAACCCAAGGATTTGGGATAACTCTGAGCTTTGGAAAAAGTTTGATTCTGCTCTAAACTTGAGCAGTGATGCTTTCCTTTCTGGAATAAAAGCCCTGCCTGTGAGCATCTGTGAACTCTGTACAAGTTCAAAAACCAGAACCAGACCCACACTTTGTGGCTTCAGCCCATCTTTCATTCATTAATTTCTGAAGTATTTTATGGCCTTGGTTATCTGGCTGCTTCCTGATGCCTTTAACAGCTTCCTCATAGCAAGTGAGGCTAATAAATTTACAATCACCATTCTTATGGAAGTCTTAAGCAGAGTCACTTTCTATAAAAATAAAAGAAAGGGAGGGGGACTTCATTGTTTGATCTCTCTAATGTCTGGCAGTTGGTAGGGAAACAATACAAGTAATAATTGTGACTGATGAAATGTATAGGAAGAAAATTTGATAATTGGGCGTGCAGGAAAATGTATGACCTGGAAGATGCTGGATCAGTCACTGGAACTCACCGTTCGGCTTAGGAAGCAGTATTCCCGGCGGCATTCCCAGCTCAGGGCCCTCTCTGGCAGCACAACTTGTTAATCATCACACCATCGGGCTGGCCAGAATGCAGCTATATAACTTAAGCTTTTGTGTTGCCGTGGATGCTATCTAAGCATTCCTGGAACAGTAATTTCCTTTTTGACCTCCATGGAAACAGTCATAAAACAATTCTTAAAATGTCAGGAGAAACTGCATCTAATGGTGGTGCTTTAGCCAAAGAAAACATACTTCAGTTTTGAAGCATTCCCACCAAAACACTGAAATCTTAAAGCTACTAATAGGCTGTGCATCACTGCCTGAGCACTTTACCATGACATTTAATAAAATGTAATTCATATACCAGCTTTACTGAAATCACAGTATTCACCAAGGTGCACTAAAAACTTTCCAAACGAGATCAGACAAAGAGAGAAGGGCACTGGCGACAGCCAAGCTGGAGGCAGAGAAGGACCAACTGCCTTGGCTGCTATAATAATATTGCAGCATGATAATTGGTAAATATTTAAAACCGTGTCACGCTCCGTCACCTATCTGTTCGCTAATAAAAGTACTGTTGGTGCCATTGATAATGTATCGCACAGCTGATTTCGCAACAAGAAAAAAGTGACATTTCTGAGCAAGTCACTGCACACAACAGTAGCACGTGTCCATGTGTTTGCATTCTTACAATTATTTGAATTTTTTCTGATACTGCTTTTTGGCAGCAGGGCAAAGGAGAAGGTTCCTCATGCGTTTTTATGGATAAGTTGCATCTTGAATTGCAGGTCTCTTGTGCCTTAGTGAATTTGAGGAAGGAAGGGAGGGACGATCAAATGTGCCAGGTGAGCGGTTGCAACTCATTTTGTATCTTCTCTAAATCATTCGTTGCAGTCAACGGGTGATGGCTGAGAAGCCTTTGGTTGTTGCTCCCTTGTACCAGATTGGATCCATGCTTGGTTCTGTGTTTCCTCCGAAGCGGGGTTTCCATGTTTAATTTAATCAGGTACTGGTGCCAGGAGCAGAGTCACCCCTGGCCTTGTGCTGGACGGTACGACGGAGGAGAGCTGGCACAGTGATGCGAGACACTGCCCGGTGCTGGGAGATGCTGGGCTGCTTCTGCTTCTGTTGAAGTTGGCATATTGGGCCGTTGATGCACTTTGAGTTCTGGAGATGCTCATTCACTTTATACTAGGAAAATATGTGAGCTATTTTGGAGATAATGACCCCACTGTGAGCAGCTGGCTGGCCTTCCTCTGCTGTAACGCTGATGGACATCAATAATCTGGTAGGGCAAACTTCAAACGATTCAGAGAGTGAGTTCATGCCAGCACACAACGTTGAACTGCTTATGGGAAGCCTATCCAAGCATATCAAATGCTTTTGGGCTGGAATTTGGACTGTGAATCTTTCAGGATTAGGCTCTGTTTCGTCTGCTGGAGGACAGTAATTCCTGTTTCCAGCAAGGCTGGAATACCATGAGAACAGGCGCCTTTGAAATTTTCTGAGATTTGAGTTTCCATCCCAAAGATTATTGCCTGAAATCAAGTTGTGCTGATAGATAGGGGAAAGAAGAGAAAGGAGCACTTAACCAAATTTCTTCGATGCTGGGTGTGGTTTGGGCATGTTTCAAGCTTTTGATGAAAGCCGAAGTCAGCTCTGCATTAAAACTGGCTCGCGCATCCCCAGCGTGTGAGTGGCTGTCACGCGGATTCCTCCTTATACCCCATGTTTCTTTAATTCACGGGTGTTTTCAGATCGCCTTCATCTTTTCACCCTGGAGTATTTTAATTTAATACACTGTTTTAATATAACCAAAGTGTGGAAAGCTTTAAAAAATTCTACATGAAACTATTTGTACAATATTTAAACTCCACTTTAAAACCTTCCAAATTTCTTTCAGTATTTCTCCCTTCTTAAGCCCTTCTGCACTTTGGAACATACTACAGTTTGGAAAGATGCTGCCTATTCATTTTATTTTTATAGTTTTATTTTGCTAATATTTTTTTTTAATTGGGACTGAGCTAAGCTCGTTCTCTGTAACTGATATGGATACCATTTAACTGATGTGGGTGTAAACTTTCACCCTTAAGACAATTTTAAAATTATATTTCTAATCCTCTTATCTCTTCTGTGAATCATCAATCTTGCTTGTAAGTTTTCTGGAGAGAATGATTTAATTATGAATGAATTCTTTCCATTTGGATTTGTTTATTTTTAGGAAAGATAAGTTATCTTTCTTTCCATGGGAGAGAGCGATTAAAATATTTCTAATTATAAATTTGAGAGTGGTGCAATTTAAAATACTTCATTGACTGTTTGCTGGTGTAGCAGAAATATAACTGATGAAAATGTATCAGAAAAATGGTGAGCCTGTGAATTTGAACATCACCATGAAGCGGTGTGAAAGGGAAAAGTAACAGAAAATTGCAGGAATAGTGAAATAAACAGAGGTAAGTAATCAACGCATCTTTCCTCTTCGGTTACCATTTAATTTGTGGTATTAACAGTGGTATTTACTCTTCAGCCAAGTCATTTGCTTGGTGTAGACAGGCGAGTTCTTTAGAAACCTACCTGGAGAAAACCTATAGAATGTCTTTTACTTGATTCTTGCTGCTTTGTGTCTGAGAATAAAAGCTTTAGGGTGTATGAGCTCCAATAAGAAAGGATGTGATAAACACCCACTTGGGGTGGCAGTGTCAGACATGAGCCTGAGGGGAGAGAGAGGGAGTGCTGCGGGATATAATTTTGGTATCACAGAGGACGTGTGGAGAATTTACTGGGTGGTGATAACGTAGAGGAGCTGGGGTGGTTGGGGAGTGAGGCCAAAGCAAAGAGATATTAACGCCTGACAAATTTTGGTATAATCCTGTGTGATCGTCAGCTCATGGAAGCAGGAATCTAAATATTCCTTTCGTCCACATGGATACAGACCCGGTGTCCATAACGAGTGATACGCAGTGTCCCAGAGGTGGAAAATTTCCACCTACCAAGGATGAGCCAAAGCAATAAGTTGAGGGGCCCAACCTCAACCTTCTCCCACATTTTCCTGTGTTAACAGCTGTGATTTCATCGGGGGCCTCTTTCTAGCTGAAAAAAAGGGTTCTGCATCTGCGCGGCCTTACTCCGTGCTCCTGGATGGAGGTAATGCTGTGGCAGCTAGGAGGAAATCCTGGTTTTCCACGTTCACCTGGTGTTCACAGGGAACCAACATCCCACCAGCAGCATTTACAACCAAAAGGTCTGAAATAAAGCGGGTATCTGATTGCCAGCCTCCGGTCAAGTACAGCGCATCCCAAGGCTTTCCCTGTGAAATCGTCTGTAATGACGCATTTCACCTTATGTTTGCTGTTTCCCTTCAGTTTTTGCAAGTTATTTTTCAACTGAAGACACTGGTTTTGCTTGTGCCATTATTTCATTAATTCACTGGACACATTCTGATAATCCCTATGTTCAAAGTTAGGGGAGGGAAGCAGATGGCAAGGACTGTCTAGCAAAAGGTCTTCCAAGTTTCCATGTTGGCTTCACTTGAAAAGGAGGATAAGCACGACTGCACTGGCATTTGGGATTTACTGCAATGCAAATTTCGGGCCATCTTCTGGAAAAATAACTAAGGGGTGTTTTGTCTGCTTTTGCTGATACACCTTGAGGAAACGGAACTTTTTCAAGGTGGTGATATATTAATTACATGGTGAAAACCTTCCTTAGATATCACAGAATCCCAGGATGGCGGGTGTTGGCAGGGCCCTCTGGAGCCCACCCAGCCCAAGCCCTGCCAGAGCAGGGTCACCCAGCGCAGGCTGCACAGGGCCGCGTCCAGGCGGGTTGGAATCTCTCCAGAGAAGGAGACTCCACACCCTCCCTGGGCAGCCTGTGCCAGGGCTCGGGCACCTCACAGCGAAGACGTTTTTCCTCGTGTTCAGGCGGAACTTCCCGGGTTCCAGTTTGTGCCCGTTGCCCCTTGTCCTGTCGCTGGGGACCACTGGGAAGAGTCTGGCCCTGTCCTCTTGACACCCGCCCTGGAGATATTGATAAGCGTTGGTGAGGTCCCCTCTCAGCCTCCTCTTCCTCGGGCTGAACAGCCCCAGCTCCCTCAGCCTTTCCCCACAGGAGAGATGCTCCAGGCCCTCAGCATCTCTGTACCCTCCGCTGGGCTCTCCCCAGTAGCTCCTCGTCTCTCTTGAACTGGGGAGCCCAGAGCTGGACCCAGGACTCCAGACGGGGCCTCACTGGGTCAGAGCAGAGGGGGAGGAGAACCTCCCTCGACCTGCTGGCCACGCTCTTCTTAATGCACCCCAGGATATACATGGTTTCTTCAAAAAAGAAAAAGTGGTCAGTATTTGCATCATTAATGGAAAAGGAATTTAAATTGGAACTTTTTGGACAAACTGTCTTTTAAGTTCTTCTATAATCAATATTTTTTTACATAAACAGGAACCTAGAAATAACCCCAAATTATAAATACGCAAAATTTTGGAAGAAATGCATTCACCATTTGTGTCACTGCAGACAGTTACCAATTGAGAAGGTCTATGAATACTCAGAAACAACGCTCATGCACTCACGCGTGGGCTTAATAAAAATTTAGCGTGGGGGTAAAACCAGAAAATATTAGCCTGCTATTTCAGTATGGTAGAGTTTAATGATACTCAGAATAAATCAAGTCTTTTGCCATGCTTTGTAAGGCGTCACTTGATGGGATTAGATTACAATGTGCTTTCAAAGATTGATGCAGAATTTTGCCTCTTCTCATCAACGGTTATTTTGATGGATGAGTAGTACATTTTTATCAGATAGGGAAAAGGACTGTATATTAACATTTTCAATTAACATGGTACATTTTCATAGCAAACAGACTGTGAGGTGTTCGTAAAACAGATACAGACAGACAGTAATGCACAATAATTCTTCCTTCAGAGCTCGGGGACTCGGGATCACCCGGTATCCTTGGCGTTTTGGACTGGGTTTTTCTGGTTCTAGTCCCTTTATGATATGGACCATGAGCCCCTCTTACAGTAGAGTATTTAAGCACATGCTTAAGTCTTGTTAAAGTTACTCACGTGCTTAAGCACTCTGCTGAACTGGGCCCTGACATGCGTTCAGGAAAAATAGATTTGAGGCTTTTTTGTTAAAGTTTTACCAGGCACTTGGCACGTTAAGTGTGTGTCATGCGCGACTCCGAGTAATTAACATTCCTGTTAAGGTTCCTTTAAAAGTTCAGCATTATGGGATTCTTTTCAAAGAACTGGCTTTAAACCTTTGACCTTTCAGACTATTTCTAAGGAATTACGACGACGGATACGTTTAAACTATTCTGAGTTGCTCCTTCCATAGTAAAATGTTTTATATTGACCTGAGTGGCCCGGAGAGTCTGCTTTTGGGGAGAGAGAACATAAAAAGGGACTTTGGTGACTGGTAAAAGGCCCCGGGCAGGTTCTTTATGGTGGGTGTCTTCCTGCTGGAGGAGGGAAGGGGTGGTGGAAGACCTTCCTCTTCGCCTGGCACAGGTCTGTACTTCGGGGAATACACGAAATTAGGCTAGGGCTGCTGCTCTTCTGGAAGAAACCTCACACCTCCAGAAGAACTTACTCTAAATGGTGTTGGAGGAAGAATGGCATTTCTCTGCAGCATCAAGCATTTTAAATGGTTCTCAAACCCTGGCTCGCAGGCGTTGAGATGAGCTATGGAGTATGGGCATGCAGGAGTGGGGATGCTCTGCGGCAGAGCTGAGCCGCTTTGACACAGGAGAATTGTCCTTTGTTCGAAAAATAAGAACCGGCTTCTCCAACGCTTCCAATCTCACGCTTTTCCCAAAGAACAGTGCTGGAAGGGGCAGTTACGTGATATCTGACGGACTCAAAGACAGCAAAAGGAGCGGGGTGAAGTTTTACTATATTTGGATAATCCTCTAGCAGTAAGGCAGTCCAATATTTTGTTTCAGATGGCTGAATTTTTTTTCCCTTTCCTATGCAAGCGAATTCGTACTTTCTTAAATATTGACATTAATCTCCTCAGTTGGAAGCAAACCAAGCTTCTGTATTTCTTATCCTCCCAAATCATCTGTACTTCAGATCTGTTTACCAAACGGACTATATTGCATTCTCATAAATCCTGTAATTCGAGTTTGCTGTGATATTAATTTATTAGTACGCATGCATTTTCAACATCAATTACGCTCTATCTCAACAGACATAATTCTCTCTTCAAAGGAGATGGAAATCTGTGCAGCTCTTGGGTTTCCACATCCCTCCCCTCCCTCTGCCCCGCTGCAGAGCGGCCGAGCTCAGCCGGGCTTTGAGGCACCGGGAACCTGCATCTGTTCGGCAGCAAATAGATGAATGAGAAGTATCGGCGCGGCCGCGTTAGTTTGGGTTTGCCTCATATTTTGCTTAAATGCTGGGCTTGTACAGAAGGCAGTTTTCCCTGAAAGCAAAACCGCTATGTTTGTGTTTGTAGGAAGGAGCTTGAAATTCTGATGGGAGTGCAAACTTCTGGCTCAGAGAGCAGAAGAGGGCATTAGCTTTCAAAATACTGTAATTTGAAATCAGTTTTAAGATTTTAGGGGGGAAGGAAGAACAGCGACTTTTTTTTTTAATTGAACAGCTGGAATAAATGTCTAAAAATGTACGTATCTTCATTTACACCCAGAGCTTCCCACTACACCAAACATTGCCCGTTAAGGGAAAACAATACCTAATGTTTATTTCTTAAAATGAAAAATGACAAAAGACAGTTATTTGAAAAAGACCTTCTTACCAGAGCTACTCTCCGTGTCCTAATCTTGCAGTACTTGGGGGGAAATGGCAATGGAGAGGAAAAACTGCTTTAGTGAAAAAACGAAGAGTTAAGTGCCTTCATTTTCTTCCTTACGTTGGGCTGGAATGTAAGTGGTGCCTTGTGAATGAAAAATAACTTCTCTTTTCGATGACCTGTTTAAAACTGGAACTACTGTTATAGTTTAAGAAACGCTTGTCAACCCCTGTCACTGATGCATAGGGAAAAAATGAGAAGCCGATGGGACTTGGATCCAAAATGTTACAGTTTTACCTGCATCCACTATGCTTGTAGGTACGCAGGCTCTTCCTCAGACAGGAGTCTCGCAGAACGCGTTTGGTTTTGTTGATGTAGGTTTCCAAAAATACAAACTGGGCTTTCCCTTCATCACCCATTAGATTGTTCAGTGAATCTGCATGAGAAACTGGGAGTATTTCCCTGGTACTTTTTGCTAGAAATAATTATAATAGTTGCCCCTGTTTTTTTCACTCAACATTTCAGAAGTTTTCAATACTTAATAGTGAAATGAGAGAGTCCATTTTTCCATTTTTTCTAACAAACTAGCGAATAACTGCAATCCAAATCGCTTCCTCCCGTGGTGAGACTTGCAAGGGCTGTGAGGGGATTCTAGAGGCAGAAAACCCCTAATATTTTTCTCACTTTTTTTTTTCCCCCCTCAGTTGCCCACTCAGCCTGGCCGGGGCAGCTCTGAATCCCGTGAAATGACGAAAGGTCGTGGTTTTTGCAGTCGTTCCTGTGCAAGCTGCCACAGGGATTGAGTCTCTCCTTTCTTCTTTCTATTTTTTTTCCTCATTTCCCCCCTATTTTTATATTTTTAATTTAAATTCCTCCCCCCTCTTTTTTTTTTTTTTTTTACAATAGTTATCCTTTAGTAGGTTATTAATTCAAATGGAAACAGAGTGATTTTTTTAAGTCCCTTTCCATTGGGATACCTTTCCAACTTGCCACACTAAACTGCAGCACAGATGTTATGCACATTTAACTGTACAGTCAGTGTGTGCATATTTTTAACATAACTTGTCTTGAAAATATTTATTCAAGCCAAGACAACAGAAAATTAGAGTAATTTGATTGCTTAGGCTTAAGGAATAGATTACTACTGTTCCAGATGTAAGAAACAACAGACCACTTACTCTCTCTAGACTGGAAATAGGTCTTTGGCTCCTGATACCGACTGTATTTGCTATTATGTTCATAGTAAATCTTTTAAAAGTTGAATCCCTTTAACGATTTTCGGTTTAAACTTTTGCCAACTAGCATTACGAGAATTTCACCCCAAAATAAGCTCGTTATGAAGGGTTTCAAAATACCCAGTGCTCCAAAGGTGCAATATTACAAAGCAAAGTTATAAATCAGCTTTGCTGTGAAATAAGGGTGCCAGATATCTCTGTAGCGGACTTGGTACTTGGGCCACGCAGGGCTTTCAGCAGTCGTTACTGATTAAGTTTAAAGATCAGGCAGTTGGCACAAAAGATGTGTGATCTGTTGCAGGGGTTTTTTTTCCTTCTGGTCTTCGACTAAATCTTCTTCGTTTAGATTTTGCAATTATCACTCAACCTTTTGGACCTGTTTTTACTGGGTTTTTTCCCTCTCTTTAGATGACTTATATGCAATTACCATTTTTATGCTTATTCTTTGTATCACTCTCCGTGTTTCTGAACGCATAGAAATAAGCAAAAGGAAAGCAAGACTGACATACTGGCTGTTTTACCCAGGGTTTAAAATACGCATTCCTGATAGCTTGTGTTAGTAACTGTTTGTACAATCAGATTGTCAAAGTACTGTCGCACCTCAGAAGGATATTTTAACACGTTTCTGCAACTACAGCTTCTGTCTCAGTCCTTCAGAAGTGTGTTTTGAGATTAGGTTTATATTCCAGCTTAGCACACAGGTACCCGAGCTCATTTGATGCGAACTGACCGTCCGTGAAACGATGGTCCAGTTTGCACGTGGGGCTAATGCTTTGTGTCTCCCCAGTTTTCCGCTCAGGCACGTAAACTGCCTTCATACACTTCACTTCGATGTTTTGTATCTAGATGTCTTTGACTTGTTAACCTAAACGTGGTGTCCACAGATGTAAATTTTTCTTAGTGTGAGAGCTGCTTATGCAGGCGTAGAAGCCAGATTCACAGCTCCTGGAGAGTGTTACCTCCAAGCTGACTGTAATCAAGTGGAGCTGGGCAGGTACTCTTGATGAAATTACAGTTTTGCAATGGATCTCATCTCCATTTTCTCCTAGGTACTATTTTGATTTAATCTTTTATTTCTGATGGTATTTGCCCTTTTTATGACGCTTGCAAAGCCAGAGAGTCAATGAAAAGGAGAGAGAACACTAAGGTGCAGGAGACACACACTGTTAAAGAAATGATCCTTCTCAAGCTATGTCTCTGCTGGTTCCCTCCAAACAGTGTGCAGGTCCTTTCTCCATAGGCTCCTCCGTTTATTTGGAAGATTATTTTTCAAGGATTAGCTTGCTCCCCCCTCAGCCTTTGTCAACAAAAAAAAAAGCCTACGTCTAGGGTTTTTCAGAAACTGCACCATGCGACTTAATGCGTGTTTCCTTACAGATCTTCCCTGTCTGTCCCACCAGCTGTCTCTGCTCCAGTAGTACATGGAGAAGAGACTATAAAACCTTCGGCTCAGTGTCTGGTTTTACTTAAGGACATTATTTTAGAGTGAAGATGAGCACGAGGAAATAGTCATCATAGTTGCTCTTGTACAACACCTCCCTATGTTTGAAATTACTTCCTTAAACCCATCCTTCTTTTCTGGATAGCAAAGAATGCCATATTTTTCACTTCTCTTTCTGCAGTAATGCCATATATTCCTTCTGTCAGAGCTGAGTGGAAGGAGTCATTCAGCGGTGAAGTAAAGCCCCGTTTCCGCTCCCTTTTGGATCAAACCCTGTGCCTCCGTTAGCCTGGGTGTAACTATGGATATCCCGATGGTCCAACCACCGTATGCCTTAGAGCCAGTCTTAGTCATCAGTGTTTGCAAAGAACAGCACTTTGAATCGTGGTTCCCTAAAACTGAGGTAATGAAAGTAAAATCTGTAAGCGGATAAATGTTTTTGGGCTGCTAATCAAGTAGTGCGGAGCTCTACTAGTGCTGTGTATACACTAGCCGCTGGAAATCTAGTTTAGTTGTCTAAAGGGAGATTTCCTTCATTCCTGTCCTTCCACATTCACCTTTTGAAGAATACAAATGTTTGTGTATGAAAGGTCATTAGGGGCTGACTTACTGCTTAAATAACAGCACCTTGTGTCATTTTTCACATAATAGCCAGGATGGAGCACAGCACCCTTTAAAAGGCAACTTGAGCCATACTGCTAAATGTTAACTGACAGCCTAGTAAAAACAAAAGTCTTAATTTTTCTCATTTGTCTGCTTTCTAAGCAGCCAGAAACCGCGCGGAGTGCTCTTATTAGATCTCCAAGCATGCAACGCGGAGAAATCCTTGGATTCTGAAATTGCTGAGTACACACAAATGGTGCCACAGTGTCCTCGCCCTGTGCCAAAGCAAATCTCTGAGTTATGTAATTCTTCTCCTCGGTATTTGAGTTAGGTAAAACGTTCAGCGCGTCTGAGTTGCTTGTAAGAGCGCCTAATCTGTAGGGTTCTGCAGTTTATCAAGGTGCCACCGGCACACACCGTGGTGTTGGATTTCACACAGCCCTCCGGAGCCGGTGTTGGCCGCGCTGGCTTGCGCTCGCCATCACGGGAGTGCCCCGGATCAGGGTCTGCTGCTGATTTCTGGTAACATGGTTCTGCGGGAAATGTAAGTTGTGTCTTTTAGGAAGGTCAGTCAGAGCTTACGGGCCAGAGAATGCCTTGTTCATGTGCTAACCCCGTTTAGCCCAGGAGGTTTTTCACGTGCAAGAGAGCTCCAAACCAACAATCAGTCTAAGTCCAGGGGCCGCGAGCCCACGCCACGAGACCAGATAAGTATTCCAGTTAGTCAGTCCTGGCTTTATTTTACATCTGCAGCCTGTGAAAAGGCTGACTATTTCGGTTGCATAAACTTCAGTAAGGTGACTCTGGTGGCTGCAGAGCAGGGGTTTTTCCCTCTCCTGAATTATGATGTACCTAGCATGCGCAAATAAACATTAAATTTAATTAAATCCTAGACCGAGATGAAGGGGCCTTCACTAGATTGTGTGCAGATGAAAGGGACTGCGAGAGAATGTTAGCTGCTTATCTAATGCAGGCCGGCAGCGCGTGATGGTTTAGAAGGGCTTTCAAACATTTCTACCTCTTTCTTTGCTTTTACTTTACTTTCTTTATTTTCATTGCTTGTAACTTGTAGAGCAGTTGTGAGCTAATAGCTTTGTAAGGCACTTTTCATCCACTTGTGCAGCTTTCAAAAGTGCTCAGCATTTCCTAATTCAATAGCAGCTTTACTGTTGACTTCAGTGGAAGCACAAGTGAGACCAAGTGCCTCTTGAAAAACCACACTGGTTTCCCCTGAGTTTTCTCTTTCTGACTCTTAGTTCATCGAATAAAGCTAGTAGCCTCATCAAGTGGTAATTGTAACAGCTAAAATTTCAGCATGTTCCTCAATTTCTGTGTTTGATCCTAGTGTCACTAGACAGCCCTTTTGATGGGGCTGCAGTAGGGGTGGGGGGACATTCAGATATTAATTCACTATTAAGAGTTAATTGTTAAGGAAAAGCTCCTACTCAAATCAAATACGTCCCTTTGCACCCATAGGGAAAATTCTCTTTTCTAGTACCGTATGTTGGTTTTACTCTGCGTTTAACTACTCAGAGTAGGGACTCTCCTGCTTCCCTTGGTGACCTCTGTCTAGCCTGGCTCTTTCCATTCATCAGTGACACTTCTTACTGCTGGGACTTTCTTCTAACCCAGTACATGAGAAGCTAATTCCACCACACTGTTCTCTGCTGACTTCCAAGTATTATGAAGTATTTTTGTGTTTATTTATTGGAAAAGTAAACCCACCTGCACTGCTTTACATAAATACATGCTGAGATCTTCAAGACTCCTGTGTCTGCAGTGCAGTGTTTATGCACTTGGAGCAGAGATCAAGTTCTCCTTGCCTGGCACAATGTCAAGCATAATGGCACTAAGTAAGCCAAATCCTGAAAGCTTTGGGCAGTCCTTTATTTATTCTTGTTAGTCAGAACTCCCTCGACCACAGTGGGAACCCTCTGAGAACTGGGAAGCAACGTATGGATATGGACAGGAGCCTCCAGCAGAAGAGCTCACGGCAATGCATGCAGAGCTGGTGAGGTGCTGGTTGTCCCTGACCCCAGAAGGTCAGCTGTGCTAATGTCTGGAGGTTTACCAGAAAAATAAATCGGCTTTTTGGTTCTGAGGAACCGGCGGTCTCTTTAAAGTGCCACGGTGGGTGCCTCACAGTGTGTAAATACAATGATTATACAGCTTTTCTTTGCCAACTTAAAGGTCTCTAGTTATAAAGGGAGACCTCTGGCAAGAGTCAGCTGGAAGGCTGGAGAATTTACAGGTGCCTCATCCCGTTCAGTGCCTCCATCTCCTCTCATGCCTGGGAAGTAAGAGTATGTCTTTGGGCCAATATAAAGTGCGCAAGATACAAGGATGTCAGGCTCGTCTCTGATTCCACTTGTTAAGTGAGTTTGGCATGTGTTTGAACCAAGTAAAATGTTCAGAGAAGTTGGGTTTCTTTCTTGTAAGGCAAAGCTGGGAAGTGTAATGTCCAGGTATCACGGAAGACTAGTTTGCTTGTCCTTGCTCTTCATTAGGTTTGCACAGAGAGGAGCTCTGTCACCTAATGTCACTTATTTCTAGATTAGTCTCTTGAATTCACATGCCCTACTGCCAGACAGATTAGTCCTCATTTCTGTCCCCTTTCTACATCAGTATAAAGCTGCACACAAATGCACAGGTATGTTTAATAATTAATTCCATCCTGGAAGGGGTTGAACAGAGGTTCCGCTCATCAATGGAAATAACACTTGCATTCCTTGCTTTGGATATGACAGTGGAGGTTACTAAAACTCCGGGCTAGCACTGTTGTTGAAGGGCTCAGGTAGAAGTGGATAAAATTTGGTGCAATAACTCCTTGTTTTCAACCAATTTTAGCTTGAAGGAGCAGCAACAAAGCTTTGATTAGTAAAAGTATCCACACTGTTTGTCTGCATCTGTCACATAATTGAAATGCAGTTTATTAGTAGTTGGAGCTTCTGGTCACCAGGCAGGACTTCAGGGTTCCTCGTTGTCTACCAGGACTTCATAACCACTTTGTTCACCAGGGAATGACTTGAGCTGGTATTTAACCCCGATGGTTCACGTCGCATCTGTTTTCCATGTCTGCACCCACCGTAGCTCCTGGATTCCTGGTGTTGGAGAATGCTGTGAATGAACACCTCACCCCAGATAGCATCCAAGGCGTTTGGATGCGTACCTTCCCCCAGCTGCGTTTAAAGCCCGTGTCTAGAGCTCTGTGTGCCGCTGCCTGGTACGTACATCAGCAAGCGGCTCGCTTTGTTAAAACAGAAAGCCCGAGGCAGAACAAAATTATGTCAATCACCACAAAAAATGCCTCTCAATGAACACTCTGCTGTGATTTCTGCTGTGAAATTCATCACAGGTGAGATGTTCGGGATGTGCTGTCTGTTATGCAACGCTGCGTGTGCAGGATTTTGTATCTGAATCCAAAATCTGTATCTCCTTAGTTGTGCGTGCACGCATGTGTGTCTGTGCATATGTGTATGTGTGTGTATATGTATTAAATGGTTTGAAAGCTTTAAGCCAGTAATGCAAGGAAACCAAAATCACAGGGCATGATTTGCTCTGTGGTTTGGAGAGAACCACATCGTCTGAGAATTCCCGTCTTTGGCATACCAAGCCCAGGCATTTCAAACAAGACACGATTTGCTGAGAAATGTGGTGAAAAAAGACACTTTCGCATGATTGATATTTACGGTTTGTGTACGTTTGTACTGAGAGAAAGGACATTTCTCAGTGCCATCTCAGTGGTCCTCAATGCAGCAGCAGTAATTTGATCACTTCACCCAGGATATACCTCTCTTTTGAATCCAGTTCTCCTGGTCTCTTCACATCTTTTTGTGTGTACGCCTCCTATTACAGCTCATCTCGATTTTTATCCCGCCTTTGTCATAAATGGAGAACATTTTCAATTTGGATTCCTGTGAAAATGGTGAGATTTTCCCCATTCACAGGCTTAGGACTAACCTCAAGTTCACGGTCCCTCCAGGCTGAGTTGTGAATATCCCAGAGGAGTACTGGCACTGAGATCACTTGCTGGGAGAGAGAAATTCAGTCCTTTGGCTCTTGGAGTTGCTAAGAGGGTTACTGCGTCTGCTAGTTGTGCTTTCTGTGACAGGGGTGTTTGGCTGCTGGGAGCTGGACTGAGATCACCCAATATAATGTCGTTATCAAATGAGGTAATCCACAAGAACATCTCTTCTCTTACTTCTGTTACACCCCTTCTGAGACTTTAATAGCTAGATTTTTGAAAGATTCTTTTAATGCTATAATCTGTTATCCCTGGCCTTATGTAAACAGCATGACTAACAGCAGCACACAAACTCACTGTCAAAGTCAATTAATTTGGGAATCTGGGTAAGAAAATACACAACTTAGCAGTGCTGTATTTCGGGAGGACTGAAGACATGCACAAACCTGAGACAGCATCCAAAATCATTAATTGATGCTGGATTTTCCAGATATCTCAGTAAATTCTGGATTAGGTTCAAATATTCCTTGAGCATCCATGTATTAAAGTCTTGTACAGCCACAGGGTAAGGAGGTTGATTACTTCAACATTTTAATTTAAACTAAACAGGTGTTTGATTGTGATATTTAACCAGAATGACGAAAATGATAAAGTAAGCTGCCAGAATAATGAATATTTCCAACTTCTTTCTCATATCACTGATGGAGTGTTTAGACGTTGTGCAATCAATGTTCCGTATCTCTCAGGCAGGAACCCTCCTCCCAAAACTGCAGCCACCCCTCAAGAGACCAAAATTGCAGTTGTGCGTGGTCTCTCTCCATCATTCACTCAGAAGCCCCTTTGGTAGCATCAAGACTTTGCTTTGTTTTGGTAAAATGGAGTCCTGGACAAGACGGTCAGAGCTGAGAAGTGGGACAAAACAGAGGGTGTAGCCTCTGGTGTAGGAAGGCACCTGTGAATGAACTTTAGGAGACTTGAAAAATTAAACAGCCGAAAAATTTGGCTTGTCCACAAGAAGTGGTTTAGGAACTAATTACAGATGAGCAGAGAAAAATGGGAGGAGCAGTCTGTAAACACTAGGTATGAAACGAAGGAGAAGGCTACGGGACGTTCTACCGTTTCAAGTTCCCAGCGTCCTGTTTGCTTTGAAGCTTTCAAGGAGAAACTGTGTTTTCCTTTACTTGTAAATAGTCTGTACAAAATATTCCAAGTGTGTCTGGATGCTATCAGAGCTGACTAATGTTAATGAACCCACTAGTCAAATTTAGCCCTGTAATAAGTATGTGCTCATTTGAACTCAGCAGAATCTGTGCGCTCGGGCTTACTTTGGCAGACACTCGTTCTTATCGCCTGCTGAGCTTGATATTACTGCAGTCCTTTGGCCTGAAGAACGAGAAATTAGGAACAGCACTGAAAAACCTTTGCGCAGCTGTGTGGTTTGCAGCTACTAGGCAAGCAGTTGGTCCACTGGAACTTCATCTGGATGTACTGTGCTCAGCGTGTTTATTTGGATTGCCCTGCCTTTCAGAGAAAACCTATATCCATTTCCAAGCTAACTAGTTTCTTAAAGTATGGCAGTTGCCATGACTTTGAAACATAATCTCTGTAGATCTGCAGTAGCATTACATCAAATGCCTAGCTTCTTGTTTGTTGAGCTAATAAAAAAATCATCAGTGGTTTATCCTTCCATGAGGCTTCAGCGGCTGCAAAAGCAGTTAAGACTGAACAAGCCAACTTTGCCCCGCTCCTGTTGATTTCCTATTGTACAGGCTATTAACTTTTAGAGACTCTGTTTTTTTTGTGGCAAAGCCATTACGGGGTCGTGAAGACTACAGACGTGTGTACTTCTGGGTGCAATTAAGATGAAGGCTCGCTAAGTCTTAGTTGTGTTGTTTAGAAGTGGCTCTTCTGCACCAACCGTTTCCTTAGTCCTGACTGTGCTTGAGAAAGTGCAGAAGGATTGCTGCATAATTTAAGGATTTGGGATTCAAGATTTGGTGCCCATTGCGAAGCTGCCGACACGAGGCTCGCGGTGCTGAGGACTGCGTGCCCATGATGGGGTGTTCGGTAGCCCCTGGCCGTTTGCCTAATTCCGCATCTGCCCAAATCATGGGGAATCTAGTACAAGAGCATGCTTAAGCCACTGATGGAACAATGTGAAGATCCCCCCAAAAGTAGCAATGAAAATAAATTTGGTCCTATTGTTAAGTTTGGATTTAATTTTTCTTAATGTTAGAGATTATCTGAATCCAGGAGATCATGATGAACCTTGGATTCAGGAAACTTTCCTATAGTAAATAAATTGTAACTATGGCTAAATCAGTCCATTAACTCATTCCAGCAATGAAGGGATTAAAAATAAACCTCTGAAGCATTGATGTAAACCTTTTGTGCAGACTAATTGCTTCTATAATTGCTTTTGTTAGCTAGCGTGTGGACAGCCCTGATCTGGAGTCCCACGAGGGCAGGACGAGGACAGACGTGCCTGTGTCGTGTCACCGTTGTGTCTGAAACCCAACCTGGAGCCATGAAAAGGGAGTTCAGTCTTCACCTCCGAGAGACCTTGCCCTCTCTTGAGGCTGCTAATAAACGCAAATTAGCTGGAGGGTCTTGGTTTGGTTTTGGTCTCTCGAGGATGCTGTGCCTGCGTGCACTGGAGACGGAGGGATCTGGGTCAGGATCCTGCCTCCCGGCACTTGCCTCGCTGCTGCCCACTGAGACCTCAGCTAAGCCCAGTTCTCCACACACGCGCTGATCAGCTCTTACTCACAAGTGTCATCTGATTGACTTCAAGGAAAATTTAAAAAATCAGCCTTTTAGCAGAAGAAATTAAGTTTTAAACCTCCCTTCTAAAATGTACAGGCTTTAAGCCTGTCTGAGATCAGGCTTGTGTGGGTTTAGACCAGGGTGTAAGTTCCTCTTGAACAATCAATGTAGCTCAGTCCCGACTTGGCCAAAGCATCCAGCTCTGGCATCAGTTAAATATTTACATTCCCCCCTTTTTTATATAAATTGTGCTCTATTAGCATACGTTTCACAGTGTATCCTTGTGTTTCAACCTCTTTATAAATTTGGCAGTTTGTACATTAATCAACATCAACCCGTGTAAAATCCTAGGCACGAGGTTGAAGCCGTCAAACGTGCAACATTTACTGTTTCATCATACGCAGCCAATAAGTCATGTTGCAATGTATGCCTTGTACCAAGAGGATATGGTATAAAATGGAGCGTGTTTACACTAGGGAGACTTCTGTGTATTTAAGAAGTAATTGTTTCAGGGCCGTTCATTAATTCATGAGCTGACATGGGTACATTTTTCCTCACTGCAACAAAAATAATTATCGAGCTCAAAAAATAATAATGAATTTGCACATAGCAGACTTCTACTGTAATTTTCTTCACAAGTTATAAGGGTTTAATTGTAGATTGCTAGTAGCCTTATCCATTTCAATCATTGCTGGCCCTCGAGTGCTGAGGTGCAAGGAGTTACGGTGTGCTGCGATTTATGGTGGATGTAAATGATTTCTTGTTTGCCCTCCCTGTACTTGGCTGGGTTTGCCTTCTTTAAAGCTTTTACGGGTGGATTTAGTGCAGTGGCACTGATGGAAGCCAGGGACAAGCGAGCAGGTGCAATGCAAAGCCCTGTCCAGGCACTTCATCCTTCGTCTGCAGACACTTCTATCCCAACCGTGCACTGGTGGGCGCTGCTCAGTCTGCTGTTTTGTGAGATAAATAAATGGGAACCTGTGTGGATGTTGTGTCAGTAGAGGAGCAGGCCCCCCAAAATGCTTGTGCATGGCATTGATGCCTGCAGGCAAGCAAGCTTCCGTAGTAGGTGTGGGCTGGCTGATATGGATCACTCGGAGTCTTAAGGACGTTTAGGCTTTGCAAGAGAGCCTCTTCTCTCTGCTTGGAGAGATCTTGGGGCTCTTCAGATTCAGGACCTTTTAGGGGTGGTGTTAGGGAAGCCCCCATCTCAGGCAACCCAGATGTTGCTACCACAGTGTTGCCCCCAGAAAGTGCCTAACAGAGAATGTTACCTCCTCCTGTTCCTCTCCGGACCCTTCCTCGCCATTCCTGGTGTTGAAACGTCTTCACCTAATAGTGCCTCAAAACGTCTTTCTCGTCCTCCCTGCCCTTTTGATACTGTGATAGGTTTTTGTGACTCCTCTATTTCTTGTCACATCCTCTTACCCCAGAGTAGCCACCCAGTAATTTCTTGCTGCCGCTGGTAGTTTTTTGCTTTCTCCTGTTGCAGTCATCCAGTTTCCTTTGTGTGGTTCCTACTTCCACTTTCTCTTCTGTCTTTCCACCAGTCTGAGGTGCGCAGAGGATAATAGCTCAAGGCATGCAAAAAAATCCAGTATTATCTCAGGTAGGTTTGGAGAGACGGGAAATTTGCATTTATTATGCAGATTCCCAACCTTTTTAGGTTTGCATGACAAACAGCTGTGCTGTGCTCCCTGCCAGGGTTGTTACTACTGAAGAACAACCATGACATCCATGTCCAAAAAAACCTGCCTTTGTGGGCAAGAAAACAATGTGTTCCTCCAATATCTTGCTTCCACATCCCTTGTATTTCAGATTGAGCAGAGTACAAATAATTCTTCCTAGAAAAACGTAGAGGTCCCGTGAGTTTGCGCAGCGCAGGATCACGCCTGGTCCACCTGCGCGATGCCGTTCCCAGGAACGCCGAGCAGAGCGTTTTCCGCGCTAGGCTCACGCGTCTGAGGTTCGTGTCTGGTTGACGTGCGTTGAAGTACCATTGTAGCCACATTTCTACAGTTCGTAAGCACAAAGACTCGACTGTGAGCTATGAAATGCTGGCGTTCAGCCAACTGGCCATTTCTTTTCTTCATTCCCTGTCATTAAAGCTGTGGGTTGCTCCAGGGTGCAGTGTTTTGCTCTTCTTAAGTGGAACTGTTAACGACCCAATTTAGAGCGATGTAAAGTGCACCCAGATTCCACAGTGACTTCTAAATCCGTATAACATTAATGATAATCTGTAATTAATAGCTGCAATCAAAAGGAATTGTAGTTCAGTAATTAGAAATTTAGGATTAAAGTATTAGCATATAAAAAAGGCCTCTTAAAAATCTCGTCTTCCAAGAGATGGCTCTGATCCCATGGAAGAAAACAATTTTTAACGGATGTGACCTTAGCTGAAGACCAAGTTACTAAAAATATTGCAGTCAGCCCTGGCTTCTGTACGTCATTAGGCTACCGCCAAAACATTGAAAGGTATTTTAAGAGTTTGCAGGAATTCAGCACGTAGCAATCACATAACTTTCTGGTGATATTACCTATTGATATTCCAGAACAAGTCTTAAGAATGACGTGTTTGAGAATAAGCTTTAATCTCCCCAGTAGGCCTTCTGGGGTGGGTATTACTGGTATCCTGTAAGTACAGGAAACCCCAGTGCCTGCCCACCTTGGAGCCAGAAGCTTTCCCGGGGTATCCTCATCGAAGAGAGCAGATCTGGAAGAAAAGGTAAGGCAGAGGTGTCAGGTGCACGCAGCGCTCTTGGCTTCCTGCCCTGTGATCACAAATAGGGCACCGGGAGTCTTTCTGATGATGCATCATAAATGGGCTAATCCTTCAATTTATCTCTAGCCCTCGGGAGCTTGAGGCATTTAGAAAGACTCCCAGGTAGAGAGGTTGTTCCTTGCGTACGTGCTGATGAAAGTGCCAGCAGCAGTGATGAGGTGCTCTGATAGATGGAGTAGGCTGTGCTATAAATGAATTTCCTAGCAATTTCCAGTCCTGCCCTAAATTACGTCATCCTGCTGCACGTCTCTCTTTTGAAGCTGAGAATTTATGTATTGTATATCTGAAATCCTCAGAGCTTAAGTTGTTCATTGGTGTTGAAAATTTCCCTATCTAATGCCAATTATTAACCTACCCCAGGCTATCAATAATGATATAGTACACCTAAATCACGGATAGATACGCTTGAAAGTTTTACATTCTAAGAATGTGAACGAAATTAACCATTTGAAAGTTATTAGCGTCACGCAGTATCACCTCTGCCCCTATCTGCATGGAATGGCCTGAAGAGCTCCAGCGGGTCCTTGGCCAGCAGAAAGTGCGGTCTCTGACACAGCGATGGCAGCGGTTGTGACCTCGGCAGGAGTCATCTGGTAAACTCTATCTCTCAGATCTGCCTATGCAAGGTTTTGGCACGACAAGCTTTGCATTTGCTTTTTCAGCCGTAGAGTAACCAGGTGGAGTAAAGCTAACTAGTTAATGTTAAACGTCTGAAGGAGACATGCCATCATGCAGCATTTCTTCTTGCTTACCAGACAGATCTTTAGTTAACGTCTGTTCTCCGGCTGTTTTTATTGCATATGATTTGTAGGCTCTTCTCTTTCAAAATAAGTAAAATGGCGGTGCAAAGGCCAGCAGCTTCACCTGAACATGGAAGGTCGAGTCTCTTTGCTGGAGTATATTTTTAACATGGACTGTTTGCTGTAGACTATATATACCGTATCTTTTACACATCGTTGTGTACTGGAATTGCTATATTCATAACTAATCAATGGAAGGTTTGTCATTGACCTATGGTATTGCATACCATTAAAGGTAGTATGCTCTTCTTGAGAGACACCTGCCGCCTCTGAAGAGCAGAAATGCTCTCAATTTCCCGTCTTCATGCAGTTTTGCCTCGTTCAGCTGACTGAGGTATTTATGTGATTCCTGCCTCCTTTGGAAACACAAGAATTGTACAACGCAGACATGTCTACTGACACGCAGAGGTACTGATGTCATGAAAATAAAATCCTTTCACATATTAAAGATATAAGCAAAATTTGAGGTCTATATTATGGAAATTTCAGGACGGTGCCAATTTTTAAACAGACAAGAAAATTAGTAAATAATAGGTCGTATCCATTACAGTCTGCAGAAAGTATGTCTAGATTTCCTTCAGCACCTCCAGGGTGGGCTGTGGATAGGCTGGAAACCGGCTGATTGCAAAACATCGTATCTCGGGAGATCAGATGAAAACGTGTGGGGAACTTACAAAGGATCAGTGAAACAGAAAACGCAAAAGGCAAAAAAAGGAAGATGAGGGAGATAGGACTAAGAAGAAAAACAGCCGTGAGGCATATCTGTGGGAAGATCCTGGAAGAGATCAGTCAGGTAGGAACTAGACAGAGAGAAAGATGAAGCGTCAGTCTGGAATGTGCAGAAAAGCAAAAAATACTGAGCACTTAGTGTAATTAGGTTTTGCTTGAAGTCTGTATAACTTTATCTATGATTCCTGTTTTCCTAATATTACATCCAAGTAGGATAGCTGAAAAGTCTTTTTTCTGAAGATTTTTATTCACCTCTTTAAGGGGCATTGATGTTTCTAGTAGATCTGCAGCTATAAAATGTTTATCGGTGATTTGGCCAAAATAGTTGTGCCCGGTCTCCTGTTAAGTTATCCTGCCTTGACCCTCCTGACGCGTGGGATAGCTCCCCGTTTGTGTCTGTAGTAATGTCTTGCCCAATCTTGTTTTTAGCGTCTCGTGAAATTGGGGTTTTATCACTTCCTTAGGCAAATTCCTTCATAGGATAACAAATCTCACTTGGGGTAAGCTTTCTACGCAGCTTCAGCAAGAGATGTGCGAATGGAAAACTTCTTTTTTTGTTTAGTTTAAACATTCATTTTGTATAGTTTATCTTATTACTCAGACTTCTAACTCCTTGCTTACTCTAAATACCTCCTTGCTCTTTTGGCTATTTTGGGTGTTCTGCAGTGAGAGCTGAATTGCATACGTTGCAGTCACATTCATATTTGTGTCAGAAAAAACTAATTACTCCCCATTATATATATAATTATGTAATTAGGGTATAGAATGACCCACTGGTGTGATAGAAATTAAGACAGAGGATGCCCATTAAGAAGACGCTTTGGATTTTTTCTTTGTGTGTTTTAACTAGACATATCTTCCACCTGAAAAAGATGCGTTCCTGCAAGCCCTGGGATTTTCATCTCTGCACCCGAGAAGAAAGCCTGTCCCAGGCAACGCTTCCGCTGGATGTGTACGTTCCTGCGCTTAGCAGCCGTACAGACCTCGTGCATTGCTCGTAGGGCCTTGCAAGCAGAGGATCCGCATTCTGAGACTTATTTTGCTCTCTGCTTTGTTTCTCTGTAGCGGATTTATTCCCCATTAAAATCTTCAATCATTTCTGGGCTTGGTGTCATCTTAGTTATCTCCCTTCTTCCTGTTTTGACTTATATTCTCTTTACTTTGCGTTACAAATGCATCGCATAGAGATATTAATGAGCCTGGGCACGGGGCCTGGATCTTCTCTTTTTTGGTTCTGTGGCCAGGGGACGAGGCTGCCCCATCCTTTTGATGGCTCTGTACCCCTGACAGGACAAACACTGGGGCCCTGAGTAATGGTTGCTTCTGGTGAGAAAATGAGACAGTAGTGTGCGCCTGCGATAAGAACTAGCTCTGTAGTTTTTCTTCAGAGGCAGATTTTTGTAAACCTTATTGAAGTTTATTTAATCACAAAGGCTTTAAAAGGACTGACTTGGGTGAAATTCACTCTACGCTTATGCAATATGGTAATAAAATCAGATGTTAGCCAAATTCTCTGTGGGGATTGTATTTGAATACACTTTACTTGGCTTTTCATGGGGGTTTTAATTGACTGTTGTGATTTCTGATTAACTTAAGACCAACGTTTCTTAATAGCGATAGAGATTTGAACAGATACTTATCTTTCCAGTACTAAGGATAAGATTCATCATTCATCTGGAATGATTTCATCTATAAATGAAATCTTAACGGGATAATGGTTCTCTCTGCTGATCACATTTCTCAGGTTGACTGTTTTTTTCAAAACAAATCTTATTGTTCAAATAGTTAAAGCAGGAGGACATTTTTAACAATTAAGGATTAATTTTTAAACTCCTGACTTCAAATCCAATTGCAACATTAAGCGGATTTTTTTTTTCTTTTTTTTAATGGTGACAGCAAGTGGACAAGCCAGTTCCAGTGCCCCAAATGCAAGTCGCTGTGTGTAAATCCCGTGTGCGGGATTTACAGGATGAAGGGAGCAATTGGTTAGTGGGGGTTTAAAGGTCGGGTGTGTGAGTGAAGCGCGTGGATGGGCCATTGACGAGTGGAGTGATGGATGCTGAGCGCCGCTCCCTCGTCTCCTCCAGCCCTCCGAGCTGTCGTGGGGGGAAGAGCTGTAGGTATCTTGCATTTGAGGTGACCTTCTTGGTGCTCCAGCTCTTTGACCCACGAGCACATGGTGGGTCCCAAAAGGGAAAAAAGTCCTACTCATTCCCATTTTTAAACATGTTTTCCTCCTGGAGGCAGAGTTACGGAGCGAGGCAGATCAGGCAGGAGCAGGAGGTGGGTTTGGTTCCAGGGGATGAACAAGTTTGCTCAGATGAGGCTTTGATCCTTCTCCCATCCATGACTCATCTCTCTCCGTGGCTAGGAGCTCACCTTCCGACAGAGCGCGCTTCAGATTTGGCCTGGAGGTTACAACGTAGTTTTTCCAAGGAGAGGTATCACTGCTCTGACTTTCGTGCACGGCAGTCCTAAGTCATTGCAGTTAGAAATTAAATTAATGCGTGTCTCATGGACTTCTTTTCTCAGATACTTTTGTTTTCTGCATTAACTTTGAATCGATGGTGTCTTCCCATGCTGTGTAGCTACTCTGCATGTTCCTTTCAATCAAGTAAAATGTTTACTAAGGGCACAGTAATACTTTGCTCTCGAATCAGAGCTTTCATTCAGGAATATCAGAAAATTACCAGTTACCAGCCTGGAGAACTATCTCACAAATAGTAAAGTTTGGTCTTCTAATGTGGTTTCTTCTGTAGATAAGGTGATGGATGTCTGCTCTGTGAGATTTACGGTCATGTTTTCAAAGCCTGTTTAGGAAAACATTAATATAAACACTGTGGAGTTTTAAATAGCAAAATATTGCATTTGGCCATGATATTGTTAGTACTTTTTCTTTCATTTTGGTTAATGTGTGTTAGCTGTTTGCAGAATATGGTTTATTTGTGGGCTCTTAATTGTAGAGTATTTCCAGGTGAACAAAAGTAATATTACCTACAGAAAATATATTGTTGAATGCAAAACTTGAATGTGTGAGCAGCGCGAATGACATAACCTGTTGTCCGTGGGTTAGAGTGGTGCCCAGTGGACACAAGAGATGAACTTGTTTGGTCTCAGCGGCAGGTGTGAGAGGCGATGGCGTCTCAGATCCCTCTCTCAGAGCGGTTTCATCACAAGCCTACAGGAGTTGCCCCATTTTGGGGGCAGGAGGGATGGAAGGGCAAGGGCCCAGGGGAGGCATAGGAGATCGAGCATCTCCAGTACCAGCCTGACACCGACCAGGTCCTGGTCAGCATTTGCCCACTGGTTATTTGTAACCTACCCAACATCTCAGCTTTAGCCTCAGAGCAAATCCGTCGACCGCAGTGTCCTGCTGCCTGCATGATCGTGGTCACCATGAAGGTGGTATTAGCACTGGATCCATTTTGTGTTCCTTAAACCTTGCAGGACTTTCAGCCACGTGGTCCCTAACATTGGGGTTAGGTCAGAAGCTCAGCTGTTAAAAAGTAAAATGGACACAGTGGGCCAAAATCTCAGCTTGGGTAAACAGGTGTCACTGCTGAGTTCCGAGCGATGCCATTTCACATGGGCTCAGGATCGGTCCCCGTCAGTGGGTTTCTGCCATGCGTGGCTGCGCAGGCCAGGGGCCGTGTTTGTAGGTGAGTTATAATGCCTTCAGATTCCCTATTTACATTGGAAATACTTGACAGAGTCTTAAATAAGCACTGCTACCAGGTGGGCTTTTAAGAAAGACGATATTTATAAAAAGTGTAGTGGCTGTATCTGAACTTAACAGCTTCATGCATTTGTATGACTTTGTGTTTACAATTTTCTTGTGATTTTTTAATGAAACGGAATAGTTGCTAACTGGTCAAATAAACGCAGAACATTTTTGCGTATCATTGCACTGCCACAGTTTTATGAGTTAAATTGCTTTGTAGTTAAAAGATGTCTGGGAACAAGCTACAGGGATGGTGTCAAAATAAAAACTCTACACTTCCAAATATCCCTGTTCTCATTTGGGATCCCACTGATGCTCAGCATCCCGACTGCGCTCGATGTGTACCTGTGGGACCGAGTGAAATCACCCGGCCAGGGTGCAGAATCGGGCCACAGGGTGTTAATTTGTAGTGAGTCTTTAGCATCTCACTCGGATCGGGCACTGACACATCGAGCACTGCTTGGTTTTATTTCAGATTCACTCCCACGTTCAGTGCCGTAGCATCGCTCTCCTCCTTTTCAAGGTCAGGTTTCCTGGGGCTGGGTGGACACAGGGAATTAGGAGGTGCACTGCGTTTCCATGCCATGCAATGCGCGTGCACACCCCTTCTTCCCACCCTTCCCACCGTCACTCGCTAAGTCTCGTATATATGTGTATTAATCCCTGGGGGTTGACTCCGAGAGATCGCGCTCCACAAGCAGTCCTTCCCAGAGGCCTGAGGAGCCTCGTAAGGCACACGTGGGTCGGCTGTTACAAGGGGACGGGAATTCCCTCCGCACCGTGCGACAGTGGGTTCACACGGCTGAACGCGGTTTTGCGGAGACCCTCAGGGAGCCCAACAAACGCCTCCTCACGGTGGTGGGAAGCGCAACTGCGGCAGTGACACACCAGGGTCCTCGTAGAGGGTTGTGGTGAAATCGTCGATGTTCAGGTACGGGAGGTGCTTTACCATAACCTATAGCTGGGGCTGGAACTATGCTGGCGGTTCCCTTAACACCATCCTCCGTACGACTTACTGTTTGCATGTTAAAAAAAGGGTAAAAATATAAATGAAGACTAAGGTCACCGTTCAACTTTTTCTTGAAAAGGAAAAAAGTATCGTAGCAATGAGAAGATGCGACTGATGATCAGATCAGTCTTTCCAGCCTGTGTTTACATGAGTCGTAGGAGGAGTTTTCATACAAGTAGCCCTATTAACTTCAGTGCATAAACTGTGTCTCTTCTTGTGCACACGGGTTTGCAGGATTAAAGTCGCTTGTAAATGTTAATAGATAACATGTTCAGCATCCTCATGGCGTTTGTGTTTTCCCTAGCTGTAGCACTGCAGAGTCATTCTACCTCTATAAAACCTGTGGAGAGATTTTAAGGTGGGCCAAATACATCTCAAAGATTGGTTGCTTAATTAACACAAGGCCTCCCAGTGACAGCATTGCGAAACAAACTCCAGCGCTAGCCCTGTGCCTTTTTCCACTTCGCTGGCTCTGCTACCCATATGTCTCAGCCTGCCAACACAGAACATCGAGTGCGTTTTAATAGCTGCTGTTCTTCAAATAATTTTATTACTGTGACAGCGGCTTTATAAATACCTCTTACTCTCCTGATGATACAGAATCGATATATTAACAGCATCTCTTTTTTTTCTATTTTTCCCTTCCAGGAGCAAATTCATCAGTTGTTGCTGATTTCATGCCTACATCGTCATGGAACATCTCAAATGAATTAGATAAAGGTAAGTGGGCAGAAAAAAATAGAAAGATGTGAAATCAGATTTAAAAATCTTAATTCTTCTTCTTGACTTGTCCAAATCAGCAAGCAAAGAGAGCATTTAAGATAAACCTTGTTTGCCTCGTGATCGTTTGACATTTAATTACGTGTGGTTCTGTGATTTCTGGAGAATGCTGTGTTTGTTTCTTGTATCAGTAAAACATTCCACATGGTAAAAATATTTCAAGATGTGAGTTCTGTTGGTTTATGAACTGCTTGACATTTTGTCTGGTGGATCTTAGGATTTGAACTCAAAATGAACAAGCATCAGGCAGTCAGTTTGCCTCGATGTGTTTTATTATGAAATTTTGGGGCTTTGAATTAATAGAGGGGGAAAACAGATTTGCAGGTGGCAATTATGTGTGATTTGGAGCTCTCTGAATGGTATATATTGTGAAAAAAGGGACGTATTTCTCCTTCCCCTTCATTTTGTAAATTATGCACCACCAATTATTTAAGCTAAATTGCTTAGCTTCCTCTAGCCCTTATTGCAAGGCAGTGGCCTGCAGCTTCCGAGTCAATCTGGTCTTTGAAATGCTGCTAACGTAACGTTTACAGTGGAGGATGCTGTTAGCCGCACTAACTGCGCAATTTGTCAACCACTCTTTTAATTTGCTTATAACTTTGCCAGCCATTAACTATTTAGACTGAAATTTCCCATACTGGAGTTCTGCCACAGATGGTTTTTCTAAATGTTTTTGTGTGTATTTTGTTAATGTTTTTTATGGACATGTGTTCATAATTTTATAATAATTTTATTTTTAAGCAGAAATATGTTTTCTGTGCTTAAGTATGAAGAGAATATGTAGCTTTGGGTACTTTAAGGCAAGCTTGACGCTTTCACGTCTGCCTTCCCACCGGGGAAGGAGCAGGACTTTCTGGTGATCCAGGACACGTTGGAGAAGACGAAAGTCAAAGGGCTTGTGCTTGCTGGTGGGAAAGGGAGACAAGCATGTAGTCATTAGGCAGAGGATTCCCAATTCACAGCAAATTGCTGAAAGAAGGCGTTGACAGAACGGATGTCTTATCCCACTCAGAGATTCGTCCAGGAGCTCACGGCAGGTCTGCAGGCCCGGGCTGCGCACAGGGGACGTTCCAAAGCTGCAGAGAAGTGAGGGCGGTGGTTCCCCCAAACAGGACGTCTACGGGTTTCTTTACTTGTTTGGCAGCTTTGTTTGGTTTTTCAAAAAGTAAGAAAGAAGTAAGTGGCCTAGAAAAAGCAAGTTGAGGCCACGAAGCCGAACACTCAGAAGTTAGGAAATGCCGGAGAGAAGGCAATCGGACAGTCTTAATTCAGGCCTCTTACGATATCCTTGGCAGGCAACCTTTACTAACCTACAGCGTAGATTTTTCTCTAGGAACCCACCCCGTGATCACAGGAGAAGACAGGGTCACGCTTTGCTGAAGTAGTTGAAATGTTTTTTGCAAATGATCATCAGTGATGCATTCCTCGTTCTCCAGTGTGAGCCCAAGGGTTCAGCTGGGAAAGCGCCCATAGATCGTTATATATCACAGGGAAAGCTGTGTGCCTCCAACCAAAACCTAGATAAAGGGGAAGCTACAGAAGTGTTCTTGAAAATGATGTAATTTTACAGTAAATTTTATCTGATCTGTTCTGAAAAATAGCCCCCAGTAGCTTCGTTGGTATTATTCCTAATGCAAGGTTTTGTGTAGACTGATTTCTTATGACCAGGGTGATTTTTTACTCATATTTTGATTAGACTTGCTCTCAGTTGGTAGTTCAAATGCTCCTTTTTTTCAGTAGCATGTGCCCCAGGTGGGCACTCTCCAAAGCCTTGGTTTGACTGACGTAGCTAGGACAGAGAGAAAGGTGCCTGGTGGCAGCACGGACTGCCTGCCTCCTTTGGCGACCGCTTTCTTCAGAATGCTCTCCACGCTGGATGGTATCAACCAGGGTTCAGATGTCCCACCCTCGGTGTGCCGGCTCTGTTGGAAAGCAGCAGCTCCAGAGCTAGCAGAGGTACAACTTGGGGTGACTGCCGCCGTCCTGGACGTTGAGTCATCTTATTGCTCAAAGCGAAGCTTGCACTTTCTGTGCCAGCGCTGAGCCCGGCCTCTACCTTAGTAATTAAACCATTTTCCGCGTTACTTCCACGGCACCTGTTGCTGAGCTATATTGTCAGAAACAGGTAAAATGAAGTTTCACGCTTCTAATCCACCTGGAATGCGACAATTACCACTCGTTGGGCTGAATCCTGCATTCCTGGGGGATTACCCGCCCCTTTGCTCACTCTGATTAGCATTTAGACTGCTGTAAGCTTACACACCTAAACATGGATTTACATACATGATTAAAATGCGTTTGCTGCCCAAAAAGCTTAGTCAGAGGGGCGGATTCTCCCAGTGTGCCTACAAGCAAAGTAAGATGCACACGTTTTGTCTTGTCTAAGAGAGGAGCAGGGGCTTTAATGTGGGAGCTACTGGTTCTACTCAAGGTCTTTGCAACTCTTGCTTGTGTAAAGCCAAATACACTGCCGCGCATGCTGACTTGGGGAGTTGAAACCTCAGAGGAGAAAATTAGGCGTGCACTTAGTTTCCATTTCTTTTGCAAACAAGCATCTCAAGAAATCAACATCCACTTGTCTTTGCTGCAGTCAGCCATGAGGTCACGCGGGCGTCCCAGTAAAACTCATTTTAAAGCCTATTAAGTTCACCACATGAAAGTGGTTTCCAGCCAAATTTCCCAATTAAATGGCTGTCCGCATTAAGTGGCTCTAACTCTACCTGCTGCCTTTTGGAAATGAGCATCTCTTCTTCCAGTACGTCTCCTGCGTTTCGGAAGGAGGAACAGCTTGTAGTCTTGCTAAACAATATTCTGCATTTTGAAATAATTACTTAATATGTTGCTTTCCCTAGCTCGGTGAGTTCTGCAGTGATTATCTTACAACTGAGCCCTATTCAGGTTTCAATTTCTATTAAATAAGCTAAATCGACAGCATTAAACAGTTGCCTGTTTATTCTTTTTAACAGGAAATGAATTTAAAAGAGACGCAGCCACCCGTGAAGAGCTGTTGAAAGCAACGATTGATGGGAGGGAGGAGGTGGTTTCTCACCAAAACCTTAAAAAAACAAACAAACTGTGCATAAAAAATAAAAAATAATCACTTTAAAAATAGGAGAAATTTACCTATGAGCATTTCTTTTTCTTTTCCGACTGGCAAGTCATGGTGTGCAGAGGGAATGCGATGAGGGCAAAAGAGAAATGAGAATGCAATCAAATAAATATTTAATTATATAAGGAAAAGTAAGTGAACTTCGGGGGAAAAAAGGGGGCTCTGGCGGTAGGAGAAGGCCTGTCTCAGGGGGTTGGTGGCAGGATGCGAAGCCTTTCGCCCCCAAGTTGCTAGCTGAGATTTCCCTCGGGCTGGGGGAGCCTGCAGCTGCCCGGCGGGCGGGAGACCTCCAGCGAGGGCCCTAGAAGAGACCATTGAAGTCCCCCTTGTACGTGCTCCTCCATGGCCCCGTTGCACCAGGCTTTGTAACCGCTCCTGACACTCGCCACGGCGCGGCCGTTCACTCTTGGTGGCTTCAAGCGATTTCCTTATCCAGAAATTAATTGACATCGGCTGTGGCAATAGGGGATATCTGGGGCAAAACAAAAAGGCCAGATGAAACCAGGAGCAAGTGGAGTTCACGAGGAGGCTCTGCCCTGGTGCCGGCTTTTAGGGGCCATGCTCCATTCTTTAATGCAACTCTTTTTTGGGGTGCGCCAGTGGGCAAGGGAGCAAGGCAGGTGGCCCCGGGCACTTTTAAATAAATCTTTCTTTCTTCCTGTTGTTTGAGGCAGTCTGGTTTCTCATTTCTCCTTGCCTGTGCGTTGCCTCCCCTCTCTCCCCTTACACCACGGGACAAGCTCCTGCTCCAGCTCTTTGTTTGAGAAAGCTTCCGATTTACCGTGAGCTCTTCTTTTCCCTGATCCTTATTTAAAAAGGTGAAGAGCTCTTCATTTGGCTGTTTCTCTTCCGCAAAAATAATGGTGGATGGGTAAGCTTTTCCTTCCGTCAGGTGTTGGTTTATTTACAAAGGAATAGATAGGCCTGAATTTGAATGAGAACCTAATTACATCTGGTACAGTGGAGGAATTGTTTGGGAACTCTTCATCCTTAGGCAAAGATAATATTGCAGTCTCTGCCAAGAAAGAGTCGACTTTGAAATATTACTTTCTTTCAACTGTAAGTAGAATTCAACTTCAGTGGACGTTCACTGGAATAGGATTCTCTACGGGATTGATAAGAGAACGATGCCGTCGCTGTGGCTTCCCCTGATCAGGTCCTCCCCGGTCCCCCCGCGCCCACCCGCAGCCTCCTCAGGAGCGTCTTTCATCGTGGCAGCTCCCTGACCGTGCACGAGGCTGTGTCCTGGCCGTGGTTGAGCCGGAGCTGAGGACACCAGCGCTGGGGTGCAGCACGTTATCACATTGCCGGTACCTCCTTCTCCCAGGAGCTCTTCACTTGGTCCTTCAGTTTCCAAAGAAAACCTGTTAGTGTGAGTTTTTGCAGATACTGCCTATTTTCCTTTCCCTTTTCATGGCTTATCTGCTTTGGCAAGCACGTATAAAACATTAGAATGAGTCGGGACATGGGAACCATTTTCATTTCCAGACATCCATGATCCCAAGCCTGGGCTTCGAGCTCCCCACCGCTCACAGCCTCTCTGCGTGGCGTAGTCTTTGCGGTCACAGCTGCGGCAGCACTTAGCAGTCTCGTGGTGCTCCAGGTGTTGTGCAGAAGGCAAACCTTCCCTGGGGAGTTTGGCAGCAAGGGTCAGGATTTTACAAAATGCACCCCAAATCGGTCCGTCGTTTAAGGTTAAGCTGGGATTTATCCTTAAGTATTCAAAGGCATAGCAACACAAGGATCACCTATAGCAAGCGTCCCTCCCCTGGGATGGTCTGGGGACCCAGAGCAGAAAATTACTGGAGAAGGCCAAAACAGGGGCTGGGAGAACTGTAGTATTTGCTCCACTACCCTGTGCGTGGGACTGCGTGTCCTTCACTTCTCGGAGGTCCTCCTGCGGGCAGAGCATCCCCGGGCAGGGCTCCCTCCACGGCAGCTGCAGCGGAGGAGGCCGTGGGGCGCAGAAGGGGCTGCAGGCCATCCTGGTGGGTACAGCCGCGCTGCTGATGGACCCTTTGGGTCTGGGGGCTTCCCGGGGAGAAGCAAGCCTTGCCGTCCTTACGGACGAATCCAGGCTAAAGCTCTTGCCTTGGCAAGTCTTTCCAGGCAGGGAAATGACCTGGCTATGAGTTCTTATAGGGAAAATCTTTCCGATGTCCCAGGGAGAATTTGACTCTTAGGCAAACTACATCTTAAAAAACATAAACAAAAGCAAACGTGGACAGAACCAGGTGGATCAAGGCCTCCTGACTTTGGCCCCAGTTCTTTAGAGATTTCCAGATTTTCTTTTGAAATCACTGGATGCGAATTTGATACTTGTGGTGAAAGGGGAAGAAATACAGCTTTCACATTCATGCACAATTTACCTTTTTATTTTCCTTTATTATCTGGGGGATATTCGGTAAATCAAGCTCCCCTGATGGAGCTCAGGATTCTGATTCTATTTGTGGGGTCCCGTTAGTAGCGAGGCAGTAAATTACTGCTACTTTGTTTGAAAATTTTTTTAGCCACAGTACATTAGCTCCTTTTGTTTGCTTTTCCACTGACGGAGTGTACGTTTTTATTTGAGAATTTGTGTTTCTTGAATATCCCATTTATAAATAATACAGGGTGTGAAATTTGAAGGTCACAGAACACAACCTGAAAAAGAAACCACCCTGAGTAACGTTGGGCATTCACGGCAAAAATCTTCCACAAAATGCTTCACTTACATTGGATTTTTTGTGTAACCTCAGTGTGTGCAGTGAATATCTGACCATTATACATAAGGTAACTGTATATAATAACCTTTTCCTGGCTCATCCAGCTATCTTTGTTTATTTGAAAGATTGATAGATCAGAGGGTCAAGGGACGTGTTTTATTGTAAGTTTCTGTTCCAAATTTCCTGACATTTTTGGTTTCAAAAAAAATAGACCTTTAAAAGGCACAGAAAGGGCTAATAAGAACCAGATCCTAAAGTGATGCTATGTCAAAATGTCAAAAATAACAGCTTTTCTTTGACTCTACAGCATTAATCTTAAGGCACATACCTTTCTATACACCCTTCCTTTAATAGCTTGAGTTTTGGTCCGTGGCTCTTTACTGCAGAGCAGCTTCTAAAGTGACAACAAAATCCCTTGATGGTTTTCAGTAGTTGGGTTTATAGCTGGATGTGGACATTTGTTTACCTATTCCAAATCACTTTTTTTTGTGATAAAGTTTAGAAGCTTCCTACTTGTGCTATAAAACTGGTTCCTGAGTAAAGAAAAGCTTCATTTCCCCTTGCCAGATTATAGCGTCAAAGCTATCACCAAGACATCTGTCCTCAAACCTGAAAGTTGGCTCATAAAAGGAGAGGCAGATGTGAACTCTCAAATGCATATTAAGAATTCACATAGGCATGAAGGGCAAGGAGTTGTCCAGTTCCCATCCAAAAGCAATGGGATTCAGGTGCTCACCCCCTGATAATTTTTTGGAAGTCTGCAGGCATCTGTGCTCCAGTTTCCCTCCACAAGCCCTCCCTCCCCCACGGCCCAGGGCAGTCTCTAAGCTGCTAATTATCAGAAAACAGCAATTTATTCTGAGAATCCCAATTACAGTGAATGTCACATGTGGACATCTGAAAAGCCACGAAGCCTCGGGCAGTGGTCAGCCTGTTTCAGTTCAGTAAATTATCCTCGGGTGGCACTGAACCCTCTAGATAGTGTCTGGGAAGAGAAAGCCCAACACACAGCTGCAGCGTGTATCCCAGATCGAGTCCTACGCTTACACATCGCTGAAGGAACTCGTTTGGAAATAAACTGGGTGAGCAAAGGCAGCAGAGTATTTCCTTTTGTCCCAAGACAGTTGACATTGAATATTTCCACTTGATTGTCTGGACTTCTTTAACTCTGATATTCTTCATATGGGTTGCCAAATCATGGGTTGAGTGCGGTATCCCTTTCCTCCCACTGTCATTCCTCTACTTTTATTCATTTAAAATAAGTGAAATTCCAGCCGGGAGTCTTCCTTTTGCCCCTTTTAATAACAAGGGTCTGTTGATCAGACCCACAGATCAGACCTGCCGGGAGTTGTCGTCCTTTGTGAGTTATGGGCAGATCAAGCAATCAATGGTTAATCCTTTTTCCAACTGAGAAGCGTGTGCTCTGTCTATGGCCACACTTCAGTCAGAAATCCCGCCGGTTCCTTCTGTAGCTGAACTGGAATAGCTTAAAACTCAAGTCGATTGAACATATGGAACAACCAGCAAGCCCCTCCAGCGTGTTCAGACTGGGTGGGCTCGGGGTTGTTGACTTTCTCCAAAGAGAACGATTCCATATAGAAAATTTCCAACGGTCTGGGCTCAATGGTGGTGCTGATACATGTGAGTACGGGACGCATCCAAGTGTAGCGTCAGGCAGGACTAACGTGGATAATCCAAAGCTCTGAATGAATGAAAATGCTTCTTTCTGGGCTAGTATATTAAATCGGACAGTCTGTGTTGGACCGTCCGTTGTGCCTAGCAGGCTCTTTCCCTCTAAACAAACTCCTTAAGTTACCGATCTTTAAACTTACCCATCTCGCAGGCACTGACTGAGGCACTTTTTGCGTTTCTTTTTGCCGACGTATGCTATGACAAAGAAGCGGTGAGCTGCTAAACCCTTTGGTGCGAAAAGATAAATGCGATAAACAGCCTGTTGTAAGTCTGGTGTCCCAACTGCTTTATCCGCCCGGGTCGGGTGGTTGCTTTATGCGCTGCAATGCACATTTGAACTTTCAAATCCAGAATTAAACTTATTCTCCAGTCCAGCAGCTGGAAACGGTGTCCCCACGGCTGTAGGTTTGCTTGAGAAAAGGTTTGGAGATGTTCCTTTCCAGAGAAGTGTGTTGTTACACGTCTGTAATGGGAAGTAACTTGGTACACCGACCTCTCCGTTGCACCTGGATTAAAGCTGTTTTCAGGCTTGCAACAGCTTGAATGGAGACTTTAATTTTAGCTTTTCTTTGAATATTCCGAAAGATCAGAAGGGCATAAAGAAAAGGATAAATGAAACAGCAATTCTTCTCATAAAATGAACATTTCGGGGTCTAATCCTGCATCCCCATCGTGCTTTAAACACCTAGTGAAATCAGAAACACATAGCGCACACGGTGCTTGGGGGAAAAAAGGTCTCGCTGTGGCCAGCAAAATCCTCCTCCAAGCAAAGAGGGTGTTACTGCTCTAAGATGTGTCTTTGGTAATTTAAGGTAGAGTAACCATGTGGTCACAGAGGAGATTAACATTCCTTGGCCAGAGAGGAGGAGCTTTTATTTTGAAAGCCACCTGGGTTCCACTTAAAAGTAGTAGAATACTTCAGGATTTATTACGACCGGGCAGGCTCCTATTTAACAATGTCAAGACGGAGCTGTGGAAATACACACACTTTTCTTCTTTCGAGACACGCAGCGCA